>CM068967.1:27621299-27634819 GCA_035128595.1 Eptatretus atami
TATTATTATTATGTTATTATTAGTATATTCTTAAGAGTTCATGGAAATCCCTTGAAAGTGTCTTTTGTTTCATATTACAATGATTATATACCTTTGCCACAGAGGTTATGTTTTCACCCCTGTCTGTCTGTTTGTTTATGAGCAGGATCTCTCAAAAAGTTGTGTATGGATTTGGACAAAATTTGCTGGAGAGGTGGGGTGTGTGACAAGGCCGAATTGATTTGATATTGGTGAAGAGCCAAATCTGGATCCGGATACGAGAAGTCTTTCTTTTTAAGTGATTCTTCACCATTGAGAGAAGGGGTCAAAAACAATCTATAGGAATAATTTTTCAAAAAGTTGTGGATGAGTTTTGACAAAACTTGGTGGATGAGTTTGTTAGGTGACAAGAACAAGCCGATTCGATTTTCGGTTCTGTGGTCCAGATCCAGATCTGGCTTATAAGTGGGATACAAAACGTTCCTGTTAAGCTGAGTGGAGGTATGTGCTCTGCCAATTACCGTTATAGTTAGCGCATCCTCTTCTTCTTCTTCTTCTTCTTTCAGCTGCTCCCATTAGGGGTCACCACAGCAGATCATCCGTTATGATCCGCATAATGATTTGGCACAGGTTTTACCCCGCGGATGCCCTTCCTGACGCAACCCTGGTCACCTCTTACGACACAGGGATATGGTACACCTATTCTAACCAGGGCATACACCGGGCCCAGTACACTGGTACTCACTTTGCTGACCTCGGAAGGATGACAGGCTGAGTCAACCTCCTGGTGTGTATTAATTCAAGCGGCCAACGGGCTTGAACTCAGGACCTTTTGGATCCCAAGCCGCTACCCTAACCACTACGCCAACACCAGGTGTGTATATATATAATAATATTATATATATATATAATATATATATATATATAATAATAATAATAATAATAACTAATGTCAATTCTCCGACCTGATGAACGTCGTGACATCACCACCACAAAGTATGTTCTGTCTGTGGCTCCCGGAAGAGCTATCTCGCAGCGCTAATTCCAAGGTGTAATTTCAGATAATATCACAAGCGCATTGAAAATGCAGTTACCAACCTGTTTCGCCTTCATTAGGGCTTCATCAGGTCAACATTGCAAGCTTCCATACACTTGTGACTGAAAACCTTTCAGTTATACACCAGATAATGTGCAACTCGAAACCATGCCTGGTGAAATGCTGGCACTGAGTCACCTACAGCCCTTGCTGCACGATATCGAGAGCGATAACAGGAGACTGATACTGCACAATACCTTGCTGCATGATACTGAGAATTTCATATATATATGTATGTATGTATGTATGTATGTATGTCTGTATGGGTTTATATATATATATATATATATATATATATATATATATATATATATATATATATATATCTTCTTCTTCTTTCGGCTAGCTCCCGTTAGGGGTCGCCACAGCAGATCAACCGTCTCCATTTCGCTCTATCCTCCACATCTTCCATTGCACCTCAACCACCCGCATGTCCGCCCTCACCGTATCCATGAACCTCTTCTTTGGCCTTCCTCTTCTCCTCTGCCTGCGGCTCCATCTTCAGCATCCTTCTCCCGATATACTCCGCTTCCCTCCTGTGCACATGTCCAAACCATCTCAATCTCGCCTCTCTCACTTTGTCTCCAAACCGTCCTACCTGCACTGTCCCTCTAATATACTCATTCCTTATCCTGTCCATCCTCGTCACTCCCAACGAGAATCGCAGCATGTTTAACTCTGCCACCTCCAGCTCCGCTTCTGTCTTTTTGTTAGCGCCACCGCCTCCAAACCATACAACATAGCTGGTCTCACTACCGTCTTATATACTTTCCCTTCACTCTTGCAGTTACCCTTCTGTCACAAATCACTCCTGCAACTCTTCTCCAACCACTCCATCCTGCCTGCACTCTCTTTTTCACTTCTCTCCCACACTCTCTGTTACTTTGGACAGTTGATCCCAAGTATTTAACCCATCCACCTTCCCCACCTCAACTCCTTGCAACCGCACCATACCACCACCCTCCCTCTCATTTACGCACATGTACTCCGTTACTCCGACTGACTATCATTCCCTTCTCTCCAGTGCGTACCTCCACCTCTTGAGGCTCGCCTCAGCCTGCTCCCTACTCTCCCTACAGATAATGATGTCATCCGCGAACATCATAGTCCATGGAGACTCCAGTCTGATCTCGTCCGTCAACCTGTCCATCACCATTGCAAACAGGAAAGGGCTCAGAGTCGATCCTTGGTGCAATCCCACTTTTACCTTAAACCGGTCCGTCATCCTACCGCACACCCACCGCTGTCACACTGTCCTCATACATATCCTGCACGATCCTCAGATACTTCTCCACCACTCCGACTTCCTCATACAATGCCACAACTCCTCTCTGGCACCCTATCATAAGCTTTCTCTAAATCCACAAACGCACAATGTAACTCCTTCTGGCCTTCCCTATACTTCTCCATCAACATTCTCAAAGCAAACATTGCATCAGTGGTGCTCTTTCCTGGCATAAACCCATATTGCTGCTCACAGATCGTCACTCTCCTCTCAACCTAGCTTCACCTACTCTTTCCACAACTTCATGGTGTGGCTTAACACTTTATCCTCTGTAATTTCCACAGCTCTGCACATCACCTTATTCTTGAAAATCGGAACCAGTACACTGAATCTCCACTCCTCCGGCATCCTCTCACTTTCCAAGACTTTATTAAACAATCTGGTTAACAACCCACTGCCATCTCTCCTAAGCACTTCCATGCCTCCACTGGTATACATCTGGCCAACCGCCTTTCCACTTTTCATCTTTTTCATAGCAGTCCTCACTTCATCCTTACTGATCCACCCCACTTCCAGATTCACTACTCCACCTCTTCAAACCTTCTCTCTCTCATTTTCTTCATTCATCAGCTCCTCAAAGTACTCCATCCACCTTCTCAACACACTCTCCTCGCTCGTCAGCACATTTCTATTTGCGTCCTTTATCACCCGAACCTGCAGCACATCCTTCCCAGCTCGGTCCCTCTGTCTTGCCAATCGGTATAAATCCTTTTCCCCTTCTTTGTATCCAACTTCACATACAGCTCGTCATATGCCTTTTCCTTGGCCTTTGCCCCTCTCTTTTTGCATTTCGCCGCCACTCCTTGTACTCCTGCCTACTTTCTTCATCTCTCTGACTATCCCACTTCCTTTTCGCCAACCCTTCTTCCTTATACTTTCCTGTACTTCCTCGTACCACACCAAGTCTCCTTATCTTCCTTCCTCTGTCCAGATGTCACACCAAGTACCTTCCTAGCTATCTCCCTCACCACTTCTGCTGTAGTTGCCCAATCACCCACCCATCTTTACCACCATCCAACGCCTGTCTCACCTCCTCCCTAAATTTCACGCAACAGTCTCCTCCTTCAGCTTCCACCATCTGGTCCTTGGTTCAGCCCTCACTCTCTTCCTCAACCTCACCTCTAAAGTCATCCTACAGACCACCAATCGATGCTGTCGAGCTACACTCTCCCCTGCCACCACCTTACAGTCACTAATCTCTTTCAGGTTGCATCTCCTGCTTAAGATGTAATCCACCTGTGTGCACTTTCCTCCACTCTTGTATGTCACCCTGTGTTCCTCCTTCTTCTTGAAATACGTATTTACCACTGCCATTTCCATTCTTTTTGCAAACTCTACCACCATTTGCCCTTCCATATTTCTCTTGTTGAGACCGTACCTACCATCACTCCTCATCCTCTTTATTCCCTTCCCCAACATGCCCATTGAAATCTGCTCCAATCACCACTCTTTCATCCTTGGATACACTCTCCACCACTTCATCTAACTCACTCCAGAAATTCTTTTTATACTCCATCTCAACCCCATATGTGGGGCATATGCACTGATGACATTCATCATCACCCTTCAATTTCCAACTTCACACTCATCACTCGGTCAGACACTCTTCTCACCTCCAATACCCTCTTGACATAATCTTCCTTCAGGATTACACCGACACCATTTCTCCTCCCATCCACACCATGGTAGAACAGTTTGAAACCACCTCCAATGCTCCTAGCCTTACTCCCCATCCACTTGGTCTCTTGTACACACAGTATGTCCACCTTTCTTCTCTCCATCATATCAGCCAACTCTCGCCCTTTGCCAGTCATCGTCCCAACATTCAGAGTTCCAACTCTCACCTGCACACTTCTACCCTTCCCCCCTCCCACTGCCTCCGGACTCGCCTTCCCGTCTCCTTCTCCTCCTTCGCCCAGCAGTAGCACAATTTCCACTGGTACCCTGCTGACCACCGTACCGGTGGCGGTCGTTGGTAACCCGGGCCTCGACCGATCCGGTATGGAAATTCGTTTTGTTGTCCGCATAATGGGTTTATATATATATATATATATATATTATATATATATATATATATATATATATATATATATATATATATATATATATTGTCTTCTTCTTCTTCTTTCGGCTGCTCCCGTTAGGGGTTGCCACAGCGGATCATACGTATGATCCGCATAATGATTTGCAAAGGTTTTACGCCAGATGCCCTTCCTGACGCAACCCTGGTCGCCTCTTACGACACAGGGATATGGTACACCTATTTTAACCGGGGCATACACCGGGCCCAGTACACTGGTTTTCACTTTGCCGACCTCGGAAGGATGACAGGTTGAGTCAACCTCCTGGTGTGTATAATTTCACAGCGGCAACGGGGCTTGAACCCAGGACCTTTTGGATCCCAAGCCGCTACCCTAACCACTATGCCAACACCAGGCTATTATATATACTTATGTATAGACATTCATTTTGTCATTCAGTGACAATTAAGATACAGCTACTCATGAATGATACTGGAAAGGTTGAAAAAGATGATGAGCAGTAAAATAAACAATTTTGTGGACAATCAATCAGCAAGAGTTGCAATGAAATGTGACATCTTCAAAGTTGAAATCATTTAACTACATGACCAAATATCTTGCTCACAAAGAGGGCCAATGTATTGTCGGCACAATCTGAGCTATATTGGTGAGGTTAGGATCAAAAAAAAAATTCCCATCAGAATTGCTGTGACAAAGATCAGCACAAGTTGTTGAATTAATTGATTATTTCAAAATCCAGAGTGCATGTTTGTATGTTTAGTAATGAAATTCCTCACGTGTCATAGACGTTCAGAAGCCAGTTGAGACACATGTCCACACAAAGCGGAACATTAACCAGGTCACTGTGCCTGCGTTCCATTCCCTGGTACATGTCATTAAGACAGTCTACAATCTCTGATGTGTCCATGAGCCGGTCATTCTGCTTGAGCACGCCTTTCTCGAAAACACCTGCAGCGGCCTCAAGGCTCAGCAGATCCACTGGTGTACAGAAGAGGTCAACATTATCTCCTGTTTTCACAATCACCTCGAAAAACAATGACAAACTACTGGCGGCAATCATGGTGAAATAATACATGGGACGAATTCATTTCATCGAAATAAGAGTGGGAGTATAATGCGATACACATGTCTAATCCAACACAAATGAGGTCTAAGTAACTCAATATAGTCTGGTTCATTATACACTGGTTCAAAATGCGTTTATAGTGTACCACCGGGAATGGTGAGATGCATTGTGATGAGCTCGGGTGTGCAGCATCATGGAGTGTACACTGTTGGCCAAACTTCCATTCAAACATGACAATCGTCTTGCCATGCTATTTTAGTGTTGAAATAGTGTCCTTGTCTTGGTCTTATTGCCTGTTCAATGCTTTCAGTCGAATCACACCATTATTGTGTTGGTAATATGTGAACCAACCTCTGAGAGTTTCCGATATTTAAAAATGAAATTAAATATTTCTGGCTGATATTAAAGAACTACGATGGCACTGCAGAGTCTTGCTGTTCACTCAAGTTGACCGACAGGGACTGCAATGCTCAACACAAGGGTGAATATCTCAAACTCAGTGTTTCCTTCCAAAGCTCGTGTACCAAGCACATTCGTCTCTGTCCTCATTTTATCCCCTTATCGCCACTGTCGTGACTGTTTTTCAACTGAGAAGGTAAAAAAAGTTCTGAACAGCCTCAACTCAGACTCGGCGAATGGCGCAGATGGCATCAGTGCCTGTGTTCACAAATCCTGCAGTGCTGCTCTCACTTATCCTCTGGCTGTGCTCGTCAGCCTGTCCTTCATCAAAGGTCGACTACCGTCTGCTTGGCAAACAACAGCCAATATCACGCCCATGCACAAGAAGGGAGAAAACACAGATCCTCTCAACTACTGACGAGTAAACCTACTCCAAATGGTAAGCAACGTCAGGGAATCAATCATTGCAGCTAACATAATATTTCCTCGTCTCAAACAGCTTAATCTCCGATAATTCTGGATTCCCTTCCACTCACTCGACTCTAGACGTGCCGCTGCTTCTCTCTCAACAACGGATGGAAGTCAGTGGAGGCTAAACATTCCAACGTATTCGGCCCAATCTTTTTGCTCATGTATTTAAAGATCTCGATGACAGGCTAGATAACACTCTTTTCAGATGACTCTACACTTTATGCCATGCTGTACTCTGTCACAAAGACAGAACGGCAGCAACTTCTTCACTCACTGCTGATCTGAAAAGGATCAGATATTGACCTGCCAAATTGAATACATCATTCAATCCAGGACAATGTCTTACTATGACCCTGTCTCTTTGAAAGGGGCATCAAAAGAACCAGCCTATCTATTTTCACAACCAACCCTTAAATGAGGTTCAGTCTCATAGGCTTTTGAGCCTCACCATCAATCACGACCTCTTCTGGGCAAACCGTAGAGAACAGCCGGCATTCAAGGCCAGCCACAGACCAGGCATTCAAGATCACGCCAAGTCTTTCCTTGGTAAATCTGAACTTCTTACGACTTATAAGGCCCTTTTCCTTTGCTCATTGGAGTACTGCTCTCTCCAGTTGGCCAATGCCCCCAGTATTCAACTCTCCTATCTCTTGGATGTTATGGAACCACAGATCTCAACATTATTGCCATTTTCCACAAAAGAAGCTGATCAGCACAAGGGCTTGCTGTTCTCTCGTAGCTGATAGGTTGGTGGCAATTCCGTTTTATACCACATCTATTCCAGTCTTCCTCCCGCTGCTATTTCAATGCTGATCCTCCCCTCTTCCTTTTTGCGCACGTTCTTCCAACAACTCCCTCCTTGTAAAACTCCCCAAATACAGACTTACTGATTACCTCCGACCCTTTGTTCTTCCTTTTCTCCCGCATGTGGAATCATATTCCCGAGGTAGCACCATCCCACCATCTTTCAACTCTATCCATGATCTTGTAAAGATCTAGCTCCATTAACCCTTCCCTATCCAAGCTCTCTTACACACAGGTTACTAATGTTCCCCCCATCTCCTCCATTCTTTCATCATTCATTCCCATGCTTGTTCTGTCAATCTGTTATCCCACTGTATTTATGTTATCTTTCCTCCCTCAGTCATGCTATCCACCTTCCTGCTAGTCTATCAACCTATGCTTTGTATGTTTCTGCTGCTCCCTGGTTCCCTGGAGCCAGTGCTTCTGGGATGTTGTGATGCAGAGTTCTCAGGGGATTCAGATTTCTGGAGACCACTGATTTTTGGTGCAAACATATTTGGACTCAACATGAATTGAAGGACAACAATTCCAGGGCCTTGCGTCCTATTTCACACTCAAATGTTTTTTTGTTTGTTTGTTTTACAAAACCCCAGTTGCACATTTCGGTCACTCATAATGCAACCCTCAAGCTTTACCTATTTTCTTGTTATTTTCCCCTTTGTGTTTTGTGTCTGTATACATATTGTATCATCTGACAGGACGGCTCAGAGGAAGCGCGCTTGCCTTTGAGCTATTTAGTCTGGATTCTATTCTCAACCAGACTATAAAATGTCAGACTGTTGCTTGGCAGACAGGGCAATGCATCACAAAGTGTGCTGTCCCTCAGTTGGACATTAATCTGAGAACCTGTCTGCTTGCGTTAGCTGGCATACGTGAAGGATCCCACGCTGTATTTCACTAAGAGTCGGTGATTTATTGCCCAGGCCAAGTTCCAAATTCCTGCTCGAATTTGCAGGGGAATGGCATCAGCGGCACATCTACACGGTCTCAGTAATGATGCAACCATGGACCTAACTCATGATAGAATATCGTGCCAATATGCATTTGCAAGAATAACAAGATGTATTGAATCAAAAATCCTTCCAGAGCCTAACATTTGTGTTGTAGATTCCTGAATTGCAAATGCCGATTCATTCACTCCTTGTTTTGTGTCTGTGTACATGTTAAGTAGTCTAACCTGATGTCTTTACCTGTAGAGGATGTGTGCAAATTAACTTGGCACCAAAACCTTGACAGATGTGCCTCTGGCCTTTGTAGAGCTTGTTATAGTTGATGTTTTATCTGGATATGGATTCATTTGATTCCTCCGCATGGTTTTGTGCAGTCAGATTAAGAAAATCTCTTTGCTTCAAATTTGATTGTGTCCAACTTTCCGAGAATGTCAGCGTAGTCTTTTGCATATTTGTTCATTGTCTGCCAAGTTTACCGGTTTAGTCAAACAATAAATCCGAGTTTTCCATCTTTCGTATAACAGGCTCGACTCCAACAACAGGCTTTCGTACAACAACAGGCTTGTTTGTTTTGCACGCTTACCGCATGCCAAGATCACCTTAGCCATGTCAAATCAGCTTGTTTTGGTGATCAAGGTCATGAAGGAGGAACAACCGCTTGGCAGTCTACATGATGAGTGCGCAATGATCTTGTCCGTCAGACCATATACCGTAGTGGTGGAAAGCCTCTGGGTTTGTGACAGTACTATGCAGCACCATAAAGGAATTATCCTGTCATGCTTGAGACAACAAATGGTAATTTACCATTTTTCTGCATGGTAGGAATCCAGTGATTTTGAGATTATTTGAGATCCCACATCATGCCTCCCCATCTACATTTAACAGCAATAACGCAAACTCGATCTACAACAAATGATGCCTCCATGGACTGCAACGGGCCCAGATATCACAAAACCCCACAGATGTGATTATTGGCCACCACGTAACATCATGTCGTGGAACCACAGTTGTGAAAGAAACGGCAACTCTTCATCAGAGTGTGCTGGAACAATGCGTTTGTAACATTCTCTTTCTCTCCACATCTTCATCCCAACTATCGTCAATAGATGTGCTTTATAAACAAAAATCAAGATACAAAAGGGCAAAAATTGGTCCGTCATACCAATCACACTTCCTAAACTTGCATCCCCATTGCTTTCTATGCTTTTGCAGGTTTATTTGGCCATTTTGCCAACCCCAAAGACAAACTCTTGTTGGAAATATAATCAACATTAGTGCGACTTAGGAGCAAGTCTGCGAGGCCCAAAAAACAAAACAACCCTGCCACCTTTAACCCTGATGTAGTAAAACTATTACGTAAGGCTGACGTGTCAAGTAGATAGAAAAGTACAAGAAAAGTATGAGCGGTAAAATGAAACCAACCAATAGGCCATTTTTCTGCAGCCCAACTTAAATTGTTTAATGATCCAATAGTTTAATTGGGCCATGGCAAACAAGCAACTTAGGACGAAATGAGAGGGGGAAGGACTGGAACAACTAAAACCATTAACACTCTCTAATAAGCATATGTTATTGTGACCTTTGTTAGTGAAGGTGACCTCTACTCTAACAGGGCCTTTTTCGACCAAAATGAGCCCCTTGCCTTATTCCGATGATGCTCCACATTTTTTGTATAGCCTGTTATTGTTGGCCACACATGGACAGCAGATGCCCAGCATTTGTTTCTGAGAAAAGGTCCACGGAATTTGAGTGATCTTCAGTTCATCTCATGCCGACAGCAATGGCGGGAGGGCACTGGTCTACCATCTGTCTCACAGTGTCTTTCCGGCTGTCTTGCCTTAATAACTTTCTATTGATTGCTAAGGTGACGCCAAATGTGCAAAGATCAAGCGTGAAAAGGCAAAGGTGTAAAACAAGTCACTTTCACATTTTTTTACCCCTTCAACTTTTGCTCAGTGGTTTGCTGGTTGGGTAAATGGTTTTCAAAAGGTGATGGTGCAAGACAGGCATCCCTTTGTGTTTGCCTGAACCAAAATACTATGATAAGAAAATGACAACGGAGATGAGCTGGTGAATGGATTGGTGGGTTAAGGTGTGGAATCACTCACAACAGAGGGCTTTCTGCAGGCGGCGTAGTTTCATTGCTGTGCGGTATGCCGAGAAACGAACGTTGTTTAGGTCAGCTACGGATCAGGGGTGGGAGGTAAGTTACTGCGGAGTCTGACAATATTTCGTCTGGCAAAAACGATTAAGGAATGCAGAGGCGTGGAAACGATAATCTCCGGCATGCTTACCGAGAGACTGGTACAGCTCCGTCATCTTTGGATGATCCCAAAAGGTCGTTTGAGTTTGGTGGCTGTGGGAAGTGGAGAAAGGAAAGTGAAATGCAATAAATAAATAAATAAAAATAAAATCAGCTTTGCAAACCTCATGTTCACCATACCAATTAGGATCACAGCATGCCCCGGGAAGGAAAGATCAGCGCATGTGCGAACTGGTCAAACTGAGCCAGGAACAAACACAGCGAAGCAAAATTCAAAAAATAATATCAGCAACTGGCTCCAAAGCAGCTGTTGTGCTGACATTAGGGTGACCTTCGTGACAGAAGGGAGAGCTGCAGATACAGAATTCCTTCTTATTCGAGGTTATACTTGAGTCTTATTAACTGGCTCTGAGCCAAGAAAGGGCTTTTCTCTGTGTGCAGCAAGATTAGGTCAGACAATTCTTCTGTTGGCATATTCTACGTCGCTCCTTCGATAACCCCACCCCGCTCTCCTTATCATTCTTTCTTTCTTGAGATCAGTCTGTGTGCTGCAGTGGGGGAGTGTCTGCGTGTCTCAGTAACGGATGGGAAATGATCGACGTCGAACGGTGCGATACGAATGCTAGACAAACCAGAGATGATTCAAGCAGACAACACAGAATGGTTCAAAGAAAGGGAGGGGGCCAGGGGTGATCCGGATTGACATTAATCACGTAACTTTACACGTTTGACTCGAGTTGTGCTGAACTTTCAAACTTTTCTTTTGCCTTTATTCCTGAAATTGATTCGTCCGGTAAGAACGTGATCCGTCCGGAATGTTGCGTCCTTAGGTACTAAGAGATGGAAAAAGGACAAACGCATAAATATCAGAGTTTAAACTGCTTTGTCTGACTCATTTGTGGTCACTCCCTTTCATCCTTCAGGTGGTGCACATCACCAGCCCTGTCAAAGCATTTGGCGTTTAATCTGTACTGTAGACAGTGCACAGTCTTTTGACCCTGGAAATTGTACATGAATGATTGGGGAAGCTCAAACATTCCACTGCAAGACCTGCAGGAAAAGGAAGAGTGATATCGCAGTGGCTTGATGTGGGCATTGCTACGATCAACTACGAAGAAGGGCCGAGATAATTTCTGATAATGATCATGTGGTTGCTGAAAGCACAATACTCTGATTCAATCATCAGTGTTCACACTTCGATGGCTTGTCAAATAAAAAAGACATTTTCCCGTTATCAAGGTTTGGTGATAATATGGAGGACGACAAAGACAAAATCATTCTTGGCAAAATGCGAATCACAGATTCAATCATCAGCTTCTGCTTCTCTTCGAAATATTTTATGGCTTTGATTATCACAACTTCACAACACAATTTACACCTAAAAAGTGGGATATTAAAGTATTTGAGAAAAAAAGAAATACTGTTAGCTTTGAATCATATTCTGAGCTGGCGCTATAACTGTGTATCCAATGGCAAACATGACACATTAATCCACGGACAAAGTGTGGCTCTACTTTTTACCTGCAACTCGTATGGACATTAATTACAGCACTGTACACCGTAAGGGCAGCACGAGTACTGTAGCCTCGATGAACTGGATGAAGGTTGATTATTTTTGAACTTGCGGCCTGAAAGTGTTTAGATAAGGTAATATAAAAACATCCCTGGACTGATGGCTAGGTTTCCAGAAAGCGTGCAAACTCTGGATCAGCCTCCGCACTTGATCATCCTGAAACGATGACGATTTGGTGCTTTTTGTGGCCTTTTCATGACACAGCAACTTATGATTGATGGTGAAGCCACTTGAGGGCATCAAGAATGTCTGGACGGTTGGTGTGGAAGGGATGGTAAACGTGCGAATGCCACACTTCCGTGACGATAGCACGTGGGAGAAGCCCGTGAAAGATGCGGGTGTGGAGACAGAAGCTTGAATGGAAATGTGGAAAGCAATAAAACAGAAGCTCATTTGGGAGAGAGGGTAGGTGGTTTGGCAGTGGGGGGGGGGGGGGGTGGGAGGAAATCAGCAGAACATTTCCAAAAAACTTTGCGTTAATGCACAACAGAGGGGAAGAATGAAAAACCTCAAAAAAAAAAGCACAACATGCAAAAGTAAGTCGCTTCACCTGAATTTGAGCAAAGCGGTAAAAAGCTAAACCACACGAGAGTGAAAAAGTAAAAATCAAAATGACAATAAACCATGTAGAGAATATTGGCACAAAGTGTAGAGGAAACCATGAACGGCATAGCGTAAGTATCCTACAGGGAACGCTTAGCTCATGTAATCAATATCCAAAGGTAATACAGGGTGAGAAAAGTAATTACAAACAACCCAAGACTATCCAACTGTCTTAGTGAAGTACCACCAGCCTCCTACTACTCCGGCAACAAAGCTCAACGAAAGAACAAACAGATTATTTTCTCCTGTAGAGTGAACCAAAATGAAATTGACAGCCTTTTGTGATTTAAAAAATAACCCCCGACTGGCGGTGCATCACACTTATGCTATATCACCGGTGCAATCGTTCTTGGGCCTCCGCACCGGTGTGCCGCATGCACAATCAATGGTCACGGCACCGGAGTGCAGATGCACCGAAGGGTTCGGATCCTTGCTCCCGGCGATGGCGGAAGCTGCCGATGGAAGTGCTAGAGAGTATGCCCCCAGTCTTAGCCAAAATGGTTTCTGTGACACCGTCTGGATTCGAAAGATGGTATTTTTCGTCGGGTGGAGGGAAGGAACTGCCAAGTTTTGTGATGCTAATTCAACGTGTGATGCACGACAGCCATTGGCTGTCCACGTTCCCAAGATTCTGACGGTGCTACGCCAAACAAAGCAGAAGTTAGGCAGGGCAAACTGTTTGAAAACCTCAGCGGTGGAAATTTTTTAGATTGAAAGCTCCTCCGACCAGTTACTTGAAAATCATTTCACACGTCAAATGAAAGCACAAAATAAATCGTTTTTGTAAAGAAATAAATGCTTCATCAATCGATTTTGCAGTTGAAAAGGAAAACGCGTACAGTTTACACTTCACAGGTCCACATTATTCTGTGCACCTTTTCTGTGGTATGACCATTACATTGGTTTAGTGTTTGATCCTTAGGTCTATGTCTACTCAACCCCATTAGATTCTGCTATAGCATCAATGACCTTATGAGGGATCAAGTGGT
>CM068967.1:27634829-27666555 GCA_035128595.1 Eptatretus atami
GACCTCCAACGAAATGCGATGACCTTTAGATGAGGAATGCTCTTAAGAAAGGTTGTGCCATACTATGCAAGCACATTACTTCATGAAAGGAATTTCATCTCAATATCTGCAACTGCAATTAAAAAAATACAAAACCAAACCAAAGGACATGATAAAAGTGATCATGCAGCCAAGCACAGTCACTAAGACAATCATACAGGATGCTGTGATTGAACATCGAACGCTTTATGGAATCAATCCGGAAGATAAAATGCAGAGTTACAAACACGAAGAAGCAGGGGCGCCGTGGGGGTAAAGAACGATTAAGGGTCATCGACCTGAGCTCGAGGCGCGATCAAGACCCTCGGAAGACGCTGGGTTTGCCATGCCACAGGCGGGACGGGACCGGCCTTTCGACCTCGTGAGGTTGCGAGGCTTAACGGGCCAGAGCTATTTACTGCCTCCAGCTGCGGTTGCTTAAAACTCTAAGGCAATACACGGGACGATTTGCTCTCGCAGGCGTAAGCACGCACTAGCGCAAGCAAGCACTCTCCCTCCCGCTGTGGGAGCCGGCGATGTTGAACGTGTGGTGGGATAGTATTGCGTGTAGTTGTGTAGTCTGTGGGTGGATATCGCCATAGTTTTCTCGTCGGCGGTCACACAAAAATAACATCCAACAACAAGCTGGCAGCGGGATCGAAACATAGCCACCTATTTCTGTCATTTCACTCTTTACAGTAAGGGCTGGTAAATCTGCAAACCCGCCGACGATATTTGTACAATTTAATAATTCACTAAACCTTTGCAGCCAAATTGAAGCTATCGCAAACGACAGGCCATAAATATTTCAAAGCTAACATGTCGCACTCAAAGCCCAATAGTCAGGAAATAAAGTAGCATCTAATTTATTAAAGGCCTGGTAATATACTTTTATCTGGTTATCTGAAAGGGCAGAAAAAGATGGTACGGTGTTGTTATCCTACCAATTGCTTTGAGAAACTAAAATGGAGGTATATACAGTGTGTATCAACAATAAGTGTTGCCATATATCATTTGGGGGGGGGGGGGGGGAATGTTCCTTTAACGTCATTACAAAAGAGGCCCATCTGGAATGTCTGGTGCCTGTAGCCAATAAAACGCCACGATAAGGCCTGTCAATTCGACATGGTCACAGAGAGATCAACAGATTAAGGTTTAGATCTGTGGTCTGCAACTCCGACACTCGAGCTGTGAATGTTTCGGGTACTACTGAGCAATTAATCATGACTATCTCGGAAGCAACAGCCCTCGATAAGCTTTTTGCTGTCGCGGAGTGATTTTGTACCACACTTATAATGGCAGTTTCTCATTCACATAGATCAGTGGGTAAAGGGAGGGAACACTCATCAAGTTGGCCTAATGACCTGTCCAAGCCATAAGCTCAAGAGATTAGGCCTATTGAAAACTCGGAATAACAATGGAATGCCCGGAAAGCCACAGGGACGGCCGAGATTGGTTACAGGAACTAGTTTGCAGTTCAGTTTGGGGATTTTTTTCTTTTTTCCAGAAAGATTGGGTCTGGGAGTGGGGTGGGTAAAGGGGGGGGGGGGTGTTGTGGAGGCAGAGCATCCAGCTCCACATACATTAATCAGTGCCAATGCTGTATCATCCTGTGATCAAGCTTCAGTGTGAGATTGCAGACACACGGAGAACATGACACCAATGTGATTACATGGATCAGGTGGAAAAAATAAAAGTGTTGAGAACCCCTCTCCCCACTTCCACATTCCACCATCCTCTTACCAAGGAACCAACGGAAATGCACGCCGATGACTAAACCATCAAATCGGCATTTAGTATTTCAATGGACACGTCAAGGGTAATGTCTACCTCCCCACAAGACCCAATTTTATCCGAGTAGCGGAGATCTGTGAAACCAAGATTCCAAAGAGAAATAATAAAATAGCGCCTCAAAAGAAAACTTGATCCAAACCAAATTCTACTGCAAAGCAATTCAAATGAGCATCATGAGCATTATAAGTAACTGCTGTAGCGGAGAATCATCCTGCTTGGCCACACGCATGTAATGATGCACTCATGCAAGGCAACGAGTGTTCCGCAGCACATCAGTGGTCAAACAAATAAAAAATAGTGCATCTCAGGAATTAAATTGGCTTTGTACAAAATATCATCACAGCACATGCAGGGAGTGGAGAGAGAGCAAGTGTAAGTACATTTTGTGATGCATGCTTCCACCCATTACGGGCAGTGAGGAATGTGCCGCTCGGCTTACTTTATGTAGTAGGGGACTTTGGTGGTGGACACGGCTCGCTCCCAGGGCGCCTGTACAGAGGCTGAAAAAGAACATTCACTGATGAGTAACTCATTTAATTTCCACAGTGACCCGTGCAATTAATCCACTAATGGTCCCCTGCGGTATAACGTTGACCTCAGGCAGAGTAACCGCAGTGGAAGACCGATCTGGAAATGGCAGCGACGGCTCTTGCACGGTCGATGCAAGAATATTTGGCTTATTTCTCAGCTTTACGACAATAGCCTATTCCAATTCCATCTCGCCCTCGTGCTCCTTTATCCCCCCCCCCCACCTCTGGATGAAGTGATTTCTGATAGCAAACCAACGTCTTCAGCCTGCCATTGCCACTGTTGAAGCAGAGACTGGGAATCTGGTTAACAGAGAGTGACTGTACGCAGAGTACACACAATTATTTTACTATGCCGTTCAGGTCATCTTCAGTCAAAGCACATTTGGCATGCCAATCAGCACAAACTGACAGGTACATTGGTAATATCTGTTCAGTAATGAGAAGGAATAGGGGATGGGAAAGTATGTTGGAAGTGGAGGAAGGAATGGATGGGTAAAAAACAGGGAAAGGGTGGTGGGAAGAGTGGCTGGCGGGTCACAGAAGAACAAAGCCTCGAGCGAATTACAATCCCCACAGTCAGATACAAATTAGGGCTTCGTGGATGGGGGAGAACCTTATCAGGAGAAGAGCGCTAAAGTCGGCCGGATATCATCAATTACAATTCATTTGGAGAGGAGCCTGGGTCAGGCCGGAGACCGTATAACTGCATAATGGGGTGCAGGTACCAGGAATACTTGGAGTAAAATAATCGTTTTTTAAATGGAGCATCAGCCACGCAGTTGGTGCAAAAGCATACATGATGTGGATCCTTCTTGAACTATAACAATACTAAAATAATCTAAACAACATTTTCAGATGACTTCTATATTTATTATTCAAATAAAGAAAGGGATGTTAAATAGCTAACAGAACACCACAGCATAAATATGCATACCCGAAAGTATGCTGTGGGAAACCAGGCCGGATTCTTGGTGTCCATCAAGGAGCTGTTTCAGCCGATTATCAATGCAAACCTGGGACAAAGCACCAAAGGTCACACGATTAGGCCGTAAAAAAAAAGGATATGTGGTGAAATTGTGAAACATCTTTCATGTCTTTAGCCGGTGCCATTTCCAAATGAATTCAACGGTGGCCTTTTAAAGGGAACACTTCCAGAGCGTTCGTGCAGGGGCTTTCAAAAGTACTGCACACGTAAGGTTGGCACACCGACAAAGTATTTGTCAGTGGGCCCCAGGGTTTTCCCCCAGATCCTAATACCAGCGCCGCTGTGAAGCGGAGCATTTTAATGAATCCCACAGCTCACGAGTCGGGCTGTAGTTGCACAGCGGGAGAGCAGTGAACAAAAGTAATTCGACAAAGTGGAGTGGGGGCAAGTTCCGAGTCCTGTGATGGCAAAGAACAGTTTGGAAACATTACGGCTTTCTCGTCCTCCTTCTGCTGCAACTACAAAATGCTGGCATTGGGGAAATGGTGTGAGGAAAAGGATGGGGAGAAGGGCTAAAGGGGGAGATTAGGGGTGTATGTACAGTGAAACAGCCTCAAGGTGAATTTAAAAGGGTTTTTGCTGCAATATAAAGGCTCATGTAAGAGCAAGGTTATAGAGGCAAAAATGACGGTGCTGCAGTGGGGCAACAACAAGGGGCATGAATGAACAGAAAAAGAGGGAAGGGGAGGAAACACAGCAAAGACCTGAACGAGGATCACAAGAACACATTAACCCAGCGCAAAAACACGCGCAAAAATACTCGAGACATGCAAAAACATTGCAACAAATGAACAAAAACTCTTAAACAAGATAATTCCTCAGCTTCAGAAGGGACAGGTATCTCAGAGCAGAGAAGATGGCACCTGACCACGAAGGAACCTGGAAATGGAACCCATCATTGTTAATAATAATTGTTGTGAGGGCTGGCAAGATGGCATACAGGAAAGCAAGCATACTTGCCTCTAAGCTGTCTAGCCTGGGTTTGAATCCCGACCCAGTTATAAACTGTTATCCTAGTGTTTCAAAGGCAGGGTGATTCATCGATGTGTGTGTCGTCCCTCGGATGGATGTTAAACATGGTGTCCTGTCTGCCTGCAATAGTTGGTGGATGGTAAGGATCCCTCACGAAGAGTAGATGAACAAAATACGAATTCTTGACCTAACTACTGCTGGGAAGGCAATGGCAAACCACCCAGTATAACCCTTGCCAGGAAACTGCTTTGACAGCACAGATGCTCTGTAACAGAGGATGGTACATCCAAATCAGAATAATTGTTAATACATTTCAAGCCTTGCCTGGTGTTGGCTTAATGGTTAGGGTGGTGGGCTTGGGATCCTTGGATCCTGAGTTCAAATTCCCTTTGACTGTTGAATTAATACCAGGTGGGGTTGACTGCCTGTCATCCTTTTGAGGTCGGCAAACTGAGTGCCAGCTTGCTGGTATCCTGTGTCGGAGTGGCGACCCGTCCAGGATTGTGCCCAATAGCCAAGGAGACTGCTTAGGCAGCACCAACGCTCTGCACAGAGTATGGTCCCAATGTATGGATAGATTTCAAACTCTGGGAGGTTGTGAAAATTATTTGAAATTTTTTTTAGAAATGATAAACAACACTTTCGAAGTTTGGTGATGTATCCAGACATTAATTAGTAAGGCCACCTCACAGCCATCAGGCCTAATGATAAAGCCTTTACTCTATTTTAGAAGCACCAAAGGTGACAGAGGCAATCAAAGAAGATCAATGTAACAGAAAATAATGGCTGTTGTCACCTGTAGGCGTTTCCAGCGGATGTTGAGGTCTTCGAGACGGTGTAGATTTGCAGGTGACAATTGAACCTCGAGCTGGTGCAACTTTTCTGCTGCTTCATTCAGCTGTTGCAAGTCATCTTGTAGAGGAGCTACTTCTGCACGCAGGGCCTACACAATAACACACAAAGGTCTTCAACACAGATGCCGAGTTCATCTGCCGAGTTTTCCAACAGAATTGCATGGAGGTAACCTCAAACTAATATGGCGGTCTAATGGTGAGGACACCACACTGCCATCCCAGAGGTTACGGTTCTTATCTGGTTGAAGGCAGCAGCATGAAAGATAGGGATTCAGAGCTTCTGGCTACTGAGATAATCTTACAATTGGGTTGTCAGTAATCTAACTATCTACCTCAATATTAACCTAAGTTCGGGTTATTATCTTCATGTGACATGAGCCCAGATATATGGGTGACTCTTAATATCCTCAGTGCAAGGTGGGGTAAGCACAAGAACGGTATCTATGAAAAGGCACTGCCCACCAAAACCAGCAAAAAACAATAGATATAAAGCTCCTCAATAAATGTTGACAAAGATAAATTATTTGTATATTTTTGTATGCATGATTGAGGCTTGTAGATAAGCTAGCAGAATGGAAGGGAACAAAATGGAAAGGGGGAGACACCAACAACAGAGTCAAAGTGAGAGTGAGAACAAGGCAGAGAGGAAGTAAAAGGACACATGGGGGTGAACAAGCTGCACATAAGCTGAAACACAGCAAGAAGATGAATGAGGAAAGTGGAGATGAAATGCAAAAGGAACAAACCAACCGACACCTAACAAACGAAAAGAGGTGAGGGGGAGGGGGAAAAATCACAAAACTGGAAAAAGAGTGCGCTTCATAATGGGGTCATTTATGGGTGGAGATCATGAGTGTAGATGAGAAGTTCTGAATGGAAGAATGGGACTGAACAGACTGGGGAAGTTGGTTCCCCAAACGGAATAAAACAGGAACAAATGAGTGAAGGTGAGCAGTGAGCCTGGAAGAAGAGGGTTACTTGTCGACCATGTGCACCCTGCAGAAACCTGGGAGGGACAGAGCCAAGAAAGTGCAGAGGGTGCAAGACCAAAAAGGAGGTGGTAGAATACAGAGAGGCCATAAACCTGTCTGTGATGCGAGAGGAACAGACCTAGACATGGCTTCATTGGGAGAGATCCAAATTATTTTGAGGCCTTACTTTCCATGGTATCAGGAATGGCAGGATGTGAGGCAGGGATGCCAGCCTAAAGGGGAGAGCAGTACTCCATCAAGGTGCAAATGAAGCCCTTGTAGGTTGTCAAAAGCTCAGATTGACAAAGGAAAGACATTTTACGACAACAGATTCCCAGTCAGCGGCTAGCTTTGCTGGCCATCTTTGAAATAGGGTCAGCCCAAGAATGATCATGGCTTATGGTGAGGCCCAAAAGTTTGAGTGACTTAACTTCAAGCGGTCGGTTTAGGAAATACATGGGAGGGTTTGCCAGATGGTCTTTTCGGAGAGACAGGGTGAGTGTGTGGGATTTGTTAGGGTTGAAAGACATATTCCAAGTGTTGGACCAGCTCCTGATTCTATCAAGGTCTGCAGCGACAGAAAAGGCTGCCGCCTGCCTGTCTGAAGGATGAGAAATGATACAGCAGAGGGTGGAATCATCAGCAAAGAGATCGGTAGGATTTTCCAGGGACTCAGAAAGATCATTGATGAAGATGAGGAACAAGACTGGGCCAAAGCCACTGCCCTGGGAAACTCCAGCCTTGACAAGGAGAGGAGATGAGTGGATCCCATTTAGAGCTACACACTGACTACGAGTGGAGGGAGTCAGTGATCCATGAGAGGAGGTGACCTTGTATGCCCGTAAGCAGAGAGTTTTGAGATCAAGGTGGTGTGCCAGACTTTATCAAATTTCTGACTGGGTCTGAAACCGAACCAATAATCTGAGATCAGGCCGCTCAAGAAAAGGAACAATTTGATGTCAACTGCAATGACAGATTCTATGACCTTGCTTATTGCAAGCGAATAGGCCTATAATTAGCCTGGTGTGGGCTTAGCAGTTAGGGTGGCTGTCTTGGGATATTTGGGTCCTCAGTTCGAGCCCTTGTCAGCCATTGATTTAACACCAGGTATGGTTGACTCAGCATGCCATCCTTCCGAGGTCGGCAAAATGAGTACCAGTGTACTGGTAATAGGGGCATTGCATCAACGACACAGCCGCACCCTCAGCTATTGATGCTACCCACAAGCCTTGTGCTGCATTCGAAGGAGGAGGAAGATCTGTATTTGGACCATGTTTTTGTATTGTAATGATGTTGGTGGATTGTAATGATCGAGGCAGATGGAAACTGACCCAAGGAGAATGACTGAGTGAACAGAGCAGAAAGAGGAAGAGCAAGAGCAGCAGAGCAGGTTTTTAGGACACATGCATTGATGCCGTCTGCGTCTGGCACAGAATTGGAGTCAATGTTTGCCAGAAACCTCTCCATATTCTCATGTGAGAAAGACAGTATCCAGGAGCAGTTGGGTACAAAACTGTAAGGTAGGTGTAGGGAGTGAGTGGTTTGGTACACAACATTGGAAGCACAAGATTTCAGGATGCACAGTAGATTGCTTTGCCCTCTAATGTGCATCCTTAAATTCTGCTTTTGGCTATTATAGAAAAATCACTTTCCAATTTTTCTAAAAAACAATACAAAGAAGAACATTAGTGGGACTTCACTAAACACAACACAGGAATGACAATGGTGACTTTGAACGATATCAGGAGCCACATGGACGAATGAATGAGGTGACAGAGAGTAAAAGGAAATTAATACTAAATGTGTGGCAATCAAAACAAGCAAGGCAATGGATGAACAAGGAGAGAGAGAGAGAGAGAGAGAGAGAGAGAGAGAGAGAGAGAGAGAGAGAGAGAGAGAGAGAGAGAGAGAGAGAGAGAGAGAGAGAGAGAGAGAGACAGAGAGACAGAGAGACAGAGAGACAGGGAGAGGGAGAGGGAGAGGGAGAGAAGAAACACAGCAACTTGCTTTGAGTTGGGAGTTTAGTTGAGTTGGGTTAGGTTAATGGAGGATGAAAATATTGTGGGTAGCGTTGTGGGGATGATGGGAGAACGGTACACCACCAGCTTCAATTCCTGGAAGGGAGAGTGGGATTGAACCACCTCAGGAAGGTGGTTACAGAAATGGGAGAAAAGAGGTATGCAAAGAGTGGAGGTGTGCGGTAAGCTTGGGTTTTGGGAGTTTAACCCAGAGGGGGTTCCTGGAGGAACATGTGAATCTTGGGGTTACAGGGGAAGGTCAGAGCACGACTCGAGAAAGGTCAGGACTGAGAGAGACAAACTGGAGGAGAAGTGAAGGCTACAAACCTGTTGGTGATGTACGATCAACAAGCTTTGTGCTTTGGCCTCCTAGTGAGAGTTTTAAAATCCACAAATTCCATCAGAGAAAGATGTGATGCTGGGGCACCAGCCCATAGTGGAGAGCAGTGCCCCAATGAGCTACGTACAAAGGCTGTGTAGGCTCTGAGTAGTTCAGTTTTCAAGGAATGACATGGAACGACAAAGGATGCCGAGTCTGCTTTGGAAGCCCGATTTTGTCGGGATGATAACAATGTGAACATTGACTTACACAGTCGTTTCATAGTTTAAAGTGTTTCTTCCTGAGTGTATGTAAGCTTCACAATTGTACAACATGGCCTCTCCATGAAACCTGAAATTTTGTCACAATGGTTGGCCCTTTTGTGTTCTTATGTGAACCTTTGGCTCTTGATGAGGGAACCCGACGTTCAAGTTACATATGCCATATTTCTGTACAATGCCTTTGTAACCAATGTAAAAGTACACTGACATCTCCTTTGTTTGTGTTGATGATTTATGTACAAGTTTGGCTTTAGTCTGAGATCAATGTTAAAAAAAATAATCTTAGGGTACCAGTCATTTCTCACAGAAACTGTAGGAATAAAAATCTGATAAAAGAAAGCAACCTTGCACTCAATAACGAGACCGCAAAAGCCCTTCCAACGTCTACTGGATATTGTGGTTCATATTTAAGGAGAAGGCAGAGCTGTTCACTGTCTTTGGAAAACTTTTATTCATCCATCTTATATATTATTTCCGAGTTTGTGGTTTCGTGTCGCGCTATCTTCGACTTTGTTCTGCGCTCGAGTAACGTGATATTCGGCTTACATTATCTCAAAGACCATATGAGGTGCATGGTACAAAAAAAGTAAATAAAATGGTTCTGAAACAGTGAAATCGTATTCCACCTACTGCATTAAAGTAAAATTACTACTGATACTCTGCATCAGTTCCTTTCTCAAACACACCCACCCCAACATGTCGCGCAGAGCGCGGGTTATGCTAGTAACAAATAAAACTTGTGTGGATTGACCGACTCATTGGCATAAATTATTCTGGCAAATGCATCCAAAGGTCCTGAGACTACACGATACACTGGGACGAGGGTCGTTCCAGCTGGAATGGAAAACAAACAACCTTGTACTGGAATGGAGTGAAGGCAACACTATCTGGGCAGAAAGCAGCTCTGCCTGGGGGTACCTCAAGAATTAACCTTAACAGCTGGGGCAAGGAAAGGAAGAGATTCTTGGATAGCAGTGACCACCAATCCGTGACAAGCTCAATTACGAGAATGGCCTCCAACATTGTCTATTACGGCCAAGGCGAGGAGCAAATGCGGTGCGAAAAGTGAAAATGGAGGTGGGTGGGATAGAAGAGGGGTGGAGGTGTGGGGGAGGATTGGGAAATGCAGGGCTAAGAGAAACAACACTTTATGATCACAATCACAACATGTATAATTTAATTTAAACAATGGGATGGGAATTTAAACATGCATGTGTATATTAATGATGGTAATAATGATGATGGCGATAATGAGTGAATAAGTTGATAATCCTCATGACAAGGCCATTGACCATGGCTTTTAATGCCTACCCTGGCAGTGGCAACATGCTCGGGCGTGCTGGCTAAGTCGGGAACCGGCAACCAAGCATCACGTGCCAGTTCCGCATGTCGCAACAGCGGTGCCAGTCTGTCTGCACGGCCCTGTAGGTCTCGGAAACTCTCAAGCGCAGCCTCCAGAAGGCGCTGCCAGGCATCAGACCTCCGGCCCAGTCGTTCCCAGCCTTGCTGCAGATCTGTGGCCTGACGCCGTAGGCTTGGGACTGGTCCACGTTCCTCAGGAAGGAAGTCTACTGCTAAGCGAAGCACACAGACAATATGTATCTACATATATTTTACAATTCCATGTTTAAAAAAGTTACATTTTAATTTTATGCTTTTGTGTAACATAGAGGATCAATAAAAAGACAATAAGGTTGAGAAAGTAGGAATTTCCAAAATTTCTCAATATTTGCCACCAGACAACCTGGTTCGGAGAAGCTCTGGCTTCTTATTAAATATAATGTAACAGAAAGACATGATGTCGTTCAAGTAGCCTTCCTAATGGCTGCAGCAGCCTCTGGCAAGGCAAGGTTTCAAAGTCACGTGTGCAAGAGTGAGGGCTCTGTGAAAAGAGAAATAACCCTGCCTGCCCCTCACCCTTCTGGTCCATCAATATCTCTGTGGGGCCCTCACACGGCTGTTCTGCTCGGAGGGCCCGAGATGCCTCCAGGGCTGTAACAACTGAAGGTTCCTTTCCTTTAAGATCATTACGGAACACCTGCAAGAGACCCAGAAAATGAGAATTCATTGTGAGCAGCCATTTCTCACAAGGCTTGGGCTTGGTACAAGTCAAGAAAGGAATGTCACACTTGGTGGTGACATCAAAGCCATACATTCAGCACTTTGAGAATTGGGCAGGGAGGGAAAGTGGGGTAGGGTTGGTGGGGTGAGAAAAAGAGGTATGTCAGGTTTTGTCAAT
This sequence comes from Eptatretus atami, assembly GCA_035128595.1. Classification (NCBI taxonomy): domain Eukaryota; kingdom Metazoa; phylum Chordata; class Myxini; order Myxiniformes; family Myxinidae; genus Eptatretus; species Eptatretus atami. The sequence goes on from CM068967.1 coordinate 27,645,811, forward strand.
GCAATTCTACTTATTTTGAAATAAATACAAAAGTGCAACTGGTTATGATGTAAATTTATATTAAATACTTCTGTTTCAACAAGGCCATACAATAGAGTTGCCATTTGCTTCAAAAGCGGTGATAATATATAACCGGATGGTTTGTGCCATTGTCAGCAAGCTTTCAGCATGTAATGTGCTTGCAAGAAATGAAACAGATAAGGGATTTGCAGATATATCCCATGGACACAATGCCGATGAGGGTGCATGCTACATTTAAGATTAACAAAAGCATTGAGATCCTGGTTTGGAGACGAACATGATATCATCAGCAAAAACAACATAAATTCATTCAAAAATTTATCTGCTCTGGGTAGTTTTTTTCTTCCTTTAGGAAACTGTTTTGTAACAGTACAGGAAAAGATTTTTGTTTTTATTACAAGTTCCCTTACAAGGAACTTCAACACAGGAGGAGGCCATTAGGCCGATCAAAGCTTGTGCTATGATTACCAATCTCTGGTTGTTGTCCATGCTCTATCTATTTTAAATGCTGAGCATCAAGCAAGGAAGCAGCACATCATTTTTTAAAGGATTTGGTATGACTAAGCCAGGGTTCAAACAACCAACCTCTCAGACTTAGAGCAGACAGTCACTTTAAAATTCCACCACCAAGTCTGGTTCATAATGTTAATTTAAAAACTCATGTTTTAATTTCAATTTCATTGAATGAAAGACTGCTACAACTGCTAAAATCAATTATTTTAGGCCTTTTCAGAAACTGTTTAACTTACAGGCCAAAAAACTGCTACGTTTTGGCTATGACCTCACGTTTGAACGACTGCAATACTTCATGGTAGTCGATGATGATGATGAGGGTGATGATTTGGTATGGTTCAGAAAATGCACTTTATGATGGAAACAGTGATTAACCTTAAATGGATAAGAAATGCATCTATAAATATTAATCATATGCAACGAGACCAAGATTCCAAGGATGATACGAAAGATATTGTGCAAATGTGTAAAAAGGCATCGACGATGATGTGTGACGATGAGGTACAGTACTGCGATAATAGATGGGTATCCCCCCACCCCACACACACCAGAAGCCAGTTTGGAAGGCAGAACCATTCCAAAAACAAAAAGCCCTCACCCGGTGTGCTTCTAGTTGTTGCTTCACTGTAGGAATGTCACCTCCAACAGGTGCCTCCGCTCTCAGCTCTGATTCTTTGTGAGTAACCCAAGCAAGAAGCTCATCCATTGAGAAGGAGAGCCGAGCCCACTGTTCCGAATTGCACTCCAAGCGCATCCTGAGAAAAGCCAGTGGCCAGAGGACAGCGATATAACAATGGTTAGAACCATGTAGATGGGTAACAGCAGAGCAAAGTCAGTGCAAGGCATAATTCAAAGGCCGTGCTTGTGCAAAGGATGAGGTGAAGGAAGAAACAGCCTGTTGGCCTGTCGTTTAACGCCACATGCCGTCCTCCCATCTGTTGACGGTCTCATAAGCGGCCTAATTGCCAGCCAAGAATGACTTTCCGCCATCTTGAATTGTACCCACGGGAGTCATATTTGTGGATATGTGTAGCTTTGGTACCGACCCAGCCAGCTTTGGTCACTGTGGGTCGAGCTAATAAGGTTGGCAAGTCTGTAAATGTGGTGCGAATCGAAACATGCAGCCCACTATTTAATTCATACGCTATTACCCCGGTAACGTGAGATTACACACAGTTATGAAATTGATTTTACTGCATCATGAGGAAAGGTTTGTTTGTTTAGCATAGTGAGCCTGAAGAAAGGGTAAATTGCCATACAGGCTGGAACACAGTGAAAACAAAGCAAGAAGGATCAGAGAGCAAAGAATAACGATGCAGGAATGGGAGCCATGCCAACGGTGCTCTGATGGTTTTCAATCATGAATCGTGTGCTTACACTCTACATTCAAATGAGCACGTGCGCTCTTTCACTCTACCACTACCGGAATGGGAGTTAAAACATCCAAATGTGTCGGGTTGGCCTGTTAGCATTTCCATCTGAACATCTGGCTCACGATGCAGGTTCAAATCACATACACTGTACCAGATGTACATTTGTCCATTGTTTCCCAATGTCTTAAAAATTAATGGAAAAAGTACCATACGTTGTGGTTTGTCTTGTACGTGATGTAGAAGCTCCTCATGAGACCGAGATTGTTCCCAAAAAAATATTTAACAAAAACAAGCTCAAATGAGCTAAGATCCTCGTCCTCTTAATGATGACGTCATAAAAACGAATATGACGTCATTGTGATGTATCAGGTTTGCGATAAATTATCTGTGCTAATGCCCGGCTTGATTCCCGCAAACAAAATCGTTGAATCGTTTTCAGTAAAAATAAAATAATGAAGATGGTGTGTGGGTCGTGGAATTGTTTTCGTAAATATAATTAATAATTGAAGGTGGTGTGGTCGTGGAATTGTTTCTGGTAAATAAATAAATAATTGAAGGTGGTGTGTGGGTCGTGGAATCGTTTTCGGTAAATAAATAAACATATTATATTATTAGAAATCCACAAAGACAGAAATGCCGTGATTCCATTTATTTTGGATCCTTTTCACTTTGGTCAATAACGTTTGGATCGAGGAGAGATCGAGGGTCGAACGACGGTGTAGTTCCTTACAAACACTGTATACACACCTTAAATGACGGCAAATAGACACCCGATTTTTGAAGGACTACCATTTGAAAAATAAAACCTCAATCAAAAAAGCTCGAGTAAAATTTTCTAAAATCTCGAAGTGTTTAATTCCGAAGTCTCGTTTCTCTACATTCAAAACTGAAGGACAAGTATTGAAAATACTGTACGCGGTTTCCGGCGCTGCACAGCAACGGGTGGTTGCTAGGCAACGGAATTCAAACGCGCACATTCCCAGTATATATTCCACCTTTTGGCAAAGTTTCATCGAAATCGGTTCGCTGGTTCGTGCTGTGGAGCCTCGCGTTGCAGACACAACACACACCACACACACACACAACACCACACAACACCACACACACACACACACACACACACACACACACAGCCGGAAAACCCGACAATAAGGGATATCATATATAGCGAACCAATAGCCGCGCCTGAATTGACAGGATGTGCCAGCGCGGGAGAGCCGAGCCAAGGGTAACGGGGCTTCATTTACCCGGAAGGTGTACAATCGCACGGGACTTAAATGGCACTGGATGAACGATCGGGCTAGGTGTAGGGCATTCGTATGTATGAACCTAGTTGTATCCCATATCCCAATGTGCTTATGTATTTTGTACGGTTAGGTGGTAAAAGGATAAACCCTCGGCCTTAACCTGTTCAATATGTCCACTAATAATCGTTGAGTTGTACTCCTAAAACTGACTGGAGGAAGTGTTGCCTCTGTCAGACTGATACAAAAGAAGAGTTGAAATCTCCCCCAACCCGTTATGAGTGTAGTTCTGATGGTTATTCCATGATAGCAAAAAACCTACCACAATTTCAGGCAATCCACCAGTTACCGATCAGGTTAGACCCATCCAGATTGGATGAAGGAGGTGGTATTGAGGATACACTGAGGCGAAATAGTGCCAAGTACCACCACAAAATTGTCGCAAAATGTTTGACAGCTATAAACTTGAGCGTGCCACTAAAAGAGCAGCTGAAATTCAAAATGATCCAGGAGTAGGGCACTCAAAAATGCGAAGAACTAGCATGGAAGTGCAACGGTGTTTCCTATGTGAAAAGATACAACCAAAGTCAAAGTTGCGACAAGCCATGACCATGCAGATAAATGAGAGGCTTAATGAATGTGCTCGCAATCTTAATGATGGCAAGCTTTTGGCTGTCTTGACGGTGGAGATGTGGTTGCCTGGAACTGAAATACCACTACTCTTGCTTAACAGCTCTGTATCATAGAGAGAGGCACACATTGCAGCCAAGAACAAAGAAAAAGTCCAGTCATCCCAAGAAAAGGAAGTCTTCCCTTGGTGTTCTCTGAACTTCTTACCTATGTCATTGAGACAAGAACAGCAGTGATGGGCCTGTTTCGTTTCGACTTGCTAACTTGGTGGAGTCTTTACAAGGAAAGACTTGAACAATTTGGAACAGATATACTGATGTGAACTCTACCAGACTGAAAGAAAAGCTTTTGCAGAGATACCTGCGTTGGAAACCTACAAGGATGGACGTGATGTTTATCTGACATTCAAGAAGGATGTAGGTCCTGTCATTTCAGAAGCATCAACCTACTCTGATACCATCATTCTCGCCAAAGCTGCCAAGATATTGCGTAGGCACATGCTGATCACAAATGTAAATATGAGGGCAATCTTCATGAGACTTCAGTCTACAATTCATTACCTCCAGCTTTGCTCCAATTTGTCTGCATGATTGAGCATGGAGCAACATAAAGTCTCAACTGAGGTTTGGAGCAACTACAACTGACCTGGCTATGGCTCAGCTCTTTCAATACAACTGCTTTGTCAAAACACAAGAAGGTGCTGCCACACACAGGCATTCCAAAGACAGAGAAACCCCATTTCCGGTCTACACTAGGGATGTCTGTTCATGCTAAGACAAGAAGAGACACCTAGTAGAAATGCTCCATGACCATGGTCTCAGTATTCCATATGATCAAGTACTCGACATATCAGCTCAGCTGGGAGATGCAGCTGTAGCCAGATATGTAGAGGAAGTGTGGTTTGTCCTCCCAAACTGAGGAAAGGTCTTTTCAGCACATCTGCGATGGATAACATCGACCATAATCCCTCTTCCACAACGGCGACCACATCATTCCATGGAACCAGCATATCCATCTTTCAACATACAACGTCAGGAAATCAAGAAGTACGGGAACCAATTCTAATTAAGAATACCAAAGTAAAGAAAGTCCAGAAATCCCCGACTCGTTACAAATGTCTATCCTTCGTTCTTCACAACAAAGAACCCTTCCTCCCAAAGGCAAAGTTACATATGAATCTCTGCCAAGTCTCCCCTAACCAATGAATATGAGTGGTTGCAGAAGATGTTGCAGATATCAAATTCATTGCCACCAAAGATATCAAACAAGTCCAGTGGCACTGGCCTGACCTGTATGGTGAGGATAAATTTGTTGTCATTTTGGGGCCTCCACATAGAGATGGCTGCTTTAAGTCTCTTGGAACCCTACTTCAAAGCAGTGGGGGACAGGTGCTCTTGTGAAGTCTGGGGTGGCTTCTTCTGGATGGCAGAGTCCTTTCTTTCTGCCTCAAGTGTCACAAGAACACACCATATGCACCAAGTTACAGCGTGTGCCTCTACATGCTCCAAAAAGAAGCATATGAGCATCATTGTGTAGAAGAGAATGAAGAAGCTGGATTTTGATGACTGGTGTGAGAAACGCAGAAAAGAGAGTCCTCAATTTCAATTCTGGGATCTTGTGTTGTCAATGGAATTGGTGACGTTCTCGTTGGTCAGGTCTTTCAGGAGGCCAACTTCGGTTTGTATTGCGAAGCACTGGCTGCTCTAATCCCTTGTTCTTTGCAAACAACAATGTGAACTATGCCAGATGGCTTCCCATCCATCTTAGAGACATGGTCACTTGGAACACACTCACCCTGAGGTCTTTAATGAATTTCAACTGGGAAATTTGTGGTACACAAGACTAACAGGGAGTTTTCTGGCTTGGCCATTGACCAAGCACATGAACAGGCCAATGCAGTAGTGAAAGTGATGGTGGTGCCATTGGCTTACTGAGGATCCAGCTGCACTGAGTTGGTGGATGGTGTCTGGACCAGAAGTTAGCGTGCTAATATCACAGTATGAGTTGGCGTCACTGGCCAAAGTGGCAAATGAAGATATCACGCACCATGAGCAAACCAGCCTATCTCAGAAATCCTTCTCTGACAAGGTCCAGAAATTGTTTGGTGAAATGAAGGATCTGGGCAATCCTTTTCAGGAAGAATCAAAGACCTGCTCGCATTGGACTCAAAAACCATCGTGCATCCCAGTACTGCTGAACTTGTAAGGACTCACCTTGAGAAAGGTAAAGTTGCCTTCCGAGAATTTTTCAATGGTCTGGGTGACGGAGCTTCCTTCTATAAGCCCATCCAAAAGAACAAAGCAGGCTTCTTTCGCCAAGAGGCTGCAACTTCTGCGGACATGAAGCAGCAGGTACTCAAAGATGATTGCGTCTGTTCTCGCAACTCGTTATATCCTGCCAAGCACGAGAGTGTGACCTGCTTGAGTTTTTCCAACATGAAAACCAGTCTTTCCCTGCGGCGCTGAGTGACAGTGGGAAACTCCACACTGGTCAGAAGTCGCAACTTGCAAAAATTCTGGAAGCTACAGTTACTCCTCCCGACACGAGACCAGGATGTGATGCTGTTATCATTGATGGTCCTCTCTTGTGTATTCATTGCCACCAAAGACATCAAAGACCTTTGAGATGCTGTCCTAGATGTGGTTCCAAAGATTCAGATGTACTCATCGAATTTCGCGAGGACAGACATAGTTTTTGATGTTTATTGGACTTCCAGCCTGATGGCTGAAACAAGATCAAAGAGAGGCAAAGGGATCGACGCCGAGTGATGGGAAAACCAAGCTGCCACCGAACTGGAAAAGTTTCCTGAGAGACAACAACAACAAGACAGAGCTCTTTGGGTTCCTTGCTGATAAGATAGTGACCATGTGTCCTGACAATGTCGTTGTTGTGACCAAAGCAGATCAGGCTCTTTCCAAAAGATCCATCAGTCTTGGTGGCTTAAGTCCTTGCAACCATGAGGAAGCCGACTCCAGAATCTTCACTCATGCTCTTCATGCAGCCAAGCAACAGATGACGTCTGTGTTGATTAAAGCATGTGACACAGATGTTCTCGTTGTTGCAGTCAGTGTTTTTGCTACCCTCCAAGACGCAGGCATGGAAATGCTGTGGGTTGAATTTGGCCAGGTCAGTTCATTAAATGGTTGCCAATTCATGACATGGTGGCGAATCTTGCCAGACAAATCCAGTGGCATGCTGTTCTTTCACGCCTTCACTGGCTGTGATATTCTGTCAGCTTTTCGCGGAAAAGGCAAAAAACTGCATGGCAGGCATGGGAGGTTTACCCTCAAGTGACTCCCGTCTTCAAGAAGTTAAGTCAGTACCCACCAGTCGTGGAAAATGCAGACTACAACGTCCTTGAGAAGTTTGTCATCACCATGTATGACAAGAACAGCACTATGGACAAAGTTGATGAGGCAAGACTGGACTTGTTCGCTCGAAGCAAAGGTTATGATGCCATTCACCGACAAGCGCAGCTCTCATACAGCATGTCAAACGGTCTGCCTACCAAGCAGGCTGCATATGGGCCAGGCAACAGTGTGCAAAATGCAAACTGAAAGCCCTGCTAACTGGGGGTGGCAGAAAGATGGTGAGTCTGGCAAGTCTTTTGGACGACCCTTCCACCCATTGCCCACAGTTGTCAGCAGTTAACAAAATGTGGCTGCAAGACGGAATGCCGAGGGCGATGTAAATGCTATCGCTTCAGTCTCAAGTGTACACAGTTGTGTGCATGCAAATGTGAGGACTAAATGATTGACTAATCACCACGTGAATCAAAAGATAAATTTCCTGCTGTATATGCTATATTATTCTTCATTTTTTTCTTTTGCAAAATGTAGCGCTAAAAGAGCCTGTCGTCATTTAATTCCGGCCATATCATCTTAGTTTTCAATAATTACGATTTTGTAAGTGCAGAAATGGATTTTTCTAACTCAAAAACATATATTTCGATGCATAGAACGTTAAAATAGCATTATTCCATCAAATTTAGCTCAAACACATTCAAACCACTTCAAATGGCGGCCATCTTAAAAAATGGCGGCCATTTTGTTTTTCATGTGGGTAACGTACTTTCTGAGAGAATAGGTCCTGGAGCACATGTATACCAAATTTGGTGCTTGTACCACCAAGTGAAAGATTATTTCAGTAATCTGCGCACTATCTTTCTGTATCGAAGTTCCTTGAAGGGAAGTAATCTATTATCTATAAATAAAGGATGTGCCTGTACGTCACTGCGTCCGTCCATCCCTGCAACAATTATCCAATGTAGGATAACTATAATGGGATAATTATACACGAATAAAGCCCAATCTGCAAACAGTACGGTATAGTTGAGTAAGGCTCAAAACAGATCGGTATAGTTGAGTAAGGCCACAAACATATGGTATAGTTGAGTAAGCCACAAACAGTACGGTATAGTTGAGTAAGGCCACAAACATATGGTATAGTTGAGTAAGGCCACAAACAGTACGGTATTGAGTAAGCCACAACAGTACGGTATAGTTGAGTAAGGCCACAAACAGTACGGTATAGTTGAGTAAGGCCACAAACAGTACGTATAGTTGAGTAGGCCAAACATACGTATAGTGTAAGCCACAAACAGTAAGGTATAGTTGAGTAAGGCTACAAACAGTACGGTATAGTTGAGTAAGGCCACAAACAGTAAGTATAGTTGAGTAAGCGCACAAACAGTACGGAATATTGAGAAGCCACAAACAGTACGTATAGTAGTAAGGCCAAAAAACGTACGGTATAGTTGAGTAAGGCCACAAACAGTACGGTATATTGAGTAAGGCCACAACAGTACGGTATAGTTGAGTAAGCCACAAACAGTAGGTATAGTGAGTAAGGCCACAAACAGTAGTATAGCTGAGTAAGGCCACAAACAGTACGTATAGTTGAGTAAGGCACAAACAGTATGTATGTTGAGTAAGGCCACAACAGTATATCGTTGAGTAGGCCACAAACAGTACGGTATAGTTAGTAGGCCACAAACAGTACGGTATAGTGAGTAAGGCCACAAACAGTACGGTATAGTTGAGTAAGGCCACAAACAGTACGGTATAGTTGAGTAAGGTCACAAACAGTTATTGTTGAGTAAGGCCACAAACAGTACAGTATAGTTGAGTAACACAACAGTACGGTATAGTTGAGTAAGGCCACAAACAGTACGGTATAGTTGAGTAAGGTCACAAACAGTATATCGTTGAGTAAGGCCACAAACAGTACGTATAGTGAGTAAGGCCACAAACAGTACGTATAGTTGAGTAAGGCCAAAAACAGTAATATCGTTGAGTAAGGCACAAACAGTACGTATAGTTGAGTAAGCCACAAACAGTACGTATAGTTGTAAGGCCACAAACAGTACGGTATAGTTGAGTAAGGCACAAACAGTATGATATCGTGAGTAAGGCCACAAACAGTACGTTAGTGAGTAAGTCACAAATAGTATATCGTTGAGTAAGGCACAAACAGTACGTATAGTTGGTAGAAGGCCACAAACAGTATGATATCGTTGAGTAAGCCACAAACAGTACGGTATAGTTGAGTAAGAAGGCCACAAACAGTATGATATCGTTGAGTAAGGCCACAAACAGTACGGTATAGTTGAGTAAGTCACAAACATTTTCGTTGAGTAAGGCCACAAACAGTATGATATCGTTGAGTAAGGCCACAACAGTACGGTATAGTTGAGTAAGGAAGCCACAAACAGTATGATATCGTTGAGTAATTGAGGATTTAATTAAAACAAAAAAATGTTCCTCCTTCATCTTCTTCTTCACTTAACTAATGGTGAGTTTCGTTCAATCCTGCTTCTCATATCGATTACATTCAGAAAACACTTGCTATATTCAATACGTTTTTTTTCAACATTTTCATTTTATTCATATAACAGTAATATTTTGCCATATCAATTAGTATGTCTGATTATACACCATCTTTCGCACCACTTGCAACACAGGTGAGAAAAGGATACAAAAAAATGAGCTGATATTTGAATAATTTATTCAGACGATTTTTAAAGGGTGAAAAATAATTTTTTGGAGAGGGAGAGGTACCTCTACTTGTATATTGTGAACCATGGTGTCTGTCCATGCGTTCGTCTGTCTCCCTTGTATGGCGGCCACTTCTCGCGCTGCATTTAAAAAGCTTAACATTCAATTTTGAAATGACAGGTGAACAGGCATGAATAATGACGATGCCAAATTGTATTTCATAACCAAGATATTTTGCCCTCTTTTGAGACAAATCCACCCTCCACCACCCTATGTTGCACCATCATTTTCCAGTGGGTGGTTAAGTAGCTCAGAGCTTTGGTTCTGCGTGAAACCAAGAGTGGAACATGACTGACCTATTTAAAGTGCATGAAATATTATTTAATTGATAGATTAGGTTAAACTTTCTCCTCACTGGGGATGGATACTTTTGCTAGCTTTTCTCGTCACCTGGGGCAGGTACTCTTCCTCGTACCTTATCTGGCCTTCTGCGACAATAGCAGTACCTTCATTGTTAACAAGAAAACAATAGTGAATTCAATATTTGAAATTTGGCAGATTCAAAGAAGCTTGTAATAGAAGTCTAGTATTAAACGAATAAGGTCCCAGCTTACAATTTCATATATTTTCCAGCACTTAACATCAATAAAGTCATCCATCATAAACGTAATATCTTTCAGGAAGTTCAGAGCAGATTGGAGGCAAAGGGAAGGATGTTCTCATTGATCAGGTTTTGGAATGACTTCAATTGGCTTTTATAACAATTTTTGTTTACAATGAAAACAAAATTGTTTAAAGATTGCACTGTGGTGCACTTTTAGTAAGACGGCATAATTAAACCAATTTAGGACGCGTACTCATAGTTCCAAGATATTCGCAAAGTCCCACCCACCTCCGATGATGGCGGACTCAAACTGTTTGAAGACGGACAGATTGGGCCAAAAAGTGCGAATTCTGTATTAAACCAAGCTCCTTGCTTTGTCAAATGTCAAAACTGGTGGAGCAGGGCAGGGTGTCGAAGGACGTAAAGGAATGCATGGTCAGAGTTAAAACGTGCCCATTCAACATGACTCACTTTCAAAAGAAGACGTTTCAAATCCCATTTTTTTATTTTAGGAATGGAATAAACGCCCTGATGATCTCCTCGGGAGATCCTTGTCATTTTGTTTGAATAACCCCAAGAGCATTATTTTTGATCCTGTCTCCACAAAATATAGTTTTTGTTGAAATGGAATTTAATTGTTGATCCTTGTTAATACATCCATAGCGAGAATGGCACTTGGGAGAGTGCATACCTCCGCCAGGCAGAACAGTTTACGTTTTGTATCTTACTGATAGGCCAGATCTGCATTTGGACCTGAACCCAAATCAAATCGGCTGGTTATTGTCACCTATCCAACTCATCCACCAAGTTTCGACTGAATCCGTCCACAAGATTTTGAGATATCATGCTATATATTGTTTTTGGCTCCATCGCTCAATTGTGAAGAATCACTTAAAAAATTATCGTATCTGGACCGCATCTTCACCAAAATCGAATAATTTCGTCCCTGTCACACACCCAACCTGTTCACTAAGTTTCGTCCAAATCCGTCCATAATATTTTGAGATACCATGCTCACAGACAAGCAAACAGACAGACAGACAAATAAACAAACCAAAGGACAAACAAACATGGATGAGTTGACTAAGCCATATTTGCAATTTTGAATTTCCACCATTGTTGTTGACATTACATGGCAAGCCTGGAAGAACTTGGTGATGTTTACCCAATATTGGGAATGTTTAATTTGATAAAAGCGGCTCTTCACTGTGCAGGCAGGTATATTAGTGGGAGTGGAGTGGATGATGCCCTGATAGAGTTTGAGGTGTTTGGTGTGAACACTGTGGGCTACAGGCTGTGTTGACCAGAACACATTATGTCTGCTCACTGAAGGGCATGTTTATTGTTGGTGAAGTAATCAAGACTTTGATGTGGAAGTCTTTCTGGGAGAATAATCAGATGTGATGATTACCTTGACGTCATTTCAGACGTCACTGAACTGAGGAAAGTACTGCAGCCAAAAGATGAAAATAAAAGTCAAATGCACTTTAACAAGCTGCTGGGGAAACTCTAAGCCTCAAAGAAAAGTTTTTGGTGTTCATTGAAGAATGTGGTGAAAAAAAATCAGAGCTGTGCAAGTACTGGAGAGTTTTCTTGCGTCTCCTAGGTCTTGTTAAAAATATCATAACATCTGGTTGGGAATGTCACATGCAAACTATTGAGTCACTGATGTGCATATTTCGAGAATTCGACTGCTTTGGCTCCCTGAGGTATGATTCCTGGAATCTGGAGAGATGAAGTGAAAAACTAGTTGACGAGACTCGTCAACTGATGCACATTACACGATTATCAAAAACTGTTCCCGACGGTGTTATCGCCGACAATCTTGTTGCATTGTGTCGGCTTGCGTGCGGCGGGCTTTAGATTTTATGGAACAAATTTGAATGGTGCATAATGCTATCTCAAAATAACTTTGGCCTAGCTATCGCAAATGTCCTACAAAATCCACGAGCAGTTTGTACTGTGCAGGAGCTGCATGTGGTTTTCTACTGCTACAATGAATTGTCTGTTGAGGAATCACAAAGGTTTTGAAGAGCTTCAAACAACGGAAGTGTCGAGTTAACAAACATTGAACATGACGTGCCAAACCTTGTTCAAATGGACAAGTTCTGGACATCGTTATTGAACAAAATCAACTTACAGCTACTTGCCCACAGAGTAGCATGTTTACAATCAGTTCAGACAAAACTCCAAGTCATTGAAAGTGGAATGTGTGTGAATGAGGACATTATTCCTGCAGAGAGTTTTGTTTCTGCAAACAATGATGCAACTGTAGTTGAACAACTCAAGAGGAAAATTGAGGAAGCTGACGATTGGCCTTGTGTCCCATGTTAACTGGGCAATTGAGCATGGGGCCCATTGTGTTCATATTCTGTCAAATGATACAGACATGGTAGTTCTAATGCTGAGATATGCATCCATCTTCAAAGCCAAAGGCTTCAAAGAGCTTTGGATTTGGTTTGGTCTTGAGAACAAACATCGATTAATTCCATTTCACCATCTGCTGACAAAGCTTGGACCTACTTTCTGCAATGTTTTGGTGAAGGCCCACATTCTAACTGGACATGATGCTTTAAGCAAAATTGGAACCCAACATGCAGCACTGAAAGCAGAACCAGGAAACTTCGTTGCAGATTTTTGAGAGATTGTCACCCTCCAAGCTCAATACATTGACAATGTTTAAAAGTGAATGGTCAAAATTTAGTTACTAAATTCAAAAGTCAATACTTTCAACGGGCTGAGATATATCTATCACACAAGGTTAAATACATATTTGCTGAACTGAAACCAACGTCAAGCTCGATAAGAGGACGTATACGTCGAGCATTCTTTGTTATCAGGGATACACTCACTCTTTTAAATAACGAGATAATTCAAAGAAGACGTTGCCCCGTGCAGTATTCAAGTATATACCTCAATTGAAATAAAATAATGATTTTGAAGTTCGTTGAAAAAAATTCCGGAAGTTTAGCATGATTGATGCATTCTTATACATCACCTTATTTAACATGTTCAAGCACTGCAAAAGTGGAGGTTCTTGGAAGTGACAAGAAGGCGATTTTTGTGTTTTACAGTGTTCAAATACATACCTCAATTGAAATATTCCGGAAGTTTACCACCATTGACGCAGTGGCTAATCCACCACCTTATCTAACAAATTACATTAGTTATTCGTGCCTGTTGTTTGTGTCCTTTAAGGCGTCCTTAAAAACAGTACGTTTCCTACTTGGAATGATTTTCAATTTTGTTTGACTGCAAGTAAGGCGGACAGAGGAAAAAAGTTATCTCACTCCTCTCTGTGCATGTTCGATTGGGACTAATTCAGAGACAAAGTATGTTAAAACGGCAAACTTGACTTGCTATTCATATTCTGATTTGTGTTCAAAATATAACATTCAATTTAAATAAAATTGTTCCTCGATCATAAACTGAAGTTTGTGGACAGACAGATGGATGGATGGACAGACATGAACCAATTGCTTAACCCCGTTTTTCGCATCTCGCACGCAGGGGAATGACGACAAGTCAAAACCATAAGACTGGATGGGATGAAGTGGATAGACTTTTACGAACATCTAAATGTCGCAGAGAGCTACTGGATATATTGGTAACTTTGTGCGGGTGCCCCACGTAAGATATCAGGGGTGACATGCTGAGTTTTCTGGTAAGTGTAAAACAGAATACTGCAATTCTTCTTGAAATATTACCATGATGAAAGAAGTTTTGTGATGTGGATAATATTGCCTGTAATAAATTTGGAGTAATTCCCCTACCTGGATATAAATAAAACTATTTGCTGATATGTTGAGTATAGGTATATAATAAATTATATTCCTTGTTAGCATACATTGGTCTTACCAGAACAAGTGTTGCTTTCATTCACTATTTTATGTGCGATTGTCATATTAGGAAAGAAGGTTACGAAAGATTATCCAATAAAGTCTGCACTCTTATATTTTTTATTTGACAACTTGAAAATTGTTAAACTACTGCTCCAATCAATAAGATACCGTTAGGCTTCATTTGGCCTTCTTGATCTCAATAACCTTGGTTTTGACACCACAATTAACTTTCTCCGTGCAATAGATCCTGAGATATCAAGTATGCTAAAATACCCGCTAAATCAACATTCTGGAGTTGAAATTTCGACCCAAGCTTTTTTTTTTGTTGGGAATTAGTGGGGTAACCAACACAAACAATAAAATTCTCCACACATTATTATTATTATTATTATTATTATTATTTTACGTGGGTATAGTGCAGCATCTGTACTGTACCCTCGTAAAATCTCACCTACAAACCTTTGGGCCTTTCACGGGCCCACATCATCGGGAGTTTTTGCATTATGGGTGGCAAGATATCAACTTTGTTGGTGAGTTGATCAGGAAGCTCTCCAAATCTTTAATTGTGCTGAGGCACACCACTTTCTTGCAAGTACATTTCCAAGTATTTGCGGCTTCTTTCAGAAGCTTGGTGAGCTGTTTAATGCTATAATCTTTATCTGGCATGCATGATAAACGTCTGACTGCCCCGATGGATCTTGCTACTCGGGGTTTCTGTGCATGCACGCCGAGCATTCTGGGCCGGGTTATGTCATTTCAAAAGTCATGTATTCCTGCAGGCATGTGAAGTGTGCACCAGGAAAAGAAAAAAAAACTACTATGCAGTAAACCTGTAAATATCGTGGGTTTGAATATTGTAGGTTTTGATTTAGTTATTGCGGGACTTAATTTTGACAATTCACGGTTTTTGAGCTGAGATGGGTTATCATTTGCGTCAGTGTGTATGATTATCTCACATTACGAGCCTTTTGTTGTTTCTCATGAACCGTTAATAATGGCATGCAAATGTAAAATGATGGACAAAATTTGTTGTGCCAATAGGCAGAGAAAGGTTATGATGCTGAGCGAAAAAAATCGAGTTGTTGGGTAGGTTGGCTGGAAGTGAAAGTGCGGCATCTGTGGGACGCCATCACGGGATCAATGAATCGAGTGTGCAGTATATCCAAAAAAATGTGAGTCAAATATATGTGCAAGTGTTGCCGCCAGCGCTCTGCAAAGCAAAAAGTGTCATTCCAGTCCCATGATCCTTTTAGTGAAAGGATGGAAAAAGCCCTTAATGTTTAGATCGAGGACAAAACACAGAAAAAAGTGGCTTTGAATGGACCGGTGATATGTGAGAAATCATTGTGTATTTACCAACGTTTCCACGAGGCACCCAGGGCTGAAGATTCCAGTTCAACCACAGCTATGCACGCACAAGTTCCATGCCAACAAGGGTTGGTTTGAGAACTTCAAAAGAAGATTCGGCCTCCATAACGTCAAATTAATCGGGGAAGCAGCATTGATAGACCATGATGCTGAGGATAACTACCCACTGCAGCTCATTAAACTAATCGAGGCAAAGGGATTTATGCCAGAGCAGGTCTTCAACGCTGACAAGATGGGATTATTCTGGAAGAGGATGCCATCTTATACCTTCCTGTCCAAGCAGGAAAGATCTGCTCCAGAGTTCAAGGTGGCAAAGGATCCTCTTATCTTGTCATTGATGGTGAAGTTTTTGTGAGATTTACCATATTTATATTTTCTTGTGGTATTTTTTGTATCGAGATAACTACAGAGTTTAAGTATGTTAAAGCATTTTTGTGCACGGGGATCATTTTAGGGTTTTGTGTTTGAGGACAGTGTAACAAATCTACATTTAATAAGTAACCGCGAGCTTGTGTTGAAAGTTCTGTTAAAGGAATCCTTGAAACCCCAACAGCTCGGAGGATCTATGATGTCCACGAACAGCAACCATAGTCCAGTATATTGCAGTAAAATAAGAGAAATGCTCGGATTTTGGTGAAAACTACGCTTTAGCAAATTTTCATCATGGAGTGCTTGGAATATGTATAATTTGTAAACAACACCAAAGTATCATGGTAAGTAGAGCCATGATAACCGTGTTAACACTCAAACACACCAACGGTGAGGATATATTTTCAGAAGTGATGTCTTTTGCTGTCATTTTTCTGTTTTGCAAACAAGGTGACAGCCAACAGTGCTGCCCCAATCCATCTCCAATATGAATTGACAACATACCAAATGAGACCTAAGGGATTAACACACAACAGGAGCATTAATGAGGGAAGCTTGTGAATCCTACAAATTATGCAGTCCCACTGCGCTCCCAAAAGCATTAATTTAATTTAATTACAGTGAAATTAAACAACTGCCAATGAGGGTTCCGTCTGCGACCGCCCGCAATTTGGATGCGTCACTGCCTGCAGCGCCAACTGCCAAATGTAACTGGTACTGGCAAAAAGGAGGATTATTAAATCGAGTGGGTTTAACAATTGAGGTGAGTTCCACAGTGGGTGGGTTAACACAAAAAGTTAAAGTCGACAGAGGAAAGGATATCTGAAAGTGAATATTTCCACAGCAAGAATGACAGCAAGTAGGAGTTATTTTTATTTTATATATTAGCTGAAGGGCCCGTCTATGATCAGCACTTAAGGCCCTGTCACACCTTGAGGTTTTAGCCAGTGTATGGCAAGGTATCAAAATGTATGTAAAACGCTGGCGTACGCTGACGCGAACTATTGATTTTTTTTTCCAGTTTTGGACATATTCATAACGAGTTGGACGTATGCATAACGTATTAGTAACGTACACAGAACGTTTCGATAACATATAGATAACATATCAACGAATGCTGAGCGTGTTGTCGGCGTTCACAACCTATGCCCAACGATAGTCTAACTTATGCATAGCGCGGCAGCGTATCACCGACGATCACGTGGCGTAGGCTATCAATAGGCTGCGGCTCGACGATTCAAATCAAACCGCACTAGACATCGAAGTGTCAGCCGCTGTCACACCTTGACGTTTTAGCCAGCGTATGCTGTCTAATACGTTATGGGTAAGTTTATATATGTTAAGAGCACGCTGAAGCACGCTGGCATACGTCGTAGTACGCCGAGTACGTCGCCAAATTTTCAGCATGTTGAAAATTTTCGACGTACTCGCGTATGACACACGTTCTGCATACGCTGGCCATAAGTTGTAGGCACGTTACGCGATCGTTGACTCACGTTACTTGTAAGTTACTCATAAGTCGAAACACGTCGAGGTAATGGTTAGCGTAGTGTTCCAGACTCCTGGTTTTTTTTTTTCTTCGGTATGACGGTGATGTTGACACTTCAATTTCTAGTGCGGTTATGATTTAAATCGTTGAGCGCAGCCTATTAATTATATTATATTATAACCGCACTAGAAATCAAAGTGCAACATCACCGTCATACCGAAGTAAAACAAACAAAAAAAAAATAAACCAATGTCACCCTTAGGGTGACCCGTATCTTGCCAAAAGGTGACCACGTGTGACTTCTTTAAGGTCACACTGAGGTGAACAGAGCTGCTATCCACCAGGAGCGACTCCTTGAGGAATATCTGCCTACGAGAGATTCCGATGAGAATCGTTCTACAGAGTAACCATGAAAAATAGTGTTTGCTCATAACGTCACCAAATGACGTCATAATGTCTCAAGCTTGACATATCTAGAAAGCACTCATCGAGGTGTTCAATTTGAGGTACTACACGATATGTTGCTAAAACTTGAAAATTGACCTTGGGTCAAATATGTTTGACCTAGCGCTAACCATGAAGGTCAAGCCAATCGCCACCAAAAAGTAATCAGCTGAGCGCCAGACCATATACTACATTCCCATAAAGTTTGGAGACGATTCGATTAGAATTACTCAAAAAATAAGGGTTTCGTCGACTCCCCTGATTTGCGACAGTGACCTTGACCTTTGACCTTCAAAATTTTATGCGTTGAAAGGGACCTCTATAGGCCTCTGATATGCGAAGTTACAAAAATTTCCAATGATAACTGTGCTCTCAGAGATGATTTATACGTGATTACAGACAAAAAAACAAACAAACAAAAAAAACATATGAAGGTCAAGGCCAATCGCCACCAAAAATTAATCAGCTGAGCGCCAGACCATGAACTATATTCCCATGAAGTTTGAAGACGATCCGATCAAAATTACTCAAAAAATAAGGGTTTCGGCGACTCCCCTGATTTGCGACAAAGTGACCTTGACCTTTGACCTTGACCTTCAAAATTTTGTGCCGTGAAAGGAACCCTATAGGCCTCTGATATGCGAAGTTACAAAAATTTCCAAAAAAAGAAATAAAAAAACCAGGGAGTCTGGAACACTGATGCTAACCATTACCTCGACGTGTTTCGACTTATGAGTAACTTACAAGTAACGTGTGTCGACGTGTCAACGATCGCGTAACGTCTACAACTTATGGCCACGTATGCGGAATGTGTGAGTCATACGCTGGCATACGTCGAAAAATTCAAGCATGGAAAATTTTTCTAACAGCTCGGCGTACTACGACGTATGCCAGCGTACTACGACGTATGCCAGCGTGCTCTGAACGTATACAAAACTTACCCATACGTATTCGACGTGTGCCAGCGTTCAGACAAATTTTTCATACGTCGGCATACGCTGGCTAAATCGTCAAGGTGTGACAGGGCCTTTAAGGACTGTTCTTCCCAAAACGCTCATATAACCATGTTCTGTGATAGTTGCATTATTTAATTTTATTCAAATTAAATTATTTGTTGGCACATGCATCTTTACAATTGAATTAATTGCTTCAGTTTCCAATCCACTCCTGGACCAGCACACACAGCACCGGGGTGCTATTTCGGCGACTAGATACACATCCACAAAACAACATACATACATACATACATACATACCCAATCTAACATATAAAGTTCATTCTAACCATCACTGACTGACTGACATTAATGTCAGTACCTTCCGGGTGAGTACAAAGATGAAATTTTATGCACATCCACCCGATACACCGAGAAAAATCAGAGAAACGTTGGAAAGTGCGAAATGAAAAATATCTGAAAAAGAGTGCAGCCTTGTGCTCACTGCAGTAAGCGACCCGAGATAATGGGTGAACATGGTTCGTTATTGCATATCATATCATGTAATGTGAAAGCATATCACACTATTGTGGTGTGTGTGTGTGTGTGTGTGTGTGGTGTATGCCTGGTGTTAGCTTAATGGTTAGGGTGGTGGGCTTGTGATCCAAGGATCCTGAGTTAAAATCCCACTCGGCTGTTGAATTAACACCAGGTGGGTTTGACTGCCTGTTATCCTTCCGAGGTCGGCAAATGAGTGCCAGCATGCTGGTATACTGTGTCGGAGTGGCGACCCGTCCAGGATTGTGCCAATAGCCAAGGAGACTGCTTCGGCAGCATAAACGCTCTGCAGAGTATGGTCCCAATCATCTCCTCCTCATATATATATATATATATATATAATATGTATTATATATATACTAGGTCCGTCTAAAAAGTAACGGGACTGAGCCTGCTGTGTGCTCCACTTACACAACTTGAATGAACGGGTTGCGTCACAGTCTTTCGCAACATTCCAGAAATATATATGATTGGTGATGGTTGACCGCGCTCATTGCGTGATTTTTTACAGGTCGTGCTTTACACGTTGTCTAGTCTGAGTCGTCACGCGATGAGTCATGAGCAGAGAGCCAATCTGAAGTTTCTTGACAAGCTTGGCAAAACACCTTCTGAATCCTTCGCAATGCTGCAGCAAGTCTATGGGGAAGAAACGATGTCACGTACACGTGCATTTGAATGGCACAAGAGGTTCAAAGAGGGATGGGAGGAGTTGAAGACGATCCACGGTCTGGAAGACCTTCAACGAGCAGAACGGCGGACAACATCGAGCGTGTGAAGCAGATGGTGCGCGCAGATTGTCGACTCACGGTGCGGATGATTGCCGAGGAACTTTCCATCAACAAGGACACTGTCTGGAGCATCATCACGGAAAATCTCGAAATGCGCAAGGTGTGTGCGAAGATGGTCCCCAACTGTTGTCCGAGGACCAGAAACAGCAAAGAGTCACTGTCTATCAAGACATTATCGAGCGCCTCTAGAACGATCCAGACCTCTTCGGAGAGTCATTCCTGGCAATGAATCGTGGATATTCGAATACGATCCCGAGACCAAACGGCAGAGTCGTCAGTAGAAAAGTCCGGCATCACCAAGACCAAAGAAAGCAAGGATGTCGAAAGTCGAAGGTCAAGGTGATGCTCATCGCGTTTTTGACATCAAGGGCATTGTCCACTTCGAGTTTCTACCACAGGGTCAACAGTGAATCACTACGTTGTACAAGGAGATCCTCACCACTCGAGATCAGTCCGGGCAGAGATCTGTGGAGCACACGCCTGGGTGCTCCACCATGACAACGCCGCTGCTCACAGTGCCCTGAGCATCCAACAGTTTCTGGCGGAGAGGAACGTGCCAACTCTGGAGCAAA
>CM068967.1:27688033-27704612 GCA_035128595.1 Eptatretus atami
CCCTCGTACCTCTACATCGCTATTTTTTTTTATTTTTGGAGCCTGGTACCTCTCCTCTATTTTGAGGAACATCACGTGGTGTGGGATTGTCCTCAGCACCGCGCGATGCTCGACCACGGAACGGACACTAATAGCTCCACCGCGTCTCACCAGGAAGGTCCCGGGTGAGCGTCCGGAATTGATACAGCCCTCATCCAGTTGTCAGACCACGGCACGGCCGGGGACAATGAGGAGGGCTCACGAGAAGGGCGATCTGGGAGTTTGGTTCGGGTCCCAGGTGTGCATTTTCGCTTGTGAGGGAGCCAGTGGGTGGCGGAGAAAGTCCGCTGCCAGCCGACATACAGACTACACTCGGTGCACATTCAGGGCTGGGGTACCGGCTCGGAGAGCATGCCCCCATGTTAAGTCAGGAGCTTCGAGCCGTGCCGAAGCTGGTGGGCATCTGAGCCGGTTTCCGTCCCGGAACCTGGCAAGGTGTGGCTAGGGCCGCTGTGGACCAATAGAGGAGCAGGATTTGGACCACAGCGTGTCGCTTTCCGGTCCTCGCCCTACCCTTCACCCAGGGCTTCTAAAAAGGGGTAGTGTGGAGCTGTTAGTGCCTCTTCTTCAGAAAATTATTTGTGTGCAATTGCCATCCAGAGCATGCTTCTTCTCAAAGAGCTCTTCTTCTTCTTCTTCAAGAACCTGATCTGAGGTGACCGCTATCCTTTGAGACTCCCTGCCAGGCTGTCAATATCCCGCCACCCCCAGTGAGGCCAGACGGACCAGAGTGGAGTGCATGTTGCCACGAGCCCCGGCGAATAAATAAGGAGATAACGCACCATATCACGAGGCGGGAACTCTCACGCAGAGCGTCGCATGGAGGTACACGCTACACATACAGACCTTTACATGGCTAGGCTGGAGATCTTTCTATTCACGCATCTATTCTCCTCTCTCTCCATCCCCCCCCTCTATTCCGTCTTCTGTGGACGCACAAAGAAGAGCGTTACTGACTCGCAATCACATTTTTCTCTGGCACGACACTGCACCCCTCACGTCGCCGACATCGCACCTTCTCACTCCCACACTGTAAACACCAGTATCTTTCCAACAACCCATCCCTAAGCGTCCTGGGCCACGTTGGTCCTACAATACATATGTAAGTATATATATTATATATAATAATATATATATATATATATATATTATATATATTATATATATATATTTGTTTACGGTGTGGAAAATTCGCAGAACACCATAAAGGTCCCTTAGTTCAGTTATTCCGATAAGTCTGTGGTTCATTAGAATTTCCCGCACCAATTGTTTAACTGGGAATAGCATAACCGCGCTCTGCGCGAATGTTTTGGGTGGGTGTGTTTGAGGAAAGGAATGATGCAGAGTATCGTCCGTAAATTTTAACTTTAATGCGTAAGTGAATACGATTTCACTGTTTTCGAACCATTTTATTTACTTTTTTTTGGTACCATGCACCTCATATGGTCTTTGAGATAATCGTAAGCCGAATATCACGTTACTCGAGCGGCAGAACAAAGTCGAAGATAGCGCGACATCGAAACCACAAACTCGGAAATAATATATAAGATTATTCGTGTTAACCAGGGCTGTGACCCTTTGAGGTAGGTTTTTCTTTTTCTATCGTTATTTTAACCCAACCACATCTCCACCACATTCAACAACCAACATCGCTCCCCATAACACAAACACCAACACAACCACACCTGCTCTCAACAACCGCCATCCTCACCTTCCGCCAGCAACCGTCAACATCTCAACGCCCAAACATCGCCTCACTTAGTCCCGAAACGACCCCATCTTTGCACAAGCCGCGGCGAGTCCCAGCCGAACAGCGTCGCTGCAAACCAACGCGGGAGGTTTCGTTGTGAGCGCAAGTCTGGTGATTCTACCACGTCCGCTCTGTGGTGGAGCTTTCGCCTCGAAAAACGGATTCAACAGAGAGAAAGGGGCGGGGCCTGTGGGGGTCGAAGGGTGTTGATTTTCTACCTACGTCTGCTCTGTGTGGAACTTCGCTCTCGAGAATCGGATCCAGAGGGCCGCTGATCTTACCCACGTCCGTTTCCAGGCAGAGGTCAGAGGTGAGAGTGCGGAGATCAGATCTCGTCTCACCAGCCCTATACAAGGCACGTGCAGAGCACCGGTTCGGCAGTCAGTCGGGTCTGGAGGTGGCAGTCCTGGAGGGGTCGGAGAGCCGTGGAGCCCCGAAGTCTGGAGAGAGTCAGTCGAGAAAGCAAGGAGCTGGTGGAGACCACAGCCGGGGAGAGCTTGCCACGTCAAGGCAGTCCGAGTGATCGGACCTTACCATCGGCGCGGGTTCGCACATCGCTGAGGAACGTACGGGGTTCTTGGAGCATTCGACTCTTAATAGAGCATCAATTCTTATAGAGGCATAAACCTCTGAAGAGCACTAAAGACCCGTCGTTCCTTCTCAACCGCGTTGCCGGCCAGGCCCCGGATAACTCTCGCCTTGGCAAGGCGCAATCAGGCGCGGCTTGTCCTAGTGGCCGTGGGGAACGGACGTCACGACCATACCGCATCCCCAACTCACAAGGCCGCAATCATGGGCCGCGGCTGTCCTAGTGGCCGTGGGAAACGGACATCACGACGCTGCCCATCGTCCGCAAAGGCCGCAATCAGGCAACGGCCTGTCCCCGGTGCCGTGGGAGCAGAGTCGCGACCTGCTATCGTCGCACACGAGGGTGCGGGTAAGCCGCATCGGTCTCGCGAGCCTCATTCGGTCACTCAAGGCTCACGCACTATAAAGGTCCACGGACCTGTCTGCCACTCTCGTCTATGAGAGTGTTTCCTTATCCTTCCTTTTGAGCGAATCTTGTGGCGCCGTGTCCTGACAAGTAAAAACTGCCTAAGTGACTGTACCATTTATTAATTATTTCGGTCGTAGTGCTTTTCCTTTGCATACGTCACGTGATTGCTTTTGTTTGCCTTGCAATGATTGACTGTATATGTGTAGGTGTAAGAATAAAGTGCTTTGTTTGAATGTATCCCGTTCGTAGCGTCTCTTTCCCCTATTAAAATATGCCATCTTTGCTCGCGGAAATAAATAGTGGGGTTTTCAAAACAACCCGTTTAATAGAAATCGGATCCGCGAGGTCGGCGATAATACCGCTCGGTATGCACCTGCCAGAAGGAACGGACGCTTAGCGGTTCATGTCGCCAAGCGACCTGCGTCGAGGGTACGGCCTGCCCCGGCTCGCTCCCCGTGCAGGAACTTAGGTTATATCGAATTCGGCGAGTGGACCCTATTTGCGCGGGTAGACAATTGGGTCACGTCAGTGGTGGGGTTGAAGACCCACCCGTGACAGGGTTCCGGCGTTAGCTCCGAAAGTCACGAGAATTGTCCGTCGGTGGCGACGCGGTTGCGATTAGAGGTACGCGGCCGATCGCCGCCGGCGGGCGCGAATTTGTAACACTGGTGTCCGGGAGTGAGATTCGAATCCACCCCGCCTCCAACTAAATTAACGAATCGGTTCAGGGGTGTGGTGAACGACCCTCGATTCCACCACACCACGAGCATTTAAAAAATTAATTCCGAGAAACAAAATGGCTTTTCAAGGCGAACGGGGTGCAGGGTGGTATTAGAAATGTGTTTTTAATGTAGAATCCTGCGCGGATGGTTTCTTTCTGGGGGACTCACCCTCATATACTGAGCACAAACTTTGCCGGCAAACGAGTCGGCACAATAGCAGCGCGATCGCAGCCTCAGCGCACACGGAGCAGGCGGCTAATTATTACGCATGAAAGACGAACGAGGCGAGTGCTTTCAGCCATGCTTCAAACGAACGGGGCATGGCAAGGCGTGCAGGAGCCGGCGCATGCCATTGGCATGCTTAGACACAAAGTGTTCGAAGGCCTCGCGAGCGGTGGAAGAATGGTTGATGACTGTATGGCGCAATTGCTTTTGTTTGTCCTGCATGATTGACTGTATATTGTAACGTAGTAAAATAAATGTGCTTTGGTTGATGTATCCCGTTCGTAGCGTCCTCTTTCCCTATTGAAAATTGCCCATCTGCATCGCGGAATAAATAGGTGGGGTTTCAAACCCCGCGTTAAATAGAATCGGGATCCAGGCGAGCGTCGGCGATAATACCGCTCTGGTTATCACTGCAGAACGGAAACGGAACGGACCGCTTAATGCGGTTCATGTCCCAAGCCGACTGCGTCGAGGTACGGCTGCCCGGTCGGCCTACCCGTGACAGGTACTTAGGTTATATCGAATTCGGCAAGTGACCCTATCTTGCGCGGGTAGACAATTGGCAACGGCCGTGGTGGGGTTGAAAGACACCACCCGTGACAGGGTTCCGGCGTTAGCTCCGAAAGTACGACTGAATTGTCGTCCGGTGGGTGACGCGGTTGCGATTAGAGGTACGCGGCGATCGCACGCCGGGCGGCGAGAATTTGTAACACTGGTGTCCGGGAGTGAGATTTGAATCCACCGCCTCCAAACTAAATAACAGGCATTGGTTCAGGGGTGTGTGAGCGACCCTCGATTCCCCAAACCAACGAGCTTTAAAATTAATTCGCGAGAACAAGATGGGCTTTTTCAAGGCGAACGGGTGCAGGGTGGATTAGAATGTGTTTTAATGGTAGAATCTCATGGCCCCGGGACGGTTTTTTCTGAGGGAGCTCACCCTCATATACTGAGCACACACTTTTGCCGGCAAACGGAAGTCGCAAATAGCAGCGCGATTCGCACCCTCATGCGCAACAACGGAGAGGCAGCTAATATTTGCACATGAACGGCACGACAACGAGGCGAGTGCTTTCAGCCACTTGGCTCTCAAACCACGGGGAGCATGGCAGGGTGGCAGGAGGCCGGCGCAGCATTTGGCATGCTTGAGACACAAGTGTCGAAGGCCTCGGAGCGGTGGAGGAATGGTGATTACTGTATGGCGCATTGCTTTTGTTTGGCCTGGCATGATGACTGGATTATGTGTAGTGTAAATAAATGTGCTTTGTTTGAATGTATGCCCGTTCGTAGTGTCCTCCTTTCCCTATTGAAAATGCATCTTGCATCGCGGAATAAATTAGTGGGGTTTCAAACACACGTTAAATGAATCGGATTCCGGCGAGGTCGGCGATAATACCCGCTCGGTTATCACTGCAGAAACGGAACAGACCGCTAAGCGGTTCGGTCCCAAGCCGACCTGCGTCGGAGGTACGGCTGCCCGTCGGCTCCCCGGCAGGTACTAGGTATATGAATTTGGCGAGTGGACCCTATTGCTTTGGCGCGGGTAGACAATTTGCATGAACGAGCCGTGGTGGGGTTTGAAGACCCACCCGTGACAGGGTTCCGGCGTTAGCTCCGGAAAGTCACGACTGAATTGTCCGTCCGGTGGGCGACGCGGTTGCCAACTTAGGTGGAAAGCGGCCGATCGCACGCCGGCGGGCCGAAATTCGTAACAATATATACATATATATATACAATACAGTGGGGAGAACAATTATTTGATACACCTGCGATTTTGCAGGTTTTCCCACTTACAAAGCACGTAGAGGTCTGTACATTTTATACAGTAGGTACCTTCCAATGTGAAAGACGGGAATCTAAAAAAAAATCTGAAAATCACCATTTTGTACGATTTTTAAATAATTAATTTGCCATTTTATTGCAATGAAAATAAGTATTTGATACATCAGAAAAACAGAACTTATATTTGGTACAGAAACCTTTGCCTTGCAATTACAGAGATCAGACGTTTCCTGTAGTTTCTTTAAGCCAGGTTTGCACAGACTGCAGCAGGGATTTTGGCCCACTCCTACATACAGACTCTTCTCCAGATCCTTCAGGTTTCGGGGCTAGTCGCTGGGGCAACACAGACTTCAGCTCCCTCCAAAGATTTTCTATTGGGTTCAGGTCTGGAGACTGGTCGGCCACTGCAGGACCTTGAGAGCTTCTTACGGAGCCCACTCTTAAGTTGCCCGCTGGCTTGGTGTGTTTCGGGTCGTTGTCCATGCTGGAAGAGACCCAGCACACCCCATCGTTCAATGCTCTTGTTGAGGTAAGGAAGGTTTGTTGGCCATAATCTCGCGATACATGGCCCCATTCACATCCTCCTCAAACGGTGCAGTCGTCCTGTCCCCTTTGCAGAAAAGCATCCCCAACGAATGATGTTCCAACCTCCATGCTTCACGGTTGGATGGGTGTTCTTGGGGGTTGTAACTCCATCCCTTCTTCTTCCCTCCCAAACACGGCGGAGTGGAGTTTAAACCAAAAAGCTCTATTTTGGTCTGCATCAGACCCACAGACCTTCTCCCATTCCTCTCCTGGATCATCCCAGGATGGTCATGGCAAACTTCAGAACGGGGCCTGGACATGGCGCCTGGCTTGAGCGAGGGACCTTGCGTGCACTGCAGGATTTTAATCCATGACGGCCGTAAGTGGTGTTACTTATGGTTTTCTTTGGATACTGTGGTTCACTACTCTTCAGGTCATTGACCAGGTCCTGCCTTTGTTTGGGTTGTGTAGTTCTGGGCTGATCGCCTCACCTTTTCAGATCATTGAGGCTCCACGAGGTGAGATCTTGCATGGAGCCAGACCGAGGGAGATTGACTGTTATTTTGAAGTTCTTTCCATTTTCTAATAATTGCGCCAACAGTTGTTGCCTTTCTCACCAAGCTGCTTGCCTATTGTCCTTGTAAAGCCCATCCCAGCCTTGTGCAAGTCTACAATTTTGTCCCTGATGTCCTTAGACAGCTCTCTGGTCTTGCCCATTGTGGAGAGGTTGGAGTTCTGATTGATTGAAGGTGTGGACAGCTTGTCTTTTATGGCAGGTAACGAGTTCAAACAGGTGCAGTTAATAGGTTAATGAGTGAGAAATGGGAGGGCTTCTTAAAGACAAACTAAACAGGCTGGGAAGAGCTGGAATTCTTACTGGTTGGTAGGTGATCAAATACTTATTTCATGCAATAAATGCAAATTAATATTTTTAAAAATCATCACAAATGTGATTTTAGGATTTTTTGTTTTAGATCATCTTTCAAGTTGAAGTGTACCTATGGATAAAAATTACAGACTCTACAATGGCTTTGGTAAGTGGGAAAAAACTGCAAAATCGGCAGTGTATCAAAGTACGTTCTCCCACTGTATATATACTGTAAATGTCTGTTATATACATATAATACATATATACATATATATGTTTTTATGTTACTACAGTCATTTACAGTGCATATATATACTACAGTATATGCATATATAGTCTGTATGTATGTATATACGAGGTGTGTTCAAAAAGTATCCAACTTTTAATTTTTTGTGCGTAAACAAATGAAGCTAGTGAGGCGTGTTTTGGTGCACGCTGTTAGTTGTTATTATCAATTGAACTGGCACGTAATGTAGGCGATCCTAATTCGTATGCGTGAATATTTTCCGCCTGCAGAAGCTGTCAGTCCGCCGACAATCGCCGCTGAGTGAGGAAGTGTAAGTGAGCGCCGTCGATTTTCGTTTTTTGATGACAAAATGACGGAAAAACTTGAACAACAGCTACTGCAGTCAAATTTTGTGTAAAGCTTGGCGATTCCAAGTGGAAACGATCCCGCAAGATTCAACAGGTGCCTTCGGGAACAAAGCATGGGCACCACACAGATCAAGAGTGTGCAAACCGCTTCAAAGATGGTCGCACATCAGTGGAAAGTGAAGCACGTTCTGGTCGGCCCTCAACATTCCGAAATGAGATAGTCATTGACCATTGAGGACCCTGTGATGCAGGATAAGTCAAATCACATCAGAGAACTTGAAGACGGAGGCGGGCGTCACATTGATCCGTTATTCATTGTGACTGAGGATTTGGGCTTAAGGAGAATCTCAGCGAAGTTTCGTGCAAAGCTGCTAACGTCGAGCAGAGCATCTCCGTTTGGAGACGCACGGACATGCTGGACACTGTGAACAGCGATCCCAACTTCTACACCCAGTGATACTGGCGATGAGACGCACAGTGATCCGTCATTTTGTCAAAACGAAAATCCAACGGCGGCTCAGCCGTTACACTTCCTCACTCATTGGCGGACTGTCGGCGACTGGACAGCTTCTGCAGGCAGGAAAATATTCACGCATACGAATTAGGATCACCTACATACGTGCAGCCAAACCACGCCTCCCTAGCTTCATTTGTTTACGCACCAAAAAATTAAGGTTGGATACTTTTTGAACACACCCTCGTATTTATATATTTTTATATGTATGTATATATATACATGGTAAATAATTTTTTTGTATATTTATATTTTATTTATTTATATAATAATAAATTATACACATACTACAATGCTCCTCCATATATATATCTATATTATATATATAATATATATAAATATTATATATGTATGTATATTATTATATTTATATGTATATAATATATATTATGATTATATATATATAAATATAAATGTATTTATACATATATATATAATTATACTATACGTACATATATAATCTTCCTCCATATATATATGTATTTTATCTTTGTATTAAATATATAATATATATATATATATATATTGTTTAGATTTCCCGCCCGTCGGGTAGCAACGCCGCGTCCTAACAAAAGACGGTACGCTCGACCACCGCAACGCCCCCCCGACATCCAGTCCGTGACTATTCTGGAAACAAACGCAGAAACAGTCACGGGTGGTTTTTATCCCAACCACAACCTTATCTCCACTCTACCGCGCTAACAGGTCCGATCGCAAATCTTCGATTTACCTAATTATTCGGCCCAGGTGAGGTTAACCGAGAGATGGTACCTCAATGGAAGCCGCTTGGAAACCGAGCGCGCTTAAAGGCAGCTCGCTTCCTTTTGGAAACCGAGCGGGGTATTAACGCGCAAGTCCCGTTGACCCGATCATTTCGCGGCTATTAAAAACCAACTATATTCGAGTGCAAGATGGGGGCAGTTCAAATGAGGGAATGGACGCAAATAGAAACAGGTTTACATTCACCAGGACATTTATTATAATTAAGCACGTATGCATTAAACAAGGCAAAACACGTAATGAATTATACAATCAACAAAAGCACGACAAAAGAACTACACACCGTCTCTTATATGTCATCACTTGCAATTAACAGGCAGTTACCTACTTATTAGACGGGCCCGACGACACTACGACGCCACACACACACCCCAAAAATGGTGCTGAAGGCCTTTTAACGAGCTCCAGCTCGGAGACAGGTGACGTGAAACCCCAGAAACTATTACGAACCTCTCCACCTCGTGTTCTTTCAAGTTGTTCGGACCCGGCTCCAGCGAATCGAGCTGGAATCAAATCGCCAGAGCCGCGATGCCTTCCCAAGCTCCCGAGCGAATCCTCCCGCGCTTCTCAACACGTTGCTGGTAACGAGGGCCATCCTTCCCGTCGATGCGTCGCCTTCCCCGAGGAACCACACTCCAAAAGAGCGATGAAGTCGCACCAAGCCGGAACCAAAATGAGAACAAAGAGCTCCCACAACAAGAAGAAGAAGAGCCACCATCTCGCAGCTCGAGCAAGCAACCGGCTCAACTTCCTTCCAAAACACAAGCAACTTGAAAGCCAAAAACCTCTCCCGAGCCCAAGCAGAAGCCTAGAGCTCACGGACCATCAAAGCAAAAAGCTCCTCCCGAGCAGGCCTCAGCCGAGCTCACTGAGCCAGCCGAAAGCCAAAGCTCGAAGCCTCAACCCTAACCCAAGCAAACAGGAACCCGAAGGTCTGCTGAACGACTACTCTCTACCCGCTTCTCCAACTCTGCCCACGAACAAAAGAAAAATCTTCCTCTTTCCTTCTCCGCCTTCCCCCGCTCCCTCGGCGTGACTCATGACTCATGCCCTCTCTCCATCCCCCGCGGCCACGGTGGTGAGTGCATCTGTTTTTGTATGAGTCACGGACGCCATGGTTCTTCTTGTCTCTTCGCAGAAGAGGAGGATGTCTCCATTTCGTTCACCTAACTATTAAATCGATCGCAGGCGCATCTAATCTGATTTGGAACATCTAAAAACGATAGAAAGGTGAGCTATCTAGGGAACAACACTTATCGAGCATAGCTGACTAAAGACGCTGCTATTTGTGTGCACATCGGATATTCCCAATTCGCTAACAATATATACTAACTATTAATATAATATATAGATATATAATATATTAATGTATATACATATAAATAACATATTATGTAGATATATAACATATATATTATTATATCACACTGTTTACATATACACCTATAAATGTTATAATAATATATGTTTACATATTGTATATATATATATATCTTAAAAATGTATATATTTATGTAACGTATATATTTTAAAAATATGTATATTATATACTTATATATATTATATATACTGTATATGATATACATATAATACAGATATACATATGAAAAAAATTTGAAATTGGGGAAAACAAAAGTCGAAAACGCGATTCTTTCTCACCAACATCATGAAATAAGTACGCTCCACTGGGATATAGTAGAATGGTTACAAAATTCACTTTTTCACTCACTTTAAAGTAACTATTATATGTCTGATTCTTTGTTTTACACATCAGAGACAACGAGACGCGAGTTTTGTTCAAATTATATATCTTATGTGTGCATTTTTAACTTTACAATATAACATGAATCACAGTTTGTTTCATTAACAGTGTGTTCTACGATACATCCTCAGCCAACAGGATGACCTGTAGTTACCCACACTCGCCTCGATAAGCTTATCCACTGGGTTGATCTCGCCGAAGCTATAAAATTATCCATCACGGTGTTTACAACTGGGGTAAATAAAAAAAAACATTCAATGGGTTGTACTGTTCCTACGATGACCGTTTAACTGGGCAATCTGTCTTCCGACATAGTTAACGGACGCTAAAGATTTCACCGTGCCTTCACAAAAGAATGGGTGACTATTGCTGGCACTGTGGCAAATTACAATTTCTCCCGAAACTACGCTGGGAAGGCAATGGCCAAAACATCCAGTAAACCCCTTGCTCATGAACTCTTGTGGCAATGACGCCCAGTAACGAGTATGGCACAAAATATCATTAAAATAATCAAAATAGGAAAAGTGTTAAAAAAAACTGAAAGAAAAATAAAGCATTTAAAAAGGAGAGAGCACACCATATATATCACATAAAAGGGGGGAGGTGGAGGAGAAAGGGGGTGGGAGGAAGGGAAGGGAGAGGGGAGAGGGTAAGGATGGGAGAGATGAGAGGAGTGTGGAGAAATGAGAGTGGGGAGAACATGGGGGGAGGGGGGGAGTGGAGGGAAGGATGAGAGGGAGGAGAGACTGGAGGGGTAGGGTAGGGAGAGAAGAGAGGGGAGAGAGAAGAGGATGGGAGAGATGGAGAGATAGAGAGAGATGAGAGATGAGGAGATAGAGAGAGAGAGGAGAGAGGTAGAGGAGAGAGGGAGGGGGATGAGAGAGGAAGAGTATTCCTTCTGTATCCACCTGTCCACCCTCATCCTACCCCCGATTGCTTGCCAATTCTCCATCTATTTTGTCTTTCAAGTCCACTGTTGGTGTTTCTCCTACCCTGGCAGCTGTTCCTTTGTATTGGTTGTATTCATTATCCATTTGTGTTCGAGATTTCCACGAGCCTTGATTATATCTTTCTGTGTTGAATCCTTGGAAGGGATTTTCATCTATTTTATATTGTAACCGTGGTGTCCGTCGGTGTTGTCTGTCTCCCGTTAGGCAGGCCGTTCTCAAGCTGCATGAAGCTCAACATCACATTTGAAATGAAGGACCAATGGCATGAGTAATGTTAATCCAAATTGTATTTTGTTAATAATATATTTTGCCCTCTTTTCAAAGCAATCCAACCTCCACTGCCTATGTTCTACCAACCATTTCGTGGTGAGCCGTATAAGTAGCTCAGAGCTTTTGGATCTGAGTGAAACCAAGAATGCAACACAATTGCCATTTTAAAAGTCCATTAAATTATTAAAAAAGATTAACTTAAAACTTTTCTCTCAACTTTGGGATGGGTACTCTTCCTGTTATATGAAGAAATTTCAGAGTGTTAGAGCTGACAATGGGCGAAAATCCATTATGTGTGTGGGCCTATACATTGCATGAATTTGACTCACTGCTGAAGGCAAGCCTCATTTGGAGAGAGAGATATATTTATTATTTCATCAAAGGATGATAAAGAACATCAGAAAAAAAAACATTTCAAGACATAAAAAAACATCACATGAAAAACAAAAAGAAATTTGGCTGATGCTCGTGTTGGACCAATAATTCTGGAAAACAAGTAGAAACGAGCATTGAAAGGACGAATTTCAGATAAAATAGGAAGATGTGAGAGGATTAGAAGATTAAAGCATGGGTCTTAGAAAGAGAAACACCCGCACGTATAGAGCAAATCATTCCCATGTTACGCGGCTAGCAAGTAAATGAGGTGAAGACAGGTAAAAGAAGAAGACAAAATCGGCGATTAAAAAATGTTAATGGACTTTCCTTTCCCTGTGCGAAAAGAGACTCTGGTCTGACACCCGAGGTAATTGGAAATCACGATTGTAAAACCTCATCAACCGAGTCCGGGAATGCCAAAGCGAGTAGATTGATAAATGCCGCGAATTAATGACTCATTTAACTTCCGTGAAAGCTTTGCAAACAGCAAAAAGCTTGAGAAAAAGACTCAAGGTCAGATAGAACTCCAAGTTCGAGTCTTGCACACAGAGAATGTGGATTAAAAAACTTAGAAGTTTCAGGATATGGATAAGAGAGGCTTGCATGTATTAACCCCTTCAACTACTGCGAGAACATGTTTATATGTTTTGCCAAAGAACATATTAGCAAGATAAATTGTGGGGTAAGTAACGACCTTCCCATTGAAGTATGTATGAAGGAACTAGAACGACTTCGGAGACATATACCTCTGCCAGGCTGAGCAGTTTACGTTTGGTATTCACTGATAGATGTGTCTGAACTAAAATTAATCGGCTTTGTTTCTGTATGAACCACTCATTCACCTATTTTTTTATAACACGCCACAATTTTGAGATATCATTTGCACTAATAATGTCAGTGTTTGTGTTGTTGTGTGTGTGTGTGTGTGTGTTGTGTGTGTGTGTGTTGTTGTGTGTTGTGGTGTGTGTGTGGTCTCCTCGCATAATCAAAACCATAAGAACCTAGCAGCCTGAATCTTTGCACTGCATACTAAGGGAACAACAAATAAAGTGCATGATGAAATTGATTTTGGGTTAATAAACACCCTTTTGAAGAATTATCAGCGCTTATTATATTAATCCTTATCAGGCACATCTCGGCCATCCCACTCTCTGGGCAAAAGAGTTTCCTGTTACCTCGCTGGGGTCGAAGCTGCATGTTTTTGGCCTGCTCAATAACCATGGCTTGACTTGGAACAGTCAGTTGACTTGACTCTCGTGCCCCCCCCCCCCCCTTGCTGTTTGCTTGTGGTGTTAGCTTCTCATACGAGACTCGCCAGGTATACAAAATTAAAAAAAACAAGGGTGAAAACAAATCCTAATCCACCTTTCAGTGGCAAGTAACCAAATCAAAGAAGAAAAAAGAAAGCAGCATTCACAAAGAAATGCAACCAATAGTAAGTGGACTCCAGTGGTCAATTGCAACACACCAAAAGAGAGCAGACCAACCAAACTCAGCCATGAGATAGGCCTACCACCCTGAGACCGTTTGCTTCTCCCGCCCTTGTATCACCTCATCCGTCACAATGGCCTCTCTTCTCATCTTCTCTCTTCTCTCTCGATGCAAAGTTTTTGGCTGTGTTTTATTTATTTATTTTCATTGCTTGAGTCTCAATCATCTTAATGTCAGAATTAACATTAAGGGAATCCGATCTTGGGAATGATTCATGGGAATGGATGGACACTAACGAACAGTGAAGGGTTAAGCCCTTTGAACCATCGGCCATTTACTCGCTGCTTCAAACTTCCATATACCTGAGCGGCCGAATTTTTGCTACATCTGCCGAAGCGGCCGAGCGGCTGCTTACACTGGTATCATTTTCACGACCTCGGAAGGTGAACAGGCTGAGTCAACCCCCTGGTGTCAATTCAGCAGCCAACGGGGGCTTGAATCAGGAACCCTCGACAAAAGCCACGCACCAATATCTGCTAAGCCAAACCAGTTTGTTAAAGCAACCACAGGTCATAGGTGTTAATTTAATAATAATACATGACAAGAAAATCCAACAACAACCATAAAAATTCTAAAAACCAACAATCTACAATGCACTCCAATTTCATTTACGCTTCACTCTTGGTTAAAACAAATACTTTGACGATAAACTTATAAAAAATATAATATAATAGCAAGAATTGAAAATGATGTTAAGTTTTCCCGTATTTTTTTTTTTGGCAGGTTTTAAAAAAATCAAATAATCGTTCAAAAATATTGTTCTTAAGAAGTTTTCCAACAGTAAAAATACAGCTGACGGAAGTGTGTGAAATAAATAAGTATGCTCATCTTGAAAATGATGATTTGTGAATTGGGCTGAAACAGCCAATAACTTCCTCTGAGTGAACGAGTTATAATTACCGAGTGTACTTCAGCTGCATTCAGGCTGAAAAGTCTTGCAAACCTCACATCCATCTCTGACGACATATCAGAATTTGGCGAAGAAGGCCTAGCTCAATGCTACTCGTCGACTTTTAAAGTAAGAAAACGGTGCTTCAAATGTCATTCAACCCATACCAGGGAAGGCCACGGCTATTTCAATGCAATGGTTCATGAACTTGAAGCCACTTGGTCGACTTACGAAAAAAAAATCGATCAACCGGGATAACAAGACAACCTTTTGATCGATCTGTACACCCTATATATTTCTTAACGATGCCTTAAAGACCAAATAGTTTGTTGTGTCTCGAATCTCATGGAATTTAGCAGCATTTTATGTCAAACAACTGGCAGACACAATGCCGCCATATGATGATATGTCGTTGCTCTTCGTTGGAGAGGAAAAATTTGTTTCACTGAAAAATGATGACAATGTGCGCAATTTCATATTGGGAATTAGCCTGGCCATCTTGATTACAAGACAAACATTACCCGTCACTTCACAGTACAAAGCCGCAGCCAGTGGTAAGTTGGAATGAGGAGTCTAAGGAAAGACGTGAGTATGGAAGAAGTCTCCACTCACCGATGCTCATCGTGCGCGCGCGGAGTTCCGCCCAGCGCCGATTCATGTCTATCAGTCGGCGTTGAAGCTGAAAAGCCTCGTCTGAACCTTGCATGGCACGCGATGCCGCACCATCCCATCAACGGCCTCCGAAGCACTATCCGTGGCTGCATCAATTTCAAGCCTGCAACTCCTGCTGTGCAAGAGATAAGCGCATATGATTTGGTATGGAAACTATTCAAACACCTATACTCCTGGTGACTGGCAAATGCATTTCCTCAAGAATATGTAGGCAGGATCACTGCAGAAATCACAGAACTAATGGTGCAGTTGCGCGCCCGCAATATGTGTAAACCACTCATCAAACAGATTCAGAACCCATTCCTGCTCTGCAACGCCAGCTTGCTTGTGCTTCTAGTATTTCAACCACTGCCCTGATGAAGGTATCAAAAACTTCAGGAGCAAAAAACTTCAGTCCAAACGTGACAAAGTACATTCAAACTCTTGTAAGATTTTATAAAAATGTCAGAGGACTAAACACAGGCTGAATGTGGCCACAGATACTCGCTGCTGAAATCTCTTGAACAGCTAGAAGTGCAATCGTTAGAGCCGCAACCTCCGCCAGGAATACATTAATACGTTTTTATCCGACTGTTATGCCGGATTCTGATGCTGGACCTAAACTAAATCTAATCGGTCTTGTTCTTGTCACCTACCCAATTCCACCAGTTTTGGCCATAACTCATCAACAACTTTCTTCAAATATTCATGTATATATTGCTTCTTGCACCATCTCTTAATCGTGAAAAATCACTTTTAAAAAATTTTAAATTATCATATCCAGATTCGGATCTTCAGCAAATCGAATCCAATTCATTCTTGGTCAACCCAACCTGTCCACCAAGGTTTACTCCGAATCCGTCCACACTTTTTTTGACATTATATATATATATATTATTATATATTATATAATATATCTGCCTTTTAGCCCATACTCAATGGTGGAAGATCACGTTAAAAATTCTCGGATCCCGGATCCAGATTATGGATTCAGCAAAAAAACTCGAATAAATTCTCCTGTCAAATAACACAACCGTCCACAAGTTCGTCCAATACTCGTCCAAACGTTTTAGAATATCTGCTCACAGACAAACAACAGAAAAAACAGACCGAGCAGCGGATTAAACAATAACCTCCGTCCTCCACCTTTTGGTCAAGGTAATTACCGACTTTAAAAGCTAAGTGACAACAGTCAGATGTTTCAAAGAACCCATGCACCTTGCAGCCGAGGCCTGTTTCACTACACCAGTAAACGAGTGCACATTTGTCCAGGAAGGCTCATTACGATAATTCTCAAAACAGATTTACACTCGCACTCTTTTATACAGCTTGATCATAATTATTTCAGTCATCCAATTCCCTCCAATGATTCATTATCTCACGGAGTCATCCATGGGT
>CM068967.1:27704862-27719296 GCA_035128595.1 Eptatretus atami
ACCATTCCGCCAGCAACCGTCAACATCTCCACGCCACAAACATCGCCTCACCTTAGTTCCCGAAACGACGCCATCTTTGCACCAGCCGCGGCGAGTCCCCAGCGAACAGCGTCGCTGCAAACCAACGCGGGAGGTTTCGTTGTGCTACTATAATGTAGTATCACACATAAAATGGTGAGTGTTCGATCTAAATTTTGTTCCTAATCACACTGACATGTTGTCTTCAGAAATTTACTCTCATTTGTTAGCAATGAAAGTCAAATATGATCTTGTGCACTTGATTCTATCAATTTGCACACCATGCGTGTTTCAATATGTGGTGTGATCGTTGTGCTTTTTGCAGAGATTTACACTATATGTTATATAGATTTTCGAATCAAATTGTACCAGGTTCCATTGCTCGATGTACAGTTATTGTCTCTGCAAGCATTTGAACATTAATGTGCAGTTAGTTCAAGTGTGGAGTAGAGATGTTCTTGGCGAGTTCCTGTTCGCTGTCTATGCAGAGATTGGGTATTGCCTGCTTGAACGAAGCTCGGTCTCGCTTGAGCCTCGTGGATTCCGCAGGCTTCAAGCATCACGTTGATATAGGTTGGTGACCAACACATCATAAAGGAGGCGACTTGAAATGAAATTTTGTCCTTGCAATATTGATATTTTCCAACATAATTTCTGGCCTCGTCGTCATATTTTGGCTCGCACGGCTTTGTGTTGGGTCTGAGTAGTATTGTTTAAAGGAGCAAAAGGGAAAGTGAGATATTTGCTATAATCAGGAACTGACTGATGGAGAATGTCAGAATGCAACATACTTCCCATTCTGGCATTTAGTATAGTTAAGCGTATAAGTATATTGTTATGGTCGAATGTAGGGAAAATAAGCATAGTTTGAATATTATTTCATAGTACTATTGATAGTGTAATGCTTCTATGAAGATATGTGTGTTCAGCAGGTTTAGAGCCTCTTCTCCCTTGCCAGTGTTTGTTCGAAGCCCCGCCTTTCCCCTTCTACATTTGAACTTTATGCTTATCATCTTCTCTGTGTAATTTCTCTCCATAGCTCAGTCATGACCGTAAGTAGCCAAGTCACAGATTAGTGAATTTCCACCTCGTAGCAATGAGCCATTTCCGGTGCCATCTGTGTTAGATCGTTCCACTAGCTTTTATATATACTAGCGGGTATACCCTTTCGACTGTTTTGAGTCTCAATTCAAATAGAGAATTTTTGGATGTGTATTGTAAAATGGAATTAAGTGCACATTCAATGGCATATCCAGTGGGAAGTCCGGTAACATGGATTTGCACTCGGTCATCACACAATATTTACAATCCTCATATGTCATTCGAAGTATGTTGGAGCAATGAAATTGAAGGTACTCTAATTATATAGAATATTTGGGCCTCCGCTTGACCGAGATACCATGTCTTTCCATGCAATTGACTTTCAGGCACTATCATCTCCCTATCGCTTCTCAGTCACCGCCCTTTCTCCGATCCTCTCCGTACTTTGCTTTCGAATTTCCATTCACTATGGCAGCTTTACATCTGTTTGCCATCATGATCTATCAACGTTCGTATCCTTTCAACTAATTCACTGTATATAGTTTTGATCATGTTGCAACTGCATTCGGATGATATGCATGAAGATCGTCCAAAACGATTTGGGATTTTTTTTTCGTTTCTTAGGATCCTAAGGTCTATAATGGATCAGTTCTTAAGTCTATTCTAGTGTCAAGTAAAGGCTTTAGTCTAAATGTCTAACGCCTTAGTGTTACGTTTCATGAAAGGCCGAAGTTGTCGAAGGTTTAAGGTTTAAAGATCTAAGCGAGGTAAATGGGTCAAACGTCAGGTTGAGTGTTCCAAAAGTTCATTGTTTAGACTTCTCAGCTCTAACAATGCATAGAAGTACCCTTTCAAATTCACCTTTTTGCTTGTAATTAATGAATTATCTTGTAATTAAATCCATGTGTAGCCATTTTATGTCCTTGAAATCGAAAAATCCCCAACATCACCTTGGATTAAATGCTACATCAGATTTTCCACTTTATTTACTCATACCCACAACTTCCACATGACAACATATCAATTTCAGAAATTAATAATACCAAACTATTTTGTTGTTTAAGTGTCCACCCCCTGAGTTTATACTGACGCACCGTTGACAGCATTACAGCTGTGTGTGGTTGTATGGTCCCTACAATTGCACCCTGATTGGCCAATATTTCCTTTTCTGAACAGTGTTCAACGTCTCCAGTTGCAATGGACGTTGTGGACGTCAAGTTGCAAGCTCTCTAGAGTCTTGGTAGGTATTATCTTCATTCTTATTCTTGACTGTTTTCAAGTAATTCAGGCCTTTAAATATTTTTACATCCTATTTACCTTTCCACAATTTATCCGAGTCTTTTGAGCTCTGTCTCATGTGTGTGAAATTTACTCAGCAGGAAAACCTACAGAAAACTATTTATTCTGAAATATCGAACATTACCCTTGCAAGCAATTATTTTGTATTTTGATTATTGTGCACTGAGCTATACCATGCTATTATAGGGGGTGGCATATTTCAACAAATATTCTGTTTTTTTTTTTTTAATTAATTTTTATGAATTTTGTAGATTTGTTTTTCCTGGAGTGTGGTTACGTGTGTAAGTAACGTAAATATGTTGGATTTAATGAATTAATTCAGAACACGCAACAAAGTGAATGAATGATGACTTTCTTACACTGAGGTCTAGTGCAAAAGGCTAGAATTAGCAATGAGGCAATTCAGTATCTTAATCATGTGCACAACTCTCTCCCGCTCACTCAAAGACATCCACTCTTCTTCACCTCCTCTCACTCTCTCAAACCCCCTCACTTTCCCCATTATCCTATCATCTTCAAGTTGCCCCCCCATCCACAAAGCTGCTCCTCCCTGCCCTTTCCTCTCTCTTACTCGACTGCTCACCTCAACCTTTTCCTTTTGTCCCCCTCTCCCCGACCAGCTTTTCTATTCGGCCCTCCAGATCTGCATCCACATTTTCACAACCTCATTACCTCCCCCTCATCCTTGTCCTCCTCCCCCTCCCATACCACCCCTGCCCCAGCTCTCCCCTACCTCTTCATTAATTACCTCAATATTCCGGGTTTCGCAACCTTGCACTGCAACCAGACATATTGCATAACAGAACTTCCCCAAGCGTGTGACTCCAATATTTCCTGGTACCCTTCTCTGTTGCAACGAGCTGTCTGTGGAGGTTGCTCTTTTCAAAGCTCTATCTCACTCTCATTGCCCTCACCCCACCCCGATACTTGTTGCTTTCCCCTCACCCTCTTCTTGTGTATTGTCATGCACCTACATGATGACTCATCTCAACCCACTTGAACATGACACTTTATGCTCATCCATTTCTTCTCATATTGGCACCATTCATATGCCATGTTGCTAGTGTGGACTCTCACTTTCTGGACTCAGCAAGCTTCTGAATATTGATATCAACGTCAATTCCACCGGATTACATGCTACTCATCTTTCTGGATGATTTTGACCATTTCTGTTTTTGCTGCTTCCTCGTCCCAATCCGTTTTTGAACATCTTTCAAATTGAATCTCTCTGGTTTAGAGAACCAGCCTCACCCGTCGGTGAAATTTCACTCAAGCGACTGATAGGGTCTACCACCCTCAACTTATAGTGAGTCTCTATCGCTATTTCTCCACATAACCTTCCTGATTCTTTAAAAGCTTCTCTGCACGATTTTTCCTTGTCTTAGTTGTTCCTCTTCCCGCCTTGGTCCGATGCATGTGTACGTGTCCTGAACAACTTGCTTTGCCTCATGGAAGCAACCCAACTGAGGCTCTCGTTCCTCCGTAACTGAACAGTGTGTATTATCAGGGCCAGAAACGCATCTTTCTCATCAGTCTCACTCTCAACTCTTCCCTCTCAATCCTTGTGCATCTAATCTTTCTAGTGTATGTCCCTCATCCTCCCTTACTCAAATGGCCAGCCTGTGATTTCCGACTTAAAACAGGAATGCTAAACCGTGTTTGCAGCTAATCTATTGTCAACCATCACTTTTACAGCTACCAGTCCACCAAATGTCGATCTGTTCTTTTTTCCTGCATGGAGCTTCTGCAAACTCTGACTCAGATCTGCAGGTCCGACGGCTACCGTTCCTCAAGCCTGCTCTTCTGCCTTTGCTCACCCTTTCTTTCTATTCCTCTATTGCTCAAGCATCTGCATCTGCTTGGAATCACAAACTTCTGCTGTCACAAAGTGCAAAAACAGCTGCAAACCAGACAATCGCTTCGCCATATCAGAATGTATGGAATCCTCATCGCTTCAAATCAATCTTTCTTCTCTAATGTTGTTCTGAGTCAGCAATTTGTTTCCAGGTACTCTTACCTGTTGCTGTTCTCGCTCTTCCCAACCAATATGAGTCTCTGCAACAGGAAATCGGCCTATCCTGGACTATCACGTGTTTACCAGTCTGGACTGCCTGCTCACAAATCTTTCCTATGTATCAAGCATCTATGCATGGTCGCATAATCGTTGCCTAATGGAGTTTCTCCCCCTTCCTGTCACTGGTTCTCAGTGCTTCTGGCCCTTTCTTTTTTTTCTTCAAGATCTCTCACTCTCTGGATCTTATTCTCTTTGTTGACTCACCTCTGCGTACCATCGTTATCTAGCCGCACATGAGTTTCTTCGCTCACTTTGATTGTTTATACAAATGTCCACACGTGATGGCTTCATCCGCATTCACACTACACATGTCTTCAAAGACCATTAGAACTCCCCCATCATTTTCAATCTCTCAGCATCCTTTCTTTCAATTCTGGGTTCACTATCTCCTGATCCTGGGAAGCCACTTTCACCTGCCT
Organism: Eptatretus atami; assembly: GCA_035128595.1. Taxonomy (NCBI): domain Eukaryota; kingdom Metazoa; phylum Chordata; class Myxini; order Myxiniformes; family Myxinidae; genus Eptatretus; species Eptatretus atami. Next base: position 27,709,714 of record CM068967.1, read on the forward strand.
AAACGGTCGCCGACTGGGAATCCTCCGTCGTCACGTCCTTCCTTGTCCTAGCTCTCACTCAAGCTTTGCCGCGCTATGGATAGCACTCCCTCTGGGCTGGTTGTCTGCTCCCACTTTTCTCGGCTTCACCTGTAGAACAATGCATTTCGTCTGGCATCTCCGGCATGGCTGGTCTTTGGGCCCTCTCCTCATCACGCAGTTGGTCGGTGTTTTCGTTTTCTACTGTCTCTCTCAGTGCCCCTGCTTCTGCGAATGCGAATTCACCACACTTCCGCAGGCGCTCAAGGTCCGCAACCCTTTGTAAATACCAAATCAACGATCATCTCCCTTCACTCTTTCTTCCTCTTTTTCCGCATTTGATAAATCTCCTCCTTTCTTCCTTTTCCTCCATGCTTCAAGGTTCACGCACTCATCTCCCCCATCCAACCGATCTTTTCTCTCCCATATCACCAAGCCCTCTTCAATTCTTGCTTCCTTCTGAGTCCCTGTTGTCCATCTTCTATGCCCGTTCCCTTCCTCCTCTCCCTCACGATCTTTAGAGTCTTTTCCCCATTTTTGTCCTTCACTCCTCCCCTGTCTCATCCCTTATCGTTGTGTGTTCTAACGCTCGACAAGTATACAAAAAGTGAAAAGTCTTTATGTTTACAAAGGTCAAATGTGTTTAAGGTGTTAGGTGTAAATTCTAGTATAAAGATCTTTAAAGTCTGTGTGTAAGCCTAAAGGTTCTAATGAATGAAGGCAAGGTTAATGTCAAAGGGCGAATGTCAGTGTCTAGTGTGTAATGTGATCTCGGGTCTTTAAGCTTAAGGTCAAAGGTGTGGAAGGTTCGAAGCGTTTTGAGTGGTAGACGTTCTAAAGAGTGAAGATTTAAAAGGATCTTTAAGTCAAGGTCTCTAGTGTTTTAATTAAAGGTGTTTCGGGGTTAAGGTCTTTCAACGCATCAGTTTAGGTCTGTCGTTCTAAGATAAATTGAATCAACGTATCTTACGAATTCGATGAGGCATGTATATAGTATAGCCCTTCGCAGCGAGAAGGGTTAGCGATCAGTTTCACGTCATTCTCATTTTATTTTTCTCCACTTTTCTATAAACTATGTCGGATGACGTGGTTCATCCAGGTTGTTACTCATGTGATGTCTATTTTAATATTGTGTTACGGATGTGCAGCCAGATCCCGGGAAAAAAATTAACACTTTACTTTACTCTAACTCCATTGAAATTAAAACTTACATGTCATTACTACCATGGAATATGTGCTTTAATGTTGTCAGAGGCTTCTTTACGTCCACGTTACTTAGTTATTCGTTCAGTATTATTTGAGGTCATAGATATTGTCTATAAAATTACATATCGTCACTGGTGGCACATATATTATCAATTATATATTTATATTATTATATATATTTATATATTATAGATATTATTATATAGATTATAACTTTTTTTTTTTAACTTTCAAATTTCTCCCGAAATAAAATCGGAAACTTCTATGACGCCTTCTGGGAACACAAGTTCCCACCTATGACCGTAGTATACATGTTTACTTAATTTACCCAATCTTTAAATTTTTTCCACGACTGGACCAGTCAGGACTTCCTCCATGTTCCCGCCTTGGACAGGGTTTTATTTATAGTCACGGTGCACACAATTATTAAGAATATTTTAATTCCTTCCCAACCGCTGCATAATCAAACTTCAATCAATCAACAAAATTATATCTATTGTGTGGATATAGTTTTAAATTGACTGTGGAAATGTCCTAGCGCTATTCCTGATTTTTTATCTGTGTTCTTTTTATATTTAATTTTATTGGCACTGTGGCATAATGGTTGATGGTTGAGAGTGCGTAATGGTTCTTATCAGCTTGATGACTTATCTGCTTTTTGTTGTTCACGTTCCTTTATACTCCAATCGTACCAATTTTCCTCGTCATTGTTTGATTTAATTATTCCAATTCCACACAGAGTTGGCTCCACAATTCCTTTCAAATGTTGTTAAGTATTCTGATCCATTAGTTAATATTGTCATGTCTAAGTACTTAGAATTTCAATGGTCATCTTGACTTTACCGCTCCCACACAAGCGACCCGCAACTGAGGTGTGAGTTTTTCATAGAAGTTGTCTAAGGGTTTAATAATGTTTAGTGGGTAAAGTCTGTTGATTTAGTTTAAAGGTAATGGGGTTAAAGGTCCCCCGAAAAAGTCTAAAGTCGAGTATTCAATTAACTATGCATTCTAACATTCTTGGTTCGATCAGTGAATTTAAGTAAATCAGAATATTTGTGGTCGAGCTTCCCCTACCGGTCCACCCCCTTCGTGCCTGTGTTGTCAGTTTAGGTGTCTTGGTCTTATCTGAGATTCAGCCCCCGCTATTAATCCCGGGTTGATCGCCTTCATCCTCTGAGTCGGGCGATGATACAGTTCCAGTGTTATGTAGAGGGCTGCCATCGGACCTCACCTTCGAAAATATAGCTACCACGACTAGATCGACCACACCACTCATCCCATCCACTCTCTTTCTACACTGTTGTGAGTTTCCTTAATCTGACATTCTCCCCAATGTAAGATCTCAAGTCTAAAGGATAAGGTTTAATTGTCTGAAGTTCCCGACCACGACATTCAAGACATGCCCCTCATAAATACATACAAATCTCCAGCACGACATTGCGAGTCAGTTGCACGGCAGCCGTGTGCGATCAGGACGATTGGGAGAGTCAATTTTGGGTGTTGGCAATGATATTCGTTTAGTGTAAATTATTCTGAGTGAGTGTACAATTAGGCTTACTTGCTTAAATAGGAGGTAGATGACGACGCGTTGTATATTGATTATTGGTTAATGCGATTAAATTAATAAGTATAATGTAATAATTATCCTTATCATTGTTAATAGCGCAAACACAACTTTCATCTGAATCTGTATCTCTTGTCTCTATGAAGCTAATGGGGAGATCGCCATGTTCCTAATGTGGTTACATGTCCCTATTTACTGCAAGTGTAAATCTAATATTTGATAAAGCTAGATGTCTTACGAATCGGTCAACTGACCTCTGACTTGTTAATATGTTCCTAGAGAGCGTTCACAAAACCGATTTCTACGCTGATTCTTACACATCAAACTGGTGTTTGACTCACTGTGACTTGCCTTTGACGATTTTGCCAAATTATCTGCATAGCTCCCTCTGAATACGTGTTACATTTGATTGGTTCTTCCTTCTCAGTTTCTGCCTACAAACACACAACAAACAACCAATGACGGATCTCATACAGAAATTAAAGATTTCGTACGTTAAATTCATCGAAAATAATTTGTCAATACCTTGAACAATCACTCGTTCTTCTTCCAATTCAAGTTCCTCGCCAAATCCGAAATGCCTATGAAGAAATAGAACTGATAGAAATCGATAAAGTATCATTATCATTATTAATCAAATAAAATATTTTTAAATCTTCATTTGTCCCCAATTTCGTTCTAGCTCAAAAGATGCTAGATATCTCCGGACAAAAAGCAAGAAAAACCAAACCAAGTCGTACATTCCATCCCCAACATGCCATAATACAATACATCTGCATGTTACGCGCGGGTATATTCGTTTGGTTGCAACATCCATACACCAACATCAATCTCAACATCTTTCAGTAAAATATATTATCGGATCAATTGATTCGGTTCTTCCCAATCGAATATTCGCCTTCACTACATATACAGTGTGTCCGATCCGTCCTACGTTTTGAGATACATTCCGACACAACAGATGGGGAAACTAACCTCCTCTTTGGAGTAATGGTGATTTGTCGAGGGTAGAAATTTAGAATCAATAGTTGTATCTTTAGATGGTCGCCTTCACAATATTCCGTCGATTGGCGGTGTGTCGCACTATTCGGTTTAATTCTGACTCTCATACGAACGACCGTCACGTGTTTAGCACATGTTGTGTATGGTTCGCAGTCTCTGTTGTTGTTCTACGTTGGTGGGCAGACTTGAAAAATATATTCGATCTATAAAATTGGCGCCGCATACTCAAATACTTGTACGTCAATGAACCTTTCTGATAATTAGGGCGTGACCACCTTCTTTATTGCGGTCTTCCCAGCATTTGTTCAGAATTTTTTTTAAAATGGCATTTTCTTTTCGATGTGGTTACGTACCTGATTGCTAACCGAAAGACGTCAGTTACAGAAACACCGACCACAGACTTATGGATTAACTCTGAGCCCAATCACCTAACTCCATGCAAAGACTTGTAGTGCAGGCTCGGTACAGATTTCATCTTCACAGTCATGCTTAAGATATTAGATTGTAGAAATTTGCCTCAAGTGGCGTGACAGGTACTAATGCCAGCCTAAAACAACAACGAACAGTGAATGGCGCACGATATGTCGTACACAGGGACTTTCTGAAAGATTCGGAGAATAAATAAGCACACATTGGTTTGTAAAGCCTCCCGCACCATCCAGTTATGTCATTTGAACCCAAGACAGAATATAAATGGGAGCAATAGGTTACATTTAAGCAAGAAGCTGTGACCATTCTCCATTTGTGACGGGAGCAAGGAATTTTAAACAGCACGACTGAATAATTGCTTGGAGTGTAAACAGCCTCCACGCACGCTCACTCTTGCTCTTCTTCTTGACGCAAATTCTTTCAGACATTTGATGGGTTTGACGGAGAGTTTGCCAAGTTTTTCCACTGCCGCACAGGCCCATTTCGACCATCAACAGGGCGATTGATTTGTTAGGATCCGGCATAGCTGCACTTTCCGCAGCACTGTGGGAGTCTTTAAAACCACAACTATGTCGTCGGCCAATCCGCACTCAGCCCACACTACCATACACGATTTGCTCCACATCATACCCACAAACCATTTGCCAACACAATCAATCCGACAAACCATTACCGACATTGCCCACAATACATACATTGCCACACATCATACCCACAAACTCACACTCATGCGCCACAATATCACACAAAAACTACCCTCATGCCAAACATCTCCACAAACCATGACCGAACTTTCCAAACATCATACCACACCAACATACTTCTCATTGCCAAACATCAACACACAGTACGATTGCCCCTCAGCCAAACACACACAGTGCCCTCAATCCACACCACAACTGACATTGCCACACTCTCCCCCAATAACTCATTGCAAAACATCAGCCTACACTCTCCACATCACTTCACACTGCCCCATAAAACTTAACGAACATTGCCCAACAATCATACAAACAACACCAACTTGCCCATAACATACACGAATGCCCACTAATATACCACAAAACTACTTCATTGCACACATTCATCAACACCGTACCCCAAAAAAACCAAAAACCCCGACATTTCGGCCCCCACATTTCCCATACCCACAAAACACATCATTGCCAACAATGGCACACTACCCGACTATTGCCACACATCATGCCATCATTCCCAAACATTTAACGAATTGCCAACCCAATCATACCACAACACCATACCGACTTGCACATTCAATACCCCACAAACATTACCTCATTGCAACACCTCGTACCCCACAAACCTCTTGCAAACTATACACCACACATGCCAACAATCATACCACACCATAACACTCTCCACCATCGATACCAATATTCTTGAACCCTACCACCACACTTACCCATCATGACAAACTATCATGCCACCAAGTCATACCACACACCAATCATCATGACAATTCTATCCCAACTCCATATTGACCACATGCTACATCATCCCACAAATCATACACGACGCCAACATCATCCAACACCTACTTCATTGCAACACAATGTACCACACAATACATCTCATTCACCAATCATACCTACCAAACATATCTCATTGCCAAACATCTCCAAACATTACCGTGCCAACACACTGCCCACCGATCAATACCCCAACTCTTTCATTCCACAATTATACCCCAACCATACACCAATCCCACCACATTGCCACCATAATACCCAACCTCCGACTTGCCCACACTATACCACCACATCCACCATCTTGCACACAATCACCCCAACATTCATCTCATTGCAACCACGTACCTAAACTACACTCTTGCCAACAATCATTACCCAACCAAATCTCATTGCAACCCATGCCAAAATCGTGACCCACCAACTACTCTCTGACCAATCATACCACAAACATACCCATCTTGCCAAACACTCTGCCCACCATTACAAACCTCTCTCATGCCAAACATCATACCACAACATACCCATAATTGACATCCGTTCCAACATCTACCACACACTACACGACATGCCACCAATCATACCACAAAATCCCCTTCCACCAACAGGACGATGTAAAAGGAATGACGTCCATAAATCGTTCACTGGCTGTTATGGGGAAACACTTCTTCCCTTTGCCGCATAAAAAACCAGCACTTATTCCTCGTAGTGGATGATATATTGTTTGTGCCACAATACCAATCCTAAATGTTTCAGAGGTAACGTGCCATGCTTCTGATTTTTTCCACTTTCTTGTGTTGTTTCATTCGACGGTTTTCACGTTTCCAAGACCTCTCCAGTCAATGTCAAATGCTATACCATTTCCCGATCAATAGCAGATGCTTAGATAAATTTACCTTTAATGAATCTTTATGTAATATGTTCATTAAAAAAAACATCGTTGTGTTCTAAACGAAGTGAATCCTCAAGTAGATTTGAACGCTCTGTATTACTCTCCTGCTCAAGTATTCTATTTCATCTTGTATTTACAACGACTCAAGTAAAAATATTCGTTGTCCTTAAATTGGAGAGAAAACAAAACAACATCGAAAAATTCACCATCATTTCACGTTAATCTAGTTCGTTAAATACCAATGCGTATTGGTGGATACGTCATAGTCACATTCTTTTTCAAAAGACCTTATTTAAGTGGTCTCCCCCATTTCTGATTAGAGACCACATTATTTAATATACTACTACAATGATGTGTTTTCTTTGCAGGCTATCAGCTTCTATAGTCCTTGCAATCAATAGCCGAGAAGCGTCACTCGCTATTAAACTAATTTTTCGTGATTCTTATTATCCACTCCTAATCTCTCTTATCTGACATTTATTATCTTTCTTGTCAATTTATCCACCTTTGTGTGTCTGAGAGTGTGGATACATAACGATTAATGGGAGCCATGGGAACCACTTCCGAACTGTTTATGTACTAATATTATGTAGCGGTCATGATGCTGTGGACTGTGCTTCCCCATGCGGACTTGGAGTTACTGTTAATGCGTTTAGCTGTGTAACTGTTATCTATCCTCCGATTCTTCTCTCTTTTCCATTCATTTCTGCTTTTAAATCTTTTAATCTTATTCTTGCTTCTTTTTTTATTCTTTATCTTTATTATCCATCTAATCGTCAAGTTGAGAATATTTTCATATTTTCTGTAGTTCACTTGCTGTGTTGTTGGTTATCGGGTTCATCTGAATCCTCCTGATGACTCATCTTTGCTCCTTTACTTATTCGTTCTTTTATGCTCATGCGTAGTTTGTCTTTTAGTGTGCCGAATGCTTACCCTTCCTGAAGCTTGTCTTACTCTTTTATTCATTATTGTTACATATCTAATATATGCTCTTTCTGTATTGCTATATCTTCTGAGTCAGTGATTTCCGCACTATAGCGTAGGCAAGGGGAGACAGGAGTGCGAGCGATTTGGTAAGTATTTCGGGTACCTGTATATATTTTTTTTATAAGAATTATTTTATATACATTAATACATTTTAATAAATTATTACTAGTGACCAGAACCTTTGGTTCCCGTTTGACCCTTCGTCGATGTATCATTTCAAAAAAGATGCTAGAATTTACCCCCTGGGTTTGTTTTTTTTGGCTTTTAACACTCCGAGATACTTTGGGATTGTCAAATTGATTTTAAATTTTTCTGCACGATTTGACGAACTTGATTGCCAGCAGAGAATGTTATTGGCCGAAACTTTTGCCTATGTAGTACGTTGGCTCTATTTTGAACTATCACCCACATCCAACATTAATCTATAAAACAGATGGTTGTTATATATTATAATATTATTATTTATTATTATATATACTGAAGCAAAGAACTACATTGTTTAAATTTTATACTTGTAACAGTTCAACATAAAAAAACCACCTTGTAATTGCATTGTTTTATTGCATGACATGTCAAGTTTTCAGGTCACATTCTCAGTTTGTTCTCGTACGAAAGCCAGTGTGCTATTCAGTCCCTTTCATGGTGTCGGCCCACATTGTTTTGATACGGGTTGCTGATCGTCCTCGCATATCTACAGTCTTTGATGGTTCTGCTGGATTCTGTCCACTCCATCCTCCGTGTTTAAGCCTCTGCACGTGTCTGGCTGCATATCAATTTCCAGGGCTTTGGATTCAGTCAGGGAGCACCAGCATGTGTTATGTCTCCGGAGCGACAGATGGATGTCGTTTCATGTTAATTTCCTGTTTGTTCTGCAATCAGCAGATGGGTGCAATGTATCACACCGTGCGTAATTCCATCACAGCACGTGCACCCCTTATCGCCTGTATTATGGCGCCAACCCATCCACATGGGCCCCTGGCTTGTAGCACAAAATACGGCATGTTTCGTGCGTTCTTCTCCCCAGCTTCACGCCCTAGGATTTCCACCAGAACTTGATTTGCTGAAAGAACTGTTCCACTGCGACATTTCCACGTATGCTGTGCACCTTCTTCGGGTTGCGGCCGGGCCTCTCACGGGCTACTTTGTTTCTGGCGTCAGCCTTATCATGAGTCGTTTCGTCAGTTCTTGGGATCGTGGTTGCGCCGAGTTCTGCGCGTGCGGAGCTGGGTCACTCCGAGGTTAGACATCTCCTTTCTGCTTGCAGTGTGACTCTTGTCTCGTGATGAGGTCTTTCTTGAGGATGTGGCGGTGCTCTGTTCCCGCCGATTGTCTGTGTGACAGCAGGAGTGCCCTCCGGTATTAGCTTAATCCTTGCAGTTGCCCAGGCACTGCCTTTGATCCTGATCGTGGTGTTGATAAATGTCATTTTCACTGGCCTTTTTAAAGCATTCAAGTCAGGCGCTATTATTCCTACCTGGTAATCACTGGCAACGGCTGTCACGCGTTGTGTTGAAGCTGAAACTAAGTTCAGTACATCGTGACTTTTGTCTGGACTGAGGCCTTTGTCACAATAATTAAAATTATTACCGCATTTTATGTGTATTTAAAGGTTTAGTTGGTAGTTTCTTTTGCGTTCGTATTATATTTGTATTGGCTTGAATTCCAGACCCATAAGTCGTAGTTCATTGATCCCGATAAGTCTGTTCGTTAGATTCCCGGTTTTCATGGATTCATATTTTGTGTTGCCGGGCTGACCTTTGAGGTGTTTTCTTTTCTATCTTTATTGGACAACTATTATCTCCACATTCAACAACAACTCCCGCTCTTAACACACCACCCAACGTGCCTCTCACAACGCCTTCTCACACTCCGCCAGACGGTCAAATCTCAGCACTAACATGCCCACCTTCGTTCCCCGAACGACGCCTCTTCTGCCGCGTGTGGATCGATCATAACGGTCGCTGCAGGAGAGGTTCTTCGCCGTGCGCGAAGTCTGGT
>CM068967.1:27733622-27749328 GCA_035128595.1 Eptatretus atami
ACTGTAAATGTACTGTATATACATATAAATACATATATACATATATATGTATTTATATGTATATACAGTACATTTACAGTGCATATATATACATACAGTATATGCATATATGTATGTATGTATGTATATACGAGGTGTGTTCAAAAAGTATCCAACTTTAATTTTTTGTGCGTAAACAAATGAAGCTAGTGAGGCGTGGTTTGGTGCACGTATGTAGGCGATCCTAATTCGTATGCGTGAATATTTTCCGCCTGCAGAAGCTGTCAGTCGCCGACAACCGCCGATGAGTGAGGAAGTGTAAGTGAGCGCCGTCGGTTTTCGTTTTTGACAAAATGACGGAAAAACTTGAACAACGCTACTGCATCAAATTTTGTGTAAAGCTTGGCGATTCCCAAGTGGAAACGATCCGCAAGATTCAACAGGCCTTCGGGAACAAAGCAATGGGCACCACACAGATAAAAGAGTGGTGCAACCGCTTCAAAGATGGTCGCACATCAGTGGAAAGTGAAGCACGTTCTGGTCGGCCCTCAACATCCCGAAATGAGATAGTCATTGACCAATTGAGGACCCTGCTGATGCAGGATCGTCAAATCACGATCAGAGAACTTGCAGACGAGGCGGGCGTCAGCATTGGATCCGTTCATTCCATTGTGACTGAGGATTTGGGCTTAAGGAGAATCTCAGCGAAGTTGTGCAAAGCTGCTAACGATCGAGCAGAAGCAACTCCGTTTGGAGATCGCACAGGACATGCTGGACACTGTGAACAGCGATCCCAACTTCTACAACACAGTGATCACTGGCGATGAGACCACAGTGATCCGTCATTTTGTCAAAAAGAAAATCAAACGGCGCTCACTTACACTTCCTCACTCATTGGCGGACTGTCGGCGACTGACAGCTTCTGCAGGCAGGAAAATATTCACGCATACGAATTAGGATCACTACATACGTGCACCAAACCACGCCTCCCTAGCTTCATTTGTTTACGCACGAAAAATAAGGTTGGATACTTTTTGAACACACCTCGTATTTATATATTTTATATGTATGTATATATATATGTATAATTTTGTATATATATTTATATTTATATATATAATATAAATATGTATACACATATAAATGGCTTCCTCCATATATATATCTATATATATATTAATATTATATATATATATATATATATGTATGTATATTTATATATTTTATATGTTATATATATATATATATGTATATATATATAATATAATGTATATACATATATATATAATATATATATACGGTACATATATAAATGTCTTCTCCATATATATATATGTATGTATGTATATACATTTAATATATATATTATATATTGTTATAGTTTCCGCCCGTCGGCGTGCGAACGACCGCGTCTACACCAATAGCGGTCGCTTCGCCACCGAACGGACAATCCAGTCGTGACTTTCTGGAACACGGCAGAAACCAGTCACGGGTGGTTTTTTAATCCACCACAACCTTATCCGACTCTACCGCGCTACAGGGTCCGATCGCCAAATTTCGATTTACCTAATTATTCGCGCAGGTAGGTTACCGAGAGATTGTACCTCAATGGGACCGCTTGGAAACGAGCCGCTTAAGCAGCTCGCTTCCTTTTGGGATAACCGAGCGGGGTATTATCGCGCAGTCCCGTTGGACCGATCACTTTGCGCTATTTAAAACCAAACTATATTCCGAGTGCAAGATGGGGCAGTTCAATGAGGGAATGGACGCAAAGAACAGGTTTACATTCACCAAGGACATTTATTATAATAAAGCACGTATGCAATTAAACAAGGCAAAACACGTATGCAATTATACAAGCAACAAAAGCACGACAAAAGAACTACAACCGTCTACTTATTATGTACAGTCACTTGCACTTAACAGCAGTTCTACTTATTAGACGGGCCCACGGACACACGTACGCAACCACACACACCCAATAATGGTGGCAGAGGCCTTTAATAACGAGCTCCAGCTCGGAGGACAGGTGAGCTGAAACCCAGAAACTATCTCGAACTCTCCACCTCGTGTGGTCTTCAAGTTGTTCGGACCCGGGCTCCAGCGAGAGCGAGCTGGATCCAATCGCCAAGAGCCGGATCCTTCCCAAGCTCCCGCGAATCCTCCCGCGCTTCTCAACACGTGCTGGTGAGACGAGGCGCCGATCTTCCCGTCGATGCGTCGCTTCCCCGAGGAACCACCTCCAAGAAGAGGTCGATGAGTCGCACCAAGCCGGGAACCAAAATGGAGAACAAAGAGCTCCACAAACCAAGAAGAAGAAGAAGCACCATTCGCAGCTCGAGCCAAGCAACCGGCTCAACTTCCTTCCAAAACAAGGCAACTTGAAGCAAAAAGCTCTCCCGAGCCAAGCAGAAGCCGAAGCTCACGGAACCATCAAAGCAAAAAGCCTCCTCCCGAGCCAGGCCTCAGCCGAAGCTCACTGAGCCAGCCGAAGCAAAAAGCTTCCGAAGGCCTCACCCTAACCCAAGCCAAACAGGACCCGAAGGTCTGCTGAACGACTACTCTCTACTCCCTTCTCCAACTCTGCCCACGAACAAAGAAAAGATCTCTCTTATCCTTTCCCGCCCTTCCCGCTCCCGGCGTGACTCATGACTCATGCCCTCGTGCTCCATCCCCGCTCAGCCACGGGTGGGAGGGAGTTGTTGACATCATGAGTCACGGGACGGCAGGGTTCTTCTTGCTCTTCGCAGAAGAGGGGGAGGGATGTCTCCATTGTTCGTTCCCTAACTATTAAATCGATCCGCAGCGCATCTAATCGATTTCGGAACATTTAAACAATGAAAGGTGAGCTATCTAGGGAACAAGCACTTATCGACATAGCTGACTAAAGGAACCTGTATGTTGTGTGCAATCGAATTCCCAAATTCGTAACAATATATATATATACTTATATTTATATTATATATATATATATATATATATATAATTAATATAAATGTATATACATATAATACATATATATGTATATATTAAATATATATACATATATATATACACACTGTATGTACATATACACCTATAAATGTATAATATATATATATATGTATACATATCTGTATATATTATATATCTTAAAAAATGTATATATTTATGTACAGTATATATCTTTAAAAATGTATATTATATATACATTTATATATTATATATAATTGATATGATAATTATATATATTATATATACTGTATATGATATACATATATACAGATATACATATGAAAAAAATTTGAAATTGGGGAAAAAAAAAGTTCGAAAACGCGATTTCTTTCTCACCCAACATCATGAAATAATACGCTCACGGGACATAAGGTAGAATGGTTACAAAATTCACTTTTTCACTCTTTTAAAGGTAACTATTATATGTCTGATTTTGTTTTACACCATCCAGAGACACGAGCGGCGATGTTTTTGGATTCAGATTATATATTTCTTTGTGTGCATTTTTAACTTATACATATAACATGGAATCACAGTTTGTTTATTAACAGTGTGTTACGATACATCCTCAGCCAACAGGATGACCTGTAGTTACCCACACTCGCCTCGAAGCTGTATCACTGGGTTTGAATCTCGGCCGAGCTATAAAATATCATCACGGTGTTTCACAGACTGGGTGAAACATCAATGCGTGTACTGTTCCTACGATGGACGTTAAACTGGGCATCCTGTCTTCCGACATTAGTTAACGGACGTTAAAGATTGTCACCGTGTCCTTCACAAAGAATGGGTGAGCTATTGCTGGCACTGTGGCCAAATTACAAATTTCTGCCCGAACTACTGCTGGGAAGGCAATGGCAAAACATCCAGTATAACCCTTGCTCATGAAGCTGCTTCGTGGCAATGACGCCCAGTAACGAGTATGGCACAAAAAATATCAATTAAAAGTAACAAATGAATAGGGAAAGTGAAAAAAAACTGAAAAGGAAATTAAAGCCATTTAAAAAGGAGAGAGCACAGCCATATATACACATAGAAAGGGGGGAGGTGGAGGAGAAAGGGGAGTGGGGGAAGGGAAGGGAGAGGGGAGAGGGTAAGGAGTGGGGAGAGATGAGAGGGAGTGTTGGAGAATGAGAGTGGGGAGAGAAGGAGTGGGGGAGAGACATGGAGTGGGAGGAGAATGAGGGGAGGGTAGGGGTGAGAGGGAGGAGGAGAGAGAGGAGGGGTGAGAGGAGGAGTGGAGAGGGAGGGGAGGGAGAGAGTGGGAGCGGAGAGAGAGAGAGAGAGAGAGAGAGAGAGAGAGTAGAGGAGAGAGGGGAGGGGGATGAGAGAGGAAGAAGTTTCCTTCTGTATCCATCCTGTCCACCCCATTCCTACCTTCCCCATTGCTTGTCCAATTCTCCATCTATTTTGTCTTTCAAGTCCACTGTTGGTGTCTTTCTCCTACCCTTGCAGCTGTTCCTTTTGTATTGTTGTATCATTATCCATTTAGTGTTCCAGATCTTCCACGAGCCTTGACTCTATATCTTTCTGTGTTGAAGTTCCTTGGAAGGGATTTCATCTATTTTATATTGTGAACCGTGGTGTCTGTCTGTGTGTTCGTCTGTCTCCCGTTAGCGGCCGCTTCTCAAGCTGCATTTGAAAAGCTCAACATTCACATTTGAAATGAAGGGACAATAGGCATGAGTAATGTTAATGCCAAATTGTATTTTGTAACTATGATATTTTGCCCTCTTTTCAAAGCAATCCAACCTCCACTGCCCTATGTTGTACCACCATTTTGCGGTGAGCGGTATAAGTAGCTCAGAGCTTTGGATCTGAGTGAAACCAAGAATGCAACACAATTGCCATTTTTAAAGTCCATTAAATATTATTAAAAAAGATTAACTTAAACTTTTCTCTCACTTGGGATGGGTACTCTTCCTGTTATATGAAGAAATGTTCGAGTGGTAGAGCTTGACAAATGGGCGAAAATCCATGTATGTGTGTGGGCTATACATTGCATGGAATTTGACTCACTGCTGAAGGCAATGCCTCATTTGGAGAGAAGTATATTCTATTATTTCATCAAAGGTGATAAAAGAAACACAGAAAAAAAAAACATTTCAAGACATAAAAAACATCACATGAAAAAAAAAAAGAATTGGCTGGATGCTCGTGTTGGACATAATTCTGGAAAACAAAGTAGAAACGGTAGCTTGAAAGGACGAATTTCAGATAAAGGAATAGGAAGATGTGAGAGGATTGAAGATTAAAGACATGGGTCTTAGAAAGAGAAAACACCGCACGATGAGAGGCAAATCATTCCCAATGTTACCGGCTACAAGGAAATGAGGGTGAAGATGAAGGTAGAAAGGAAGAGACCAAAATCGAGCGATTAAAAATGTAATGGACTTTCACTCTTCCCTTGTGCGAAAAGAGACTCTGGGTCTGCAACCCGAGGATAGATGGAAATCACGATTTGTAAAACCTTCATCATTACCGAGTCCGGGAATGCAAAGCGAGTAGATGATGAAATCGCCCGAATTAATGACTCCATTTAACATTCCGTGAAAGCTTTGCAAACAGCAAAAAGCTTGAGAAAAAGACTCAAGGTCGATGAAGAACTCCAAGTTCGAGTCTTGCACACGAGATGTAGGATTAAAAACTTAGGAAGTGCAGGGAATATGGATAAGAGGAGGCTTGCATGTTTAACCCCTTCAACTACTGCAGAACATGTATTATATGTTTTGCCAAGAAACATATTACAAGATAAATTGTGGGGGTAAGTAACTACTTACCCATCTGAAGGTATGTATGAGGAACTAGAACGGCACTCGGGAGAGCATATACCTCTGCCAGGCTGAGCAGTTTACGTTTTGTATTCTACTGATGAGATGGATCTGAACTAAAATCTAATCGGCTTGTTCTTGTCACTGAACCAACTCATCCACCTAGTTTTGTTATAACAGTCCACAACTTTTGAGATATCATTTGCACTAATAAATGTCAGTGTGTGGTGTGTGTGTGTGTGTGTGTGTGTGTGTGTGTGTGTGTTGTGTGTGTGTGTGTGTGTGTGTGTGGTCTCCTCCATAACTCCAAAACCATGAAACCTAGCAGCCTGAAACTTTGCATGCATACTAAGGGAACACAAATAAAGTGCATGACTGAAAATTGGATGTTTGGGTTAATTAAAACACCCCTTTTGAAGATAATTATCAGCCTTATTTAATTATATCCTTTATCAGGCACATCCTCGGCCACCTCACTCTCTGGGGGCTAAAAGAGTTTCCTGGGTTACCTCGCTGGGGTCTGAAGCTGCCATGTTTTTTGGCCTGCTCAACCATGCCTTGATTGGACAGTCAAGTTGACTTGACTCTCGTGCCCCCCCCCCCCCCTTGCTGTGCGTTGTGTGTTAGCTCTCATACGAGCCTCGCCAAGGTATACAAAAATTAAAAAAAACAAGGGTGAAAACATAATCTCAATCCACCTTCAGTGGCAAGGTAACAAATCAAAGAAGAAAAAGAAAAAAGCAGTCATTCAACAAAGAAATGCACAAGTATCGTAGTGGGACTCCATGGTCATTGCAACAAACAAAAGAGAGCAGACCAACCAAACTCAGCCATGGATAGGCCTACACCACCTGAGACCGTTTGCTTCTCTCCCCCTTTATCCACCTCTCCGTCACAATGGCCTCTCTTTCTCTCTTCTCTTCTCTCTCTCGATGCAAAGTTTGTGTGGCTGTGTTTTTATTTTATTTTATTTTCATTCTTGAGTCTCACAATCATCTTTGAATGTCATGAATGAGACATTAAGGAGAATCCGACTTGGGAATGATTCATTGGGAATGGTGGGACACTAACGAACAGTGAAAGGGTTAACCCTTTGAACCCACGCGGCCATTTTACTCGCTGCTTTTCAAACTTCCATATACCTGAGCGGCCGAATTTTTGCTACACTGCCGAAGCGGCCGAGCGGCTGCTACACTGGTACTCATTTCACCGACCTCGGAAGGATGACAGGCTGAGTCAACCCCCTGGTGTCAATTCAGCAGCCAACGGGGCTTGAACTCAGGACCCTCGGATCCAAAGCCACCACCATATCTGCTAAGCCAAAACCAGGTTAAAGCAACCACCAGGGTTCATAGGGTTAATTTAATAATAATAATTGAACAAGGAAAATCCAACAACAACCAAAAAAATTCTAAAATACAAAATCTACAAGCACTCCAATTCATTTACCTTTCACTCTTGTTAAAACAAATACTTTGAGATAACTTTAAAAAAGTAATAATAATAATAGCAAGGAATGAAAATGATGTTAAGGTTTTCCTGTATTTTTTTTTTTGCAGGTTTTAAAAATCAAATAATTCGTGTCAAAGAATATTGTTCTTAATGAGTCCACAGTATAAAACAGCTGACGGGAAGTGTGTGAATAAATAAGTATGCTACATCTGTGATGATTTGTGAATTGGGCTGAAACAGCATAACTCCTCTGAGTGAACGAGGTTATATATTTACCGAGTGTACTTCAGCTGCATTCAGCTGGAAAAGTCTTGCAAAACCTCACATCCATCTCTTGACGAGCATATCAGGATTGGCGAAGAAGGCTACCAATGACTACTCGTCTGACTTTAAAGTGAAGAAAACTGCTTCAAATGTCATTCAACCCATACAGGGAAATGGGCCACGGTGGATTCAATGCAATGGTTCGATGACCGCTTGAAGCCCACTTGGTCGACCTTACGAAAAAAAAATCGATCAACGCGGATAACAAACAACCTTTTGATCGATCTGTACACCCCTAATATTTCGTTAACGATTTGCCTTAAAGACAATAGTTGTTGGTTCGAATCTCCATGGAATTTATCACATATTTATGTCAAACAACTCGGGCAGACATCAATGCCGCCATGATGATGAAGTGGTTGCTTCGTTGTGAGATGGATAAAATTTGTTTCACTGAAAATGATGACAAATGTGCCAATTTCATATTGGGATTAGCCTGGCATCTTGATTACAAGACAACATTACCCGCTCACTTTCACAGACAAAGCCGCAGCCAGTGGTAAGTTGGAATGAGTGAGCTCTAAGGAAAGAACCGTGAGTATGGAAGAAGTGCTGCCACTCACCGAATGCTCATCGTGCGGCGGCGGAGTTCCGCCCAGCGCCGATTCATGTCATCGAGTCGGCGTTGAAGCTGAAAAGCCTCGTCTGAACCTTGCATGGCCACGACTGCATGCCGCCCATCCTCATCAAGGCCCCGAAGCACATCCTGGTGCCCATCAATTTCAGCCTGCAACTCCTGCTGTGCCAGGAGATAAGACCATATGTTATGGGTATGGAAACTGATCAAACACCTATAACTCCTGGTGACTGGCAAATGCATTCCTCGAAAAATATGTAGCAGGATCACTGCAGAAATCACAGAACATGGTGCAGTTGCTGCCCCGCAAATGTGTAAACCACTCATCACAACAGATTCAGAAACCACATTCTGCTCTGCAATGCAGCTGCTTGTGCTCTAGTATGTCAACCACTGCCCTGATGAAGGTATCAAAAACTTCAGGAGGCAAGAAACTTCAGTCCACCGTGACAAAGTACATTCAATACTCTTGTAGATTTTATAAAATGTCAGAGGACTAAACACAGGGTTCTGAATGTGGCACAGATACTCGCTGCTGTAATCTCTTGAACAGCTAGAAGGGCAATCGGTAGAGCGCATACCTCCGCCAGGATGAACATTATACGTTTTGTATCCGACTGTTATGCCGGATCTGGATCTGGACCTAAACTAAAATCTAATCGGCTTGTTCTTGTCACCTACCCAATTCATACACCATGTTTTGCCATAACTCATCAACAACTTTTTCAAATATCATGTTATATATTGCTTTTGGCACCATCTCTTAATCGTGAAGAATCACTTTTAAAAAATTTAAATTATCATATCCAGATTCGGATCTTCAGCAAAATCGAATCAATTCATTCTTGTCAAACACCCAACCTGTCCACCAAGTTTACTCCGAATCCGTCCACACTTTTTGAGATATCGTTATATATATATATATATATATATATATATATATATATATATCTCCTTTTAGCCCCATCACTCAATGGTGAAGAATCACTTAAAAATTCTCGGATCCGGATCCAGATTTGGATCTTCACAAAAAATCGAATAAATTCGTCCTTGTCAAAAACACAAACCGTCCACCAAGTTTCGTCCAAATCCGTCCACAACTTTTTGAGATATCCTGCTCACAGACAAACAAACAGAAAAACAGACCGACAGCGGATTAAACATAACCTCCGTCCACCTTTGGTGGCGAAGGTAATTACCGATTAAAAGACTGAAGTGACAACAGTCTAGATGTTCAAAGAAACCCATGCACCTTGCAGCAGAGGCCTGTTCACTTACACCAGTAAACCAGCTGCACATTTGTCCAGGAGCTCATACGATAATTCTCAAAACAGATTTACACTCGCACTCTTTTATACAGCTTGATCATAAATTATTCTCACGTCATTCCAATTCCCTCCAATGATTCATTTCTCAAGTCATCCATGGCTGCGTTTATCTGTGGAATAACTTTTGAGGAACACGTGCGAACAGCCCGTACGGTGAAACTTGCCTTGAATCGTGGCCGGATGACACGATCAATGGAGGGTACATTTTGTGATGCAAATCTCCTGAATTGTGAAGCTCACAAAGCCGGAATGTCCACAGAAAACAAGTTGTCGACCCAAAGAAAGACGTTTCCAAATGCAAACCGTTCAGAGTAATACAGGGCAGGTTGTTCAGAGTACTACAAACTAAATGTGTTACTTGCTTTGAATTACTACTCTTTCCACATCATAAAAATATGATTGGGAAGAGACCAATTTAAAATGTCAAAATAAGCAGGAAATATCCTTACCACCGTGCAAACTGGAAGGAATGTCCACAGAAGGGCTGGAAGGAATGTCCACAGAAAACAAGTTGTCGACCCAAAGAAAGACATTTCCAAATGCAAACCGTTCAGAGTAATACAGGGCAGGTTGTTCAGAGTACTACGAACTAAATGTGTTACTTGCTTTGAATTACTCCTCTTTCCACATCATAAAAATATGATTGGGAAGAGACCAATTTAAAATGTCAAAATAAGCAGGAAATATCCTTACCACCGTGCAAACGACGCAACGCAATCTCCTCCACCTCCCGCTGGTTTATGTCCAGAAGATTCATAAACCTGAGCGATTTCCCAAGAAGCAATCACAAAGGTCTTACCGCGAGTAGTGACAATTCCTTCATCGTGACTCACATATGCAAATTATGAATCCGCCTCATCCAGAAGGTTCACAGCATAGCAGGGCTCAGTGCTTCGTCCCTTATGTCATCTTGCTGAGAACTTCCGAACCGTGAATAAGTAGTGCAACAAGATACAGGATCCGTCACTCATCTTCAGTGGCATGTGGCAAAAGCACAACCCATCAAAAACCGAAGTTATAAGCCCTGAGGGCAATGGGGGAGTTTCCATTCGCTCTGCACTGTTAAATATTACCCTTTATACCATCTGTCTAATGCTCCAAAAATCTTTTTCCCACTGTGAATCTAAATGGCAGGACAAGGTGACAATACTAATAAGAAGTGTGCCGTGCATCTACCGGCCGGCCGAATTGCATTCCGACAAGCTACACTCTGGATTGATGCACCCATCACGAGGCTGTACCGTGGCAGCGTAAGTGATAAATCATCGGTGCCCGCCAACATCACTCGAGAAAAACGCAAATCTGTGAAATAATTTTTACTTTCATAAGGACCAACTGCCCAAGCATGACCGTAAGAGAAAAGAGGCAGTAATAAAGATGTTTGAAATAGGTAGCAGTGAGTGGTTTGCAGCAGCACGAAAAAAAAAAAAAAAAGTAGAACGGTTTGCATTGGTGGAAAAAAAAACTATCTGGGAAGTGATAAGGTTGAAAGTTATGGCAGGAAGTGGGGAAAATAAATTTTCATCTCAGCAGTGTGGTCACTGAGAAGACACTGTTCCTTCCAGGCCACTGACCTTTGGTACCGGAGCAACGCTGGTCAATCAGTTCGTGTCCGTGCACATAATGCCCCGCTGCTCTGGACAGTCAACCATGACCAAAATATTTTTTTACTAGAGTGGCAGCATGCAATGCAAGCAAGTATACCTTTTCAAAACGACCCATGAGCCTTCGAAGGTCAAAAATCAAGGCAACCAGAGATGCCATGGTTGAAACTGAGCCTTTACAGCAGCCCATTTTGAAACTCCGGTCATTCAGCTCGGGTGGTTCGGTCAGGGAATACATCTGGAGGAGAGGGAGCAATAACAAGCTAGACCTGGAAAGCAGTCAATGCAAGAAAGGTCTCCCTCGATGAACTCTGCTCAAAATTTCACAGTTTGGTCGAGGAGGGAACACGGACTGCCCTTGCAAAATGAGAGACCAAAGAAAGCAGGGTGAAGAGATTCTGAAAGGAAATCCCCTTGTGATGAACAAAGGTTTAGGTTTGTCTGCAGAGGTAACAAAAGCAGAGAGGAGACGCATACAAGGCCAAAGGAAAGCTTTCCAGGCTCTGCTACAACAAAAATTCAGTCATTAAAAAAAAAAAAATTGGTGCTTTAATATACACCGTAGCAGTTAATTTAAGGAAGAAAAGTTGTTCATCCATGTACCACTTTCCTCCGTTAGATTAAAATGTGCAATGTAGCAAAGCAGTTAGGAATTCTTTTTCTGCTTTAGTAAACGTTTCCCACTGAGTCTCATATCGTCATCTGGCTACTGTTTCGCAGCAGAAACTCTTCAAACCTCACACAGTGTCTCTGCTTTTTAGAACCTGGTAAAAGCGAGGCCCTGCCACGTACTACATCTCTTCTATTCTGTACCTCACATTTTCAAACAACAAGAAAAGTCACCTCTTCAGCATAAGCACATCCGAACCTCTTCCAAATGCTCTCCCAAGGCTTTGCTTGAAATGTCACATTGTTTGAAGGTGCAGCATGATTTGACAACAAATAATACTCCCATTTCCCATCACTGTTCTTGCCCTCTCTCTCTCTCTTTCAGCACGACAGAACAGCAGCAGAAGAATCATCTCCCTTAATCTCGAAGCAAGGCCTCAGTCGTCTCAGCTCTTGGCCACGTGTAATGACCGAAAAGAGAATGCATGCCGTGATAAAACCACTGGGGAAGGAGAGAAGAACAAAGACAGGCTGCAGAAAGCCATCAGGTTGTATAGAGCTGCCTGACCAACTAGTTCTCAGGGCCTAGTGCAAATCAGAACATCAGGATTTGTGTCCATTTATACCCGGAAATATCCATTACTTTTCCCATACATGTTTTGGCACTCTCTGTTAATGGTAAAGAAGCTTGCCAGCAACTAATTCTATGCCGGCATGCCAGAGCACGCTTTGACAAATTGCTGGCAATATTGATCAGCCACCGATCACGTAGCCATTTGTGGAAGGATTTTTTTTTTCTCTTTTAATGAAGAGCACATCTTTTAGTGACCCTATAAGCAGTGCCACTCTGAATCAATGACATCAACATACATCTCATCTTGCAGATGTGCTTTTTTAATCTCCTAATAGCTATGGTGCTTGCTTTATCAAGAAGTATTTGTCATCATATTGGCAAAAAGCTCAGGAAGTTATTCCTAGCGATACTTGAATGTGCCACACACAAGGTGGCCATTTAGTGCTACCTGAGGCCTGGCCATAAATCACCTGTTCCACTTAAAATTAGTGGCACAACAAATTCTGGCAAAATATGGGGGGTTGGGGAAATGGTGCGAGGAAGAGGGGGGCTGGAAGGGAGTAGGGTATTGGAGTGCCAGGATTAAACCAGAGTTGAAATGAAATTCCCATGAAAGCAACGAAGATGACAATAACAAGCACAAAATAGCGTGGGTCAACAAGCAGACAAATTTCGGGGCTTTTGTCTCAACACACAAAATGGACAGCACTGCTAAACTGCCTCCATAACAAGCAGCATTTAAAAAGCAAAGTGTGGCCAGGGTCACTGCGTTGCGCTGATACGACGAGACATTGCTCGGTGAAATTACATTTACCTCGTGGTGTTGGGGTTCTTGCAAAGGGATCGGAGCAGATTATTTTCCAAGAGGTGATACAATTACTTCAGCTGACAAGCAGACAAAGGTGTCTCGCGAGTTGCTTCGTGGGATCCCGCAGGGCTGTGCTCACTTCCCAGATGAGCTTTCCTGCCTCCACAGTGAAACTATGCCTGGCAGGGATTTGCAATTAACTTATGAAGTGCTGAGGAACACCAGAGGAGACTTTGCCCCAGAGTTTGCTCTGCTGATGTACTCATTTGCAACAAATGGTATATTAAACACATTGGTTGTCTCACGGTCCTGCTTTTGGTCATGTGTACTGACACAAGCAGCAACCAATGCTGTTAGTACCCAAAGGTTGAAACTATTGTGTTTTCACACATTCGCTCATCCAACAGTATTTGTGGATGTCACTTTCAGAATGACGATTCAGTCACATGCATGATTGTTAAACAAAACAAAACCCCCAAAAATAAATAAATCAGAATGACCTAGAATAGCACAAGATCGTAGAAAATCCAAACATAGGAAATGTACTCCGATTCATTCGGTGCAGAAAAACGCAATAATGGTAAGTATCCCATACCTGGGCACTGGATTGGCATGAACATCATCTTGATGTCACTTCACATTCTTCAATCCACAATGGCTGGTGTTGGCAACAATCAACAAAACTTGCTGAACATTTAAGTTGTGTTTATCCAGTTCTCACTGTTTACTGGAACATCCGATTTGTGAAGTCCCATGGCTCCTGGCTCAACAGACTGGTGGATAGCCGAAAGGCATCAATGCCCTTCCACTCAGATATGGTCGCAACTATTTGTCAGGGAAAAATCTGAACATTGGGCACGATGAAAGATCTTCAACAACAAAGTCTACCGGCTCTGGAATTGACTGCATAACGAAACATAACTAATGCGGATGACATCTTGGGAACTAATAGCAGCTACTTGTGCAGTGGGCCCTGGCTGGCAGCACTAAACGCCTATTTTATGCAAGTCCAAGCCCTGGTCCATCTGTCACAGCTGTAGTGTGCCTTCTGTGCCTGGAGAAATTAAACAGAAGGGGTGGAGTGCAGTTCTTATTTACTGGGCAAAATCAGGGCAACAGGAAACCGGTGGCCTCTAGACGCAGCCACACCTCTTGGGGCAGCCACTTTGACATCAAGGTAATTGCCGACACGGCATGCAATGAACAATATTTTCTCATCTTCGATCTTCATCTTCAAACTTAATGACCTACTTTGCAAATTTTTTTCAAGTAAAACGATGAGATGAGAAGAACCAAAGGATTGTATATAAAACCAATGGTGAAATATCTAACATGACAATAGCTTTGTTTTGCAATTTGTTTTGAGGTTGAAAACACAAAAAATAAATAAAGGAAAATGTGATGACCATCAACAATTTACTCAAAAACTCCACTTGTTTTCTCCCATTCCAACAACTTTGACTTATTAATGCAGCTTTGTTTTGGTGAGGAGATACCAAGATAGTCATTTAGCAATCATTAAATTCATATTGATTAGAATCTTAATAAACTTGCGATCACAACATCGCAAAGTAAACGATACATTAGCGAATAATATGAAGCATTGCGTGGTACCCATAACAGCAAATGTGACTCGATACGGGCCTTGCTACCTCATCAAGTTAGTCGGTTCGATTGTTATTTAACCAACTCAACATGGTCACAAATAAACGACTTTGCAGTATGTCGTCTTAACGAGCCCGTAATAAGAGCGAAATCGAGATCAGTGGCTCTGTATTCATTTAATTGTGACCATAAATCTCGGTCTTTAAAGACCTGAGTACCTCATGAAAGCCATCCTAGTTTGGAGGTCAGGTCAGGTATGCGCCGGAGTAGCGCGTCACTGCAACCACTTTCCACCAGTACTCCAGGGGCCTCCATCTGGCAATTCCCCCAGGCAGACACCTGGCCCATCCCAATCTCCTTGAGATGTTGATCAACCTGCTGCAACCACGAGGCATGTGGTTGGCCCATTGGCCTCCTCCACTCACTGGGCTCCCTCGGTGAGAGAATCTGGTGAACAGGATCAGTGTCAGGAAAATGAGCCACATGCCCATACATCCGCATCATGGAGTATGCAGGTAACAAATCTCATTTGAGTCCCAGAGAATAGTTCAGACATCAGATTGATCAGTTTTCGGGCACCCCACAAAGACCAAGAATCCTTCAGATGGCATCCTGATTCTCTGAATCGAATGCTTTGCAGAGATCAACATAGGCTGCAAGTAGCCCCTGCCGAAACTCTTGTCTGCGTTCAGTGAGGACCCAAAGGGAAGGATATGGTCAAACGTTGACCTCTTTGGTGTAAAGCCTGACTGCTCTGGATGCTGGTGCTCAAGCAGATGGTGGCGAACCCTTTCAAGAATTATCCGAGCAAAGACGTTGCCCAGCACTGACAGCAGCGTCACCTCTCAGTAGTTGTCGCATTTCTGGCCTTCCCTTTCAAGATAGGGACAACAAGACCCCTCTTTCAGTCAGTTGGGATGATGCCTGTGTTCCAGGCAGAGCACAAAACTGCATGCAACGACACGAGTCCAGCATTTCTACCAACCTTGAGAAGTTCAGCATGGATGACACAGATCCCAGGAGCTTTACACCATTTCAATCAGTTCACTGCAGTCTGTGTTTCCACAAACGAAGATGGATC
>CM068967.1:27767546-27780148 GCA_035128595.1 Eptatretus atami
GACCAGCTTTTACAGTACGAAAGGAAGGACTAGAAAAAAATCCACCGACCTTGCCAGCGGTGGAAGGAGAGTTGACGTAAGACCAATAAATAACTCAAGCCTCATCGCTGTGGAGATTTCTGAATTATCCTAAATTGCCTTGATATTCACAGCCGTGAAGCCCGAGGAAATGATGAGAGGTGGGAGAAAGGCACCGCCCAGATGGAACAGGGCCAAGTACCCATAGGGCTGCAAGACGCAAAAGCTTATTGTATTGGTCAGGAGGCCAAGGATGGGCCAAGAAAGACTTTTGGCATGGCAAGCAGGATTCCCAGATTCCAGCGATTGGGCTTTCTTGACTGCCTACTTGACTTGCAAGTCCCATGCATTTACATGCATGACCTGTATGGGTCTGTGGAGCAACTGGGGGGTCGGCCGTTATCTTCCCACCTTGGTATACCACAAATTTGAGCCCATATCTGGCTGCAACAGCGAGAAAGACATTGTTTGGGGATATTTGGGATATCCCTAATGTTTTAGGCTCGAGATTCACACGCGTCTGGATGTACTGTTTGAAAGCCTAATTGTAACAGAGCGTGCTGTTTCTCTGACATTTTATCTATCGGAACCAATGTCACCAATGCTTGTGTACTTCCTTTGTCTCCTG
Organism: Eptatretus atami; assembly: GCA_035128595.1. Taxonomy (NCBI): domain Eukaryota; kingdom Metazoa; phylum Chordata; class Myxini; order Myxiniformes; family Myxinidae; genus Eptatretus; species Eptatretus atami. The sequence continues at coordinate 27,768,193 of CM068967.1, forward strand.
GCTATTATTTTTTCTAGCCGTTTTATTCCATATCTGCGCGTCATATCTTGATTTGTTGTAGAATTTATACTAAAATTTATTATTCCGCGTATATTTTAACGTGTGATTATCTGCGTTTTGCTTCTTATGAATTTTCCCAGATAAAAGTCTTGCTATTGATTTATTTATAACACCCCTTGATTAGGTTCACTTATATTAGTTGGCCCTGCGCACATGAGAAAAGCCCATAAAAAGCGTGTGTGAGGTGTGAATCTAAGTTGCGTTAGGAGATCCGCCCTGTGTGTCCTGCGTCTGTCTGCACGGTGCTTCAGTTCCTTGTGAATTCGAGAGGAACGAAATCTTTAAATTGTGAATGTGTATATTTCTCTTATCGAAGTGCTCTACGTACCGAGTACTGAAACCAGCTAACTATGCTCTGTATCACCTACCAATCGAAGTTAACGTCTTTGCCCTGGACAAGGAAGACCGTCTGGAAATCACCCGGACCCGACCCGCCGCACCAGCTCTGCCTCATCTATCTTCTCCACTACTAATCCTCGTGACACAGAGAACTTTATCATTCAAGCTTTTAGGCCTCACTTTCTGTCCATATACTCTCGCTGGGGAAAGCTACATCTCCAAGCTGGCATCCAAAGCCAGCTCACTGACGAGGCTTTCCTTCATCGTGCAAAGTCCTTCCTTGGCACACGCTGAAACTCGCTGACCACGGACAAAAGATTTCATCCACAGCCTGATGGAGTAACTGCTCTCCCCTCTGCGATTGGTGTTCACTGCCTCTCACCTTTCTTACTAGAGCGACTTCTCGCGTGTGGAAACGAAGGGTCAATTCTAGGATCATTGTATTCCTTGCGATGAAGCTGGAGTCTTTGGTCCTTCTCCCACTGCTCTCACTGCGAGCTGGGTTCACGCCGTATCTCCTTGAGTCTATGCTCCCATACCATAACAAACCCCATGAATCTATTTATCAAGTACCCTGAGTAAATACAAGCGCCACGGATTTTATACTCCCACCTCCCTTGCAAATATCCACAGGGTCATTGTGCATTTCACTGAGGTAAGTCCTCCTTTGTTTAAGTAACCAGCTCATACAATGAATCTTACCTCCTGGATAATACCCTAGCCCTCAATAACCATTCTGCGCACTTCCACACGAGATCGTCGCGTCCTCTCTGATCGTCAATACTCCTTCATGTTTATTCCGTTGGCAGTATTCTATGCTTTTCCTTGGCGCTCTTACTCTATTTGTGTACACTGTATCCCACTTTATGTTGGGAGGTACAATTACTGTGGTGCCTGCTTTGCATGAATATATCAAACGAAAGAGCCTACAATGATGACCAACTTATAAAAAAAGGGGCAACAAAAACTCCCTCCGTTCGGACCCTGTCGAATCGGCCCTAAAGAAAAGTAAAAGATACACCAGTTGCTGTTTAGTGGTTCGTTTAACTTACCTGAGATTGCGCATTGCAGAACCCCTGACTGCGGTCCTTTAGTGCCGCACGGAGGCAAGAGAAAAATTGGAGGCGACTGACTCAATTTTACCTCCTGGTATGTACTTAGTCTCTGAGCCACGTTATCTTAATCAAAACAATAAGTATCGCGAGAGAAAAATCCATTCCAAACCAGGAAATAAGGATTATAAACTGAGTTTTGATTCTGAGTGGCTAATTACAGAGAATACTCATCATATCAAGAGCAGCAACGACAGGCTAATTCAGGAAAATATAGCACGAGTAATGTAATACTATCTCCATATAATTTAATCATGCTAGCGGTAGACTGAAATAGGACCCTGCCAAGCATACAAACGGCTAAGGGATGCTAAATCAATATCAGTTAAGATAAAATAATCACGTCAAAATAACTCATTTATATATATCAATTAAATTTAATAATTTAGGCGTTTATTCCTCAGAGTCATCTCAATTTCTACTGTGTAAACTAATTTACATACTTTGGAGAGAATGTCATGAGAATGGTGCACCAATCGCCCCATAAGATAGTGTGGCCTGCAATATATAGTCTCCAGTTTTTGCCTTGACCTCTTACTATTAGATCGGATTTATTGTGAGGAGTATAGATGGTTTAAATGCGATGTATGTATTTTGCACTTTGCGCATATTCACACAAGGTGGTAATTCTGCAGTGACTGCTACTATGAGGATGCTTCAACACCCTCCTACTAAACACTTTTATGGAGAATTATATTTATTATATTTCTATTGTCTCTGTAGTATAACTCGATGTATTTCTTTTGTGTACTTGTTGTTACATACCTTACTAAATAATCAAAACGCTCATAATTTCCTTCCTCTTTGGTCGTGAGCTGCTACCTCTGTATGAGCTTAGTGTCACGCCATTCAAGCGGATCCATCCCGTTGAGTACATGTCTCGGCCCTATTAGTTGATTTTGTGGGCACGATTCTCTATCAACGTATTCCGCGCGTGTGGAAATAGCCCTTTCTCGAAGGGCCTGCAACCTATAGGTGGTTCGCCTCTTACCGTCAAGAGTGGGATGGTGTGAGTTGGTATACACGTCAATGTATCAATTTAAGACCGTGGTTCTCATATATTATAAATACAACCCTGAAGGTAGATACTCGGCTCTCATGAAAGGGTTATTATCTAGGCGTGTCAAACTCATTTTTGCGCCGACAATCCCAGGGAGCAAATGGACCTATTAACAGCGGTACAGAGATATACCACCCGCGCTTGGTGTATGTAAGTGTGACACTGGACCTCAGACCGGAGCGTTGAACTCTCCAGCGAACTTCACTAGTTAAGAATCCCAACCAACTGTGCCCCTAACTCCAGCCTCGACGCACCATAGGCACCAAGCGAGACTCAATGTTTTGTTTCTGAGTTGAATCATAGTATATAATGAAAGGCAACAGTCTACTGCAATAATATAAGAGATCGTCCTCCGAAGGCACACCCACTGAGTTCCTATCTCCAATTCTTTTACTACCCACCAATCCATGCTCAACAATCAATAGCAGCAGAATTCAAGAACCTCACCGAGGTCTCTGAGCAGTGCAATACATACCACCCTACGCAAATCCCTGCAATCTTTAGTCGTGCATCTGCGTCACGCGTAATAACCACTCTCCAACAACGCACTAAGCTTTGCCTGCCCCATATGTAAACACTACCAACTCTGGTCATCACCTGGGCGCGTGGAAATGAATACCACGCTGTAACAGTGGGCCAGTCTCGAGTATTACTCCCGGTGGCAGTATTCGCCGGTTCACACACATCCCTCTCGGCATGACTTCTTCCACAGATCTCCTAAATCTGTCTCTGTTCCACACTGTTTTTGTCCTACCCCTCTCCCTACCCCTCTTGTCTCATGCCTCCCTCCCTACCCACTTTGACCCTGGCAGGGACTTGGCAGTATAACAAACACAAACAACTTCAGAGAGTCTGGCAAAAGGATGTATAGTAGACGACCACCTGCTATCAGTGAACTGGACCTCCCGGAACAAATAAGATACCACTACCAAAAAACGAGAAAACATTGGTGTGGGTTCGAGAGGCCTATTGTTGTCTCAAAATCAACTCTAGAGTACATTTTTATTTAGTTTTATTAAGGACTATTGGTGTTCACAACATCAGATATTAAATCTGTTCATCCTCTCGAGATATACTAAAAGCGTAGGTAACGCATTCTGGCTCTTTTTCTCTCTGTGGCAAGACATTGTCTTGTCGATTTAAGATATGAGAAACCCATGTAAAGCAACTTTAGCGGCTAGACAACACTGCTAACCTCCTTCTATAACACTCGGTGTTTTTCAGACATGTGTACAATCTTACTGCGTGGGAGGTCCTCTTTCTCCTACACATTAGTATGATGGTGTCGAGTGGCATCGTTGCCCTGCCAACTACACAGTGTTACTATCAGTGTACAGCAAACTGTCACTGATACTTCAAATAACTCAGAAACTGAGTGGTAGCCACGCTTATCTCATTGTGCCCCCAAGAAAAGCTGCTAAACCCCCAGGAGTAATCAAATTTACCAAATTTGTCTCCAGATTGTACATTGTCCCCCTTCGTGGTAGTAGAAACGTGCTATGAGGGCACACCAAAACATTGTCATCGTAGTTCAATACTTAAATTATGAACACTAGTTATTACTATTAACCATGGAATTGACAGTGTCTGCTGATGAACCTTAATGCGAGGTGAGGTGGCCAGTTACTCAGATTGAGGAATAGGTGAGCGGCTAGCTCATTAACACCCCTTCTTGAATGACAGTGGCACATGGTACCACAATAATTGATCTAACACCTTGCACAGTGGCTCTCAAGCTAACAACGACCTTAGAAAGGTGACTCCTGTGACTATGTCACCAGTTTGTAAAGGTCAGGTGTCTGGGGTTACTAACTCTATCGAGAGCACCACTAACGTGTAAATCCAAACCCACACGACTGGGGCAGCTTCAGGTCTACACCCAACACTTAACCACAACTCGAACTAGAACAGTGAGATAGCTAGAGACGTTTTACTTCTCTTATCATTCCCCGAGGAACGACTGCGGGGACGGCTTCACAAAGCCAAGGTCAATACCTATGAGTGTAGAACATTTCCTCTCTGTTCTTGATTGAAAAAAATGTGCACCTCGCCCCAAATCAAACAATCATTCGGATGGAAATGAACCGTGTGTGGTGCGATTATCTTCCATCACCAATATATATGTAGGACTTATGTATGGTGAACATTGACAATTAGGAAATGCGATATGCGGAGTGTCGTGAGCGATGTTTCCACTAAACATTAGTCCCTTTTCGACATACGTGATAGAAGCTGCATCTTTGGTCCACATTCATGCTAGTTAGTCGTCCAAAGCATGAATCAATGAGTCTTCCTGCGCGTGTGAAACCCAATTTTCAAAAACGGTCGTGGATAATCTCGATTCTAAACATCATCCGAGGCAGAGGCCTGTCTCTCAGGTAGTTAAGTTGTTACATAGCTCTAACACTGTGAACACGAAGATATCTAAGAGCGCGAAGTATCGGTAAGACCTAAACAAGATAACCAAACTTTATGGAATGTGTGAAACAACGCTAATCCTAACATGAGCGATCACAAACAGGTAGTATAGCTTCGTTAATTGTTCTAGCTCTTCGGGGGTGAGTTACCCTGCTTTGCATGGATTTGACGCCTACCCTAGAGTCAAACATGCGCCTGGAATTGCGAGGTCATAGTTCAGCGGCCAATATAGCGAGATTCAGCTGGACAGCCCTGTCTCAATGCCCAAAAGGGTAGAGGGACATTGAAGGAACTCCCTCCAAACACAAGAAGCACTGATTCAAGGCACCACAGCTAGGGCCTACTGGCGTCTCCTATGCTCATATGTCTCGTCAACTTAGTCTCCGCTTCGGCTTGTAATATGTCTGCTTATCAGTGGTATGGTTGTTGCGCTTAAAATGCGTGTCGATAACTTCACTTTTGTCTGATGATCACACTGCGGATACTGGCGATATTACAATGAAGACACTCGTTTACGGCATTGCAGAGCATGCGTATTCCTCCATACGCCCAACATCAAGTGTAGCAGTGAATTTTGCACACCATCACATCACTGGCGATGCCTATTAACTTTTCTATATTTGGTCTTTGTTGGTATTGTTTAAAACGCTTGGCTGTACACTGCCCTTGAGGCTCAGTTTGAATAGAGTCATCAGAATCCACAATGTCCCATAAGAAGAGACGAGTAAATTGACAGCTATCTTTATCGAGAAAAGTTTGTTCAAGTCTTATTTTAATCTTCAAAAGGTGAGTGAACTACCGCAGTAGATACACACAAGATCGTTAGTTAATGATATGTGCCATTTTAAAATCCTATAACACTCAAAAATGCCCGTTAAGCGCGTGTCACACCTTGACGTTTTTAGCACGATGCAATGGCAACGTATAAAATGCTATGGTAAAACCGTGGGTACGCTGAAGTTTTGAGTTTGATTTCTTTTTTAAGTTAGTTTTGGTCGTATTCATAACGTGCTTGGTCGTATGCATAACATAATTAGTAACGGGCACAGAACGTTCGTTGTTTTCTCGATAACTTATACCAACGAAGCTATAGCTTATGTTTCGGCGTTCACAACATATGTCCCAACGATAGTTTAACTGTAGCAGCGCGCTGCACGTATCGCCGACGAAGCTCGTGGCGTTCCTGTTAAAACCTCCGCACGCATTAAGAAATCTAACCGCAAACGTAAAAAATAAATTCTGAAATGAAGTGTCAACATCGCAGCACACCTTGACGATTTACGCAGCGTATGCCGACCTATGAAAAATGTGTGTCTAAAACGCTGGCACACAGACTCGAATACGGTATGGGTAAGTTGTGTATCACGTTAGGAGCACGCTGAAAAACAATGAAGTACGCTGTCATATTCCGTTGTACGGTCTAGTAACGTCGTGAAATTTCAAGCATGCTGAAAATTTTAACGACGTACTCGACGTATGCTCACAAGTTCCGCAATACGCTGGATAAGTGCGTCTGCATACTCCGTAGTAAATAGCAGATACCGTTGTCCAACACGCTCGGGACACACGTATACATTGTAGAGGTTACTTCATAAGGATCGAAACACGCGGAGTAGGTGACATATAGGTATATTGATTAGCAACACCGATAAGTATTAATTTTAAACCTCATGCGAGTCAACGTGCTTGTTGAACCTTGATGGAGTATGCGTCGCTAACTTGAACCTATGAGCTAGGTGAGCGTGCGTTATGATATACATAGAGATATTAAACCTTAATACAATGAGGTAGCGTCTTTTTGAACCTATGCTGTAAACTGTATGCTACGGTTTTTAACAGAGAACGCCACGAGTTCGTCGGCGATACGTGCAGCGCGCTATGCCTACGTTAAACTATCGTTGGGCATATGTTGTGAACGCCGACAACAAGCTAAGCATTCGTTGGTATAAGTTATCGAGAAAACAACGAAACGTTCTGTGCCCGTTACTAATATGTTATGCATACGACCAACACGTTATGAATACGACAAACTAAAAAAAAAACTCAAAACTTCAGCGTACACCAACGTTTTACATACATTTTTATACGTTTCCATTGCTGGCTAAACGTCAAGGTGTGACAGCGCCTTAACGAGGGCCACAGCTTACAACATATAGAGAACAATGCACACCAAGGCTCAAGGAATCATCTGCAGAGACATTTTTATCAGTGATCTGTGAAACAACAGGCACAGTGAGAATGAGTGGCTTTGGGAAACAGGTCAACGCCTCGGCACGGCAGAGATGTGAGGTGGTGAAAAAATGAGGGGAAGGAAAGAGAGAGAGAGAGAGAAGAGAGAGAGGAGAAGAGAGAAGAGAGAGAGGAGAGAAGAGAGAGAGAGAGAAAGAGTGTGTGTTGTGTTGTGATGTGTGTGTGTAGTGTGTGTGTTGTGTGATGTATGTGTTTTGGCCATTTAATATGCACATGCAAGAGAGATCTCGAATTACCAGAGACAACGATCTTAAGGGGAAGCTGTGCCACCTTGTATTTTAAACCTCAGTATTACACTGTTTGTAATAATGTGCAAGCCACAAAGTGGGAGAATACAACATGGATAGTGGGGATGCGAAGGGGAAAGGAGACCTATACAATACACCAGCCAATTTAGAGAGTGTTCAATGATAAACAGATTTACAAAAGGTACAAGTCAAATGCAAACCAAACATACAACCATCTACGAAGCATTCATTCATTTTGTATGTGGCCTGAGGCTGCTGGTTGCATCATTGCTGGGAGTGCAGCTGTGCCACTGATGCAATGCCCTCTGTAGGAATTTGTAATTTGTTCAGGATGCGGGTGATAGTTCGCTTACTCTTCGCGAACGACACTGTGGGATCTAGGGGAACCCAAACGCAATATTTTAATTTTTAAAAAAATATTGAAAATCATTAACCATGGTCTAATTTGAAGGAATTTTAATTTTGAAATTCTATACCAATCAAAAAGTGCCGAAAAAAGCCCTCGAGTGTCGATTTTCGATTCTCACCAGTGACGTCAAGCCTTGAACCCACCTTCATCCAAATGGAGGCTTACAAAGAGAAACTGTATTTTGAGCTCAGCTGAGCTCATGTATCTGAAGGGAGCATCAGCAATTACCAGGCCCACGAGTCCACATCTTTTAAGTTTCCTCTCTGCACATCACTTGTACATCATCCGCCCATCACTTGCACATCACCGCACCCTCATTTTGCACCTCCTCCGACCACGCACCTTCGACACCCTCAGTTTTCCTCCTCCTTCTCCCTCCTCAGCAACTGGGCTTGTGCGGGTCCGTCTACTTGCCTGGTAATTGAGAGGCTGCAAACACCTTGTACTGTCTCTTATTTCTCTTTACGATCTAACTTTCCTTGGGAGTGTTTTTGATGGCACCTGCCATGTTAACACAGATAAGATTGTGTAAGTAGAGTAATACATCTGTTTAGCATTGCACTGTGTCCTCTTTTTTATATAACTGTACTTCTTTTGCCGCAGCTCACAAATCCTCGATTGCCCTGCTGTACGGATCTTTTGTATTAAACCCATCGCTTATTGCACACATACATTTCCTTGCTGTAATAAACCGCTTGTATTATAAATGTACCTAGTTCACAGTGTCTTTTGCTCAAGTGTCGTCCACACATCGCGTTAGCTGGGAAGTTCTACCCCACCGATTGGCTCTACATGTTAGCCGGTGCACACTTGGCAGCTCCGTTCGGCTGCACCTGATCAGGTAAGATAAAGCAAATCTGCATTGAGGGCATGGGCCCCCCTTGATACTGTCAATCCACTGAAAATGGTAACATGTGAAATAGTGAGAAGCCTGCCATGATTGGTGGTACCGATCGGCGTTCATGGTTGATTTGCAACCCGCCGAGCCATGGAGTTATCCGCGGCTTGTGACCTCAGGACCAGGTGTTTGGGAGGAACTCAAGCGCTTTTCTTCATGGCGAACCTCAAACCCCGGGCTGCAAAAATACTTTCCGGGGATGCCATTTGTGTCTGTGCTATATTGTGTCATGTCCGTGCTGTGTCGTGCCGAGTTTGTGTTGTGTCAATGTCCTGCTCAAGTGGAGGGGGCAGTGGTGCCAGGGAGTAAGGGGTGTGCGGTGGTGGTGGGTATTGTGGGGCGATGGCTGATGGGGAATTGTGGAGGGGAGAGGGGATGAAGGAGAGGGGGTTGGGATGGTGTTGGGTATTGTGGGGATGATGGGAAATTCTGAGGGAGGGGGTTGGAGGGGGGGGGGGGGATACCGTGAAAGTTGATTCGTCCTTGGTCAAATAATCTCGGAACAGTGGGTGATACATACATATTTTCTCTTCACTATAAATAGATTGTGGATCATTCGTTTTGTAGAAATTTGTGTTGAGAATAGATAATTATTTTAATGTGCTCTTGTGGTCACTGCCGGGCAATGGCAACAGGTATTTGATTCACCACTCAAATCGCCCGTGTATATGTGCTGGTAGCTGGGAAAATTTGATGTTACAGCTTCGATCGATGACTGTTTCTTCCACTTAATCATGGGTATGGCATCCTGTCTTTCAATCGTGGTGGATAACCACAATATCTAGCCATCTGTGTTGTTTCATAACAGTGCTCTGTAAAATGTTCCGAGCACAAAAGCATAGGCCTGTTCCACACTCGGGTATTTTGGACAAACTTTGTCCAATTTCTGGCAACCTTGGGGTCTTTCGGCCATTGGTGGAACATGAAACCATCTCGGTTTGTATTTACTACAACCACCAAAAACGCATAGACTCGGCATATTTGTGGGGAATCTAAAATTATTCGCCGTTTGAGTTAAATCATAGTGCGATGTAACCGTAGACAGTACGAATATGGCTGTCGACTCCCGGGTGTGACGTCACGGCAAAGCATGAAGAAGAAGAAGAAGAAGAAGAAGAAGAAGAAGAAGAGAAAGAAGAAGACAAAGAAGATGATGTAGCCTTTTAATCGCAAAATTACCTACTTAGTAAATCCGAAATCTGAAAAAAAGACATCATATCTATTTTGTAGGGTATCAAGAGATAGATTAGCATCGAGGTGGTCTGAGCATTTGGGTTCCCCTATAACGTCCACTAACTAATGCCAGCAGATGGGTGTCAAGTTTAACATCCATCCAAAGGACAACACACACATTGATGAATCACCATGCCTGTGAAACACCAGGATGATAGTTTGTAGCTGCATCAGGATTCAAACCATGGATAGAGAGCTCAAAGACAAGCATGTATACCTCTAGGCCATCCTATCAGCCCACTTGGAAGGCATGATTTTAAACGCAAATAAACTGTTTTTCAAGAAACAAGATGAAAGCAGGTTTCAAAAGAAGGAAATAAGAAATTAAAACCAGGAAAAAGGAAGAAGGAAAGCAAAGAAAGAAAGTAAAATAAAAGAAAGGAAATGTTTAGCCTTGGATGTTGAAGATCCCTCGGTACCTTTCAAAAATAGCATGCTAGTACGTGGTGGTATCATAGTCAATTTCGAAATTCCTGTCTCCTGATTCTCTGCCCAAAGACTGTTAAAGGTTACCTTAAAATTTCCAGAAGGGTTTTTTTTAAAAAAAACACCAATGTTTGACTCGCCAGGACAACAGAAATCACAGACTTGCAGATGAAATCACAATGGGGAATTTGCTCACCACCACTGATTGATGAGTTATTAAAGAAAAAGAAGAAAAGACCTTGAGAAAATAAATTTTGAAAATCGAAGTCTAACGATAATCCCCATCGAAGAATGACTATTTCTGTATTGCCTGGGAGCCAGATTTGAAGCTTTGCAGCCAAAAATAGAAATGTAAAAACAATTTTGCAGCAACAATGCAATCTGCTTCCATACTCCGTAGTAAGGTAAGCTGCGCACTGAATGGCGGATCTGGTGACTGTCGTTGACGATAGGAGTTGAAGTTAAATAAAATACACTTAACGTGCAACTAGACACAAATGTTCAAGGTATTCGAATGATTGTTACATTTGCAATGCAATGGATTCATATCCATTCAAATTATGGGAATTTTATAAATTTGCTACAACGTTGCTTCAGATCTGCATCCATGTATTAGGTGCGATGCTGCATCCCATCATCCCTCGATAACAGATGTGATTAACAACAACTTACGGCGAGACAATACTGAGAAAAACGACACCAGAGCTCGAGGCCAAGTGATTGGGTCAGATGATTCAAGCACCAACATCGATGTTGAAACCTTTTCAAAACAAATTGTATATTTGCTCGGATACCATAAAACAAGTCTTGTTGGAGGGTAAAGACAGGTGTGTGATGTCGGGCTGAATGTTCTGAGGAAGCCCCAATCGTGACTTTTCCCCCCAATTGTTAATCAATGTTGCGCAATCAATAAAGCATTATGTCACAGTTCCCCGGTTCAAAAATACATACTCGAAGAAATGAATCACAAAACTAAAATACAAGGAGGTTGTGCACAACATGAGAATGAATGAATCAGTGCAAATTGCCTTGTATTTTTTATTTGTGGCCTAGCTGAAACTGAGGCGCTGCTGACTCCGTTCGACAGCGGCAGCAGGTGTGCAAGGGCATAAAACTGCCCCACATAAGGAGCATTATTTTAAAGGTGGATCATATTGATAGTTTGGAAGTTAGCTACAGTGACATGTGACACAAGAATGGAGAAGCAGACATCAATCATTTTGCTGGTTATTCTGCAGTTTGATGGTCAAACCATCTCATCATGGCTTGAGAAAGTCACTCTTTCACCACAGGGCTCAATTTACAGCTTGGATGGCTTAACAGGCACTCCAATCTCCCATTATATGACCTTGTGCTTGGGAAGCAGCTTTCTCACAGTTCTTACAACCATCCATTGGATATGTATTGTGCTCATAATGACGCACTTGAATGAAGATCGCTCTGAATTTATTTTGGTCCGAAAATGAGACCTTCTGAGTGGGGGAGGTGGGGTGGGGGAGACAG
>CM068967.1:27827726-27842084 GCA_035128595.1 Eptatretus atami
AAACTAAATTGCGAATAATCATAACTGCGATATGCGAACTTCCGGACAGTGAGGACTTAACTTCCGGACTACCGGATAGTGACGAGTACTGTATTCTTTCTCGATTTTTTCTCGATTTATCGACTTACTGTATGTATTCTTTCTTCTCGATTTCTTTACTTTCTCGATTTCTTTCTCGATTTTCTTCAACAATGCCCCAATCCAGTCAGTGACGATTACTGTATTCTTTCTCGATTTTTTTCTTGATTTATCGACTTAACTGAATTCTTTCTCGATTTCTGTACTTTCCGATTTCTTTCTCGATTTTCTTAAACACAATGCCCCAATCCCGTCGTCGTTTACGACAGCGAAGGAACGAAGCTGCGCGTCATGCACGTGCAATGGAATCTAACGAAGCACGGCTGTTGCTTGGCAGACAACATTGAACGCGAGGCAAGGCGTCGTGCAGCTGAACGGATGAAGAACGAACTGCTCGCTTAGCAGACAACACTGGACGCGAGGCAAGCGCCGTGCAGAATAAACGGATGAAGAACGACATGCTCGCTTGCAGACAACATTGAACGTGAGGCAAGGCGTCGTGCAGAAGAAACGGATGAAGAACGAACTGCTCGTTGGCAGACAACATTGAACGCGAGGCAAGGCGCCGTGCAGCTGAAACGGATGAAGAACGAACTGCTCGCTTAGCAGACAACACTGGACGCGAGGCAAGGCGCCGTGCAGAAGAAACGGATGAAGAACGAACTGCTCGCTTGGCACAGACAACATTGAACGCGAGGCAAGGCGTCGTGCAGAAAAATGGATGAAGAACGAACTGCTCGCTTGGCAGACAACATTGAACGCGAGGCAAGGGCCGTGCAGCTGAAACGGATGAAGAACGAACTGCTCGCTTAGCAGACAACACTGGACGCGAGGAAGGCGCCGTGCAGAAGAAACGGGTGAAGAACGAACTGCTCGCTTGGCAGACACCATTGACACCGAGCAAGGCGTCGTGCAGAAGAAACGGATGAAGAACGAACTGCTCGCTTGGCAGACAACACTGGACGCGAGGCAAGGCGCCGTGCAGAAGAAACGGTACGGGCACGCACGTACGGGCACGTGAGAGCGAAGGAACAGCCTGTGCGGTTGTTGTTTCTGGCACACGGTTTGAAATTTTTTTGTTTTGTTTGTTTGTACGTACGGCACGCACGTACGGGCACGCACCTACGGGCATGCACTAGTGCTTCAAATGCCGAATAACGGGAATATGAAGTCATGTTTAGAAGGGGAGGAGGGTGATTGCCTCTCTGCAGTAATTAAATACGACCGAGACAAGTTTCCAAAGGAAATAAACACAGCTACAGTGAAGAAAAAACGATCAGTTGAAGGCCCGGATGGGCCGCCAACTAAAAGCTATCACAGGAAGCTGTGGGCTCTTTATCTCTCATCTCGGGAAAAGGTATGCGAGGAGAAAACAGGGGATGGGGGGGGGGGAGATGAACCGAAGGGCAAACCGTGGAATAACAAGGACAGATTGGCGGGGTGGGTGGGGTGACGATGGCGTGAGGGAAGGCCGAAGCGCGAGTTCTAACGAAGAGGGGAGGGTGGGGGGGAGGGGCACAAAGAACGATGCGTAGAAGGAAACAAAGGAAGGAGGTGAAAAACGATGCGAAAGGGATATAAAGGCGAAAAAACAGGGCAGATCACAGCTCACCAAGACCACACAGCCGCCATGACACTCCACTCGACTCACCAACAGCCAGCAGGGGGCGAGAGAGAGAGAGAGAGAGAGAGAGAGAGAGAGAGAGAGAGAGAGAGAGAGAGAGAGAGAAGAGAGACAGAGACAGAGAGAGAAGAGACATGGCAGCTAGCTTGCTATGTGGTCGGCCAAGAAAAGGTCATGGCTGATGGTGAGGCCGAGAAATTCAAAAGAATGAACTTCTTCCAGTGGATGTTTAAGGAAATAGAAAGGTGGATTCACTGGATGACCATTCTGAAGCAATAGGGTGAGACTGTATGACTTTCCAGGATTGAAGGACATGTGCCATTTATCATATGAGAGAGAGAGGGGGAGGGAGAGAGAGAGAAGAGGAGAGAGAAGAGAGAGAGAGAGAAGAGAGAGAGAGAGAGCACGCAGAGAGACACGCAGAGAGACACGCAGAGAGACGCAACTGTTCTCTGCCTAGCAGATGGGGAACTATGCGACACAATGTGGAGGCCTTTGCAGAAAGTGTTTCCAGAACACTGGTGAGGTCGTATATATATATATATATAATTATATATATATAAAATATATATATATATCAAAATATGTGGAGTATGACTAGCACTCTCCTGATCTCCAATGGACACAAAGTCCTACACAAAAGCATCACCTCCAACCAGAGGCCTCAGTCCAGTGACTTTGTCAAACAGACAAAGATGACATGTTCAACATCAGTTGAACATCAAACGGAGCCTTGGTTCAGGCCTCGTCACAGCACTTGTCACGCATGTGGACTAGTTGCCACATCTGACTGTGTGCATTATTGCTAACGCATCGCTGGAGCTACTGTTTTGATTAATTACCCTCCGTGTGCTGGTTAAGCACACATTGGTGAGCGAGCAAAAATTGTTTGTTCAAAGCGTTTTTTTAATGATGTGTTGTTTTTTTAAACTTTTGCTAAAAAGAGTATAATTATTTACCAATCATGCCTCTGACTCACCCAATGATAATCTCGAATAGGTTAAAGTCACTCCTGCTAGTTCTGTAGCAAGTATGACTAGCGCTATACACCCGTTTCAGTTCTTAATGAGGAAACATGTTGTGAGATGCGAGTTAGCATGGACTACCAAATGGAAGCATATCTAAGGGCAATGGCAAGTATTGTTGGTTCATCAACCTGCCCTTCACCATACCTTTCCACTTTACTGTCTAATGATACTGAATGTGAGGGATCCTTCATCATTCCTTTTGCAGGAAGGAGGTATAAGGTATTTTATATGAGGAATGAGCCTCTTGTTATTATGTAAGTAAAGCAAAGGATCACATGAGAGCAGCCTGCCCCACTATTTAAAGGAAGTATCTGCTGCTTGGTGTCTGGCCAGCCTAAACGAGGCACAAATGTTACTTCAGAAGTTTCTGCGGCATCTTGTAATACTACTCCCACACTACTAACAGAAGAGAGAAGACACTGTTTCTCAAGTAATAGACCATGAAAGTGATGCACCTCGAGGCTGCCAAATAATGAACAAGGAGCTAACTTCCTCATTACACAACCAGCAAAGTAACGATGAATGAATTTGTGGCATCTCATGACCTGTCAGAGTTAAATGAGTGAAATATCTGTCGGAAGGTAGTATATCCGACATGCACATAACAACTGAAATGAAGTCTCAGAATAAATTGGCAATTGATACATGCCAGTGGCATTTTTACAAGAGAGCACCATCACTGAAGCTTCAATTAAACGAATCTGCAGAATCCTCTCCTGTTGAAACAAACATGCAAATGGTACCAATCAAACAAATGGCTGAGGCATCACCTGGACTGACTGAGGCCTCAAGTGTTGCCTAAACATCCACAGTATGTGCAGTAAGGGAAGTTGATAAGCACATTTCTCCTGGAACAAATCAAATAGATGAACTCCTTGTCCTGTAATATGGTGTCATCGATACCTATAGCTTTGCCAGTGCTGAAGCCTGACAACACCTACTGAATTGCACAATTATCATACCTGCCAACCCTACCGATTTGCGCGGTAGCCTACCGATTTTCTATAGCTCCAACGCCTACCGATTTTATTAGTCAGACATACCGCATTTGGAAATTATTATTGGAAAAAAAAATAGTTGTATTTTTTCAGTTTTGCGTTCGTTCTCACTGCCAAGATCGTATTACACGCGGCTGCTTCTACATTCTACAAAACTCGTGCCTGACCTTGATTTCTTATCTCGTCAGCGATTGGTTATTGCTTCCAAACTAAGCATGACCAATAAAATGGGACGACAGGAAACGCGGGCATTCATTTCCAGACAACGCGCCATTTTCCATTCATGATCAAAGACTGCAGTTAACAGAGAGTACTCATCGCTTCAGTGCACGACAACAATGCAAACACCAGAAAAGAAAAAACCACCCCACGCTGGGTCAACAAGTTTAAGCCAAGTTGGACAACAGAGTTCAAGTGTATCAAGGCTTCGCGTAAGGTAAACTGTAAATATGTTATGAAATCAAAGTGGCCAGTCATTTCATTCATAAAGATGTATCAGTGAGTTTATGTAAACTTTGTGTACACGTATGGGCACACACATGTGGAGCTGGACAGTCAGTAATTTATGGAAACGTGACTGATGATCGTGATGTCTTAGAAAAATAAAGATTGGTGAGTAGATCAACCATGTTAAGTTTTTCTTTTTCACTCTAAAAATATGTTGATATATTTCAGCTAACTGTGGTCTCAAAATGCAGGAGATTGCACCATTTGTGCTTCATTTTTTGAAAAATTTCCGGGGGGGGTATATTTCCGGTTGACCAAACCACGTGTCTGCCCCGGACCCCCTAGGGACGCGTGCGACGCCAGCCTACCGCTTTTCCTTCAAAAAAGGTTGGCAGGTAGCAATTATGAAGGGAAGAAGAACACCCTGAAAGCATGTCGTCTTGTGAAGGCCCAAGGGTTCTCGAATGTGTTCTCAAATGCGGTTACTTTTTAAGGATGAATTATATTTATATTTTTAGGATATATATACCCTAAGCTTTGGAAAAGCACAAAAGTCTGTTTTGGAGAATATCCAGTGTTCTAGTGAGGATGGCTCTTTGCTCAATGAATTGGGGAGAGTGAATTAATGAATCTGAGCCTTTTATGCTCAGCTTTACTTGGCTAAGAACGTTGATACTGATGCAATTGTGGCTCCTTGTAGAATAGCCTCCCATGGCTTCCCCAGATGGCTAAGAATGTTGATACTGATGAAATTGTGGCTCCTTGTGGAATAGCCTCCCCATGGCTTCCCAGAAACTCAAGAGCGACGAGAGCACCATTGTCTCTGGAAGAACTGACAACTCTGCCCTGCATCGTCTGTCCTTTGATAAGTCCAACCCTGTGTGGATGGCTTATCTTGTGAATTTTACGACAAGGTATGGGATTTGATTGGACCTGATTACCGAAGTGTAGCCCAGAAAGAATATGAAACAGGCAAATGCCGTTGTCTTGGCATCGAGCAACTTTGGCTTTGATTCCCAAGGAAGAAGACTTGAGGGACATGAGAACCTATCATCCAGTGTCTCTGTAGTGTTTGGACTTCAAGATTAAGAAAAAATGTTGTCAAATCGTCTCGCAGTTGTTTGTCAAAATGACTATTCCTGACCAGTCATATGCCATTCCTGGAAGGACAATACATGATAACATGTTCCTGATTTGGGACTTGAATCATTAGACGGACATGACTCAATCTCCAATTGGCTTTTTGGTGTGGATCAAGAGAAAGCTTTTGACCATATGAACGATGACAAACTTTTCGAGATCTTGCTATCCTTGGGATCAGAAGGAAATATGCTGGTGTATGATGTACATGTAAGCAGAGTGTCTCATCAAAGTCAATGGTTTCTTTCCTTGCACCTTTTCCCTTTGAAAGAGGAATAAGGCAAGGATGTCCCTGTCTGGCCAACTCCATCATGGTTCATTGTTTTATCAAAACATCACAGCTTCAAGGCTGAATTGTGAATGATTCACAAGGTAAAAAAGCAACTGAAGATAATAACGTAATCACAGCAGAACCGTATATGAATCAAACTAAAAGAGCATTCATGTCATCGTTCAACAGTCTGATAATATGAGGCATTGCACATTTTCGAAGCGTTCAGTCCTACATTTCATGTCACGAATCTATCCTGATGACACAGTTGTGTCGAGTGATTGTTTTTCAGGTACCAATCTGGAAATCTACTCTGCAAGAAGATGGAAAGTCTTTGCAAAGTTGTTCAGTGGAGAATTCAGCTGGAGGCACTCAGGGCATGATAATAGGATTCACAGCTAAGAGCCAAGATAATCCTCAGTGCACGTTTGTACAACACTTCAGTCATAGCCATCTGCTGTTGTGTTAGGGAGGAATGCCATTCTGGACAGCAACACTCCAACATAGGTCTGATGTAAGAGTATACAAGTATACCATAATCATATCTTCAATTGGAATATAGAGCTTCTTAATGATGGAAGCATGTAAAACTTTCTTGAAACCTTTGAGGTCATGAAGTTTACGTTATTAGCCACTTGAGGATATCGCTAATTATAATTGATTGAACCTCTATTCCCTGTATATTGAACATTTTCACTGTTTGATGGGGTGAAGGTTAAGCAGCATTATGTTGCCACAAAACAATCTTCCTTTCATTCTCTCCGCTTAAGCGGATGATGTTCTAGTGTTTGTGAGAAGTGCAAGGGAAATGAAAACAGTTCACTACTGTCAGCAGATCTACTCAGCAGCAGCATCATCTGCTACAATTATTTGGTGGGAAAGCTTGGACTCCTGGTTGAGCCATGCATATTAATTCAGGAATTCTCCACGCTGTTTCAAGCAAATGACATGGAGGAAACATGAACTTATATATTGGGGGTCTACTCGTCCATCTCTCATAAGTGCTCATCACATCACAAATGGAGCACCCAGAGGACAAAATACTGGCTAAGCTGACAGACTGGAATGGACAACTGAAGGACCTCTTTTTGCAAGGGAAAACACTTTTCATGAAGCAGTTTATCATTCCAAAGCTTGGCTGGCAGGATGGCCTGGCAGTCTGCCCTACTCGCCTTAAGCTGTGTAGCCTGGTTTGAATCTCAGCCCAACTATAAACTATCATCCCAGTATTTCACAGGCAGGTTGGTTCATCAATGAGTGTGCCGTCTCTCGGATGGATGTTAAATTGGGTGTCCTGTCTGCCGGCATTATTTGGTGGATGTTGGGAAACCATGGTGTCCTTCGTGAAGAGTCGGTGAGCTATTACAGCACCATGAATAAATTACAAATTCCTGCCATAACCAGCAGAGGACATTGAATAAGCGCCACAGCCGCAGCACCCGCAGCCAATGATGCTACCCTGCAGTCTTATGCTGCATACGAACGAAGAATATTCCAAAGCTATTATTCAAAATTTCTTGCATAAGTATTCCAGAAGACTTTCTGACAAAGTTGCAAAGGAAATTGTTGGAGTGCTTTTGGAATGGTATGCATTGGATATCTTGGGAATTCTGAGGTGCTTCTTGCTGATTGTGGACAGGGTTTTCCCTGCCTTTGTGGCACATTTATATTTTTAGGCTAAGACTATTCAGCATCACCTTTATGCAACTCAATGCTGCAATGGTGAAAACTAGCATCATATTCCTTCAATAAGTTTCTCAGTCTCGGGTACAAAGGGCATGTATTCGTTAACACTCATCAAGCTTGCTGGTGATATATTGCCTTCCTAAATGGAGAAATGCTGAAGGCTTGGCATGTAGTGGACATGAAAGAGCAAATGGTCCTTACCCATGCAAAAACCTGATAGAACACCCACTTTTTCTCAATGCTCTTCAACATGTCTCAATGTTAGGTTCCCCTTCCAGAAAGAAAAAAACTCACATTGAAATGTATATTTCCCCTCCATCCCTTCCTCACTTCAAATGCACCACAGCCAACTCCGATTGGCAGAAATCGAATGCCTCAATTCTGTGTTTGCTTCCAAATCTTGAGTCCCATTCCCTACTCTCTGGACCCACCCTACCCAGTTGCAACGAACTGCTGCTGGACTCTGTCTTTTGCACCTGAGAAGGTGAGAAGTTTTTGGCAACCCTCGACTCTGAATCTGCAACTGGACCGAATGGCATCAGCTCACTCTCTTTGCCTTTACCCTTATCATTTGCCCTAGTCATGTTCATCTGTTTGGAAAGGAGCAAACATCACCGCAAGCGAACTGCTTAACCACTTTTGACCACTTAACCACCACTGACTTATCAGTTTGCTTGCAATCATCAGCAAGTTCATGGATTCTGTCATTGCAGTTGAAGCCTCAAAGCTGAATCACTGAATGATTCACAAAGTATAAAAACAACTGAGGATAAATAAAATAATCATAAGCAGAACAACACATGAATCAAACTAATAAAGCATTCATGCTATAGTCAACAATCTGATAATATAGGGCATTGCACTTTTTCGGTAGCATTCAGTTCAACATTGTTATGTTCCACATGTTGATTGTTTAAAAAGGGTACAATTATCTTTTCTCTTTCCTTTTCTCCATAACAACCTCATCTCAGATGATCAATTTGGATTCAGAAACGGTCACTGTATCTTGGACGTGCTGCTTCTACTCTCCCAACAATTAATGGAAGCCCTCAATGTGACACATGAGATCATGGCTGTCTCTCTGGACATATATCAAATTTGATATGGTCTGGCATCCTGCCTTGCTCTCCAAACTCTCTGTCAATTGCATCCAAGGCCAACTCCCTCTTGGATTACTGACTTCCCCGAATCTCATAGCCAATATGTGGCTCTCCCTGTCAAGGCTGGAGTTCCCAAGGCAGTGTTCTATTCCGGCCCCATCCTAATCCTAATCTCATCAACGATCTCTCTGACTCTCTGGAAAATCCTTTTTATCCATTCGCTGATGAATCTACTCATCCTACACATAAGGCAGGTTGCAAGATCTTTCTCTCTTCAGATCTTGATGAAAATAACAAGCTGGTCAAACACTTGGAATATGTCTTTCAATCATGACAAATCTCATACATCTCTCACTCTCTCTGAAAGGACCATCAAGCAACCCTCCCATTTACTTCTTAACAATCCTCTTGAAGAAATTCTGTCACTCAAACTATTTGGTCTCGCTCTCAGCAATGATCTTTTTGGGCAAACCAAATTTCAAAGTTAGCCGTCAAAGCAAATTGCCGACTGGGCATCTGCTGTCGTTCAAAGTCTTTCCTTGGCACACCTGAACTCTTATCCCTGACAAGGGCTCCATCAGCAGCTTGATGGAGTATTGCTTTCCCCTGGGTTGGCGCCCTCTGCTCACATCCTGCTGAGCTTGATACCATGGAACCAAGGCCTTCAAGATCAATGAATCTCCCACAATGAAGCTGAGTCTATGGGCCTACCACTTTCCCATCGCAGACAGGTCGGTGGTCTATCTGTCTTTAGCACCTCCTTTCTGGTCTTGCACCCTCTGCCTTTCCGTGCTTTGTCCCCACCCTGGTTTCTGCAGAGCGCACACAGTCCACCAGTAACGCTTTATGGTTAAACCCCAAAATCCAGAATATATTGTATGCTCACCTCCATCATTCTTCCCTTTTTTTTTCCTGCCTGTGGAACCAACACCCATTTTCTCTTCATCTCATAACTTCTTTTCAGGTGTTCAAGACAGCTGTTCATCACCATGTTAGAAATCCCCATCCAAAACCATGATCTTTTCTACCCTAAGCCTAAGCCACCTCATTCCAAATTTCCAAATGTATCACGATCCGTTCTGTGTTTTAGCTCATCCAAAGCCTTGAGGTTGTATTTTTTTTAAATGTTGCAAAAATAAAAATATTCACAGTGCGAGATCTTTTGAACGATGGGAAGAAAGGCATTCTCCCATTGGAGAAACTTACAGCAAAAAAGGTCTACAGACGATCAGAATTCCTTTGAGGATACTCAAGGAATAAAGAACTCATTACCCAGAGTATATTTGTGATGGTGATGAAAACTGTCAAGGATTGCCCTGATAGCAAGGATTCCATAGCTTTTACAATCAAACCACGAGGTTGCAATCTCTCCAGCCACCACCTACATTCAACATGAGCAAGGTCCCTGGTGCAGCTGGAGTATATTCTGTGGACTATCAAGGAAGGATAGATATTCTTACAGTATAAGTTGTCAATTCACATCATTTTATTGCACTCGCATTTCGCTAGACAGTCCTGGCATGAGGGTCTTCGCCACCCTTGCCTGCCATCCATAGTGGGAGTTTATTTTTGTTTATATTTCTACACAAACACAAAAATGGTGGGTGACCTAAATTGAAAGTTGCTTCATGGGTACTGAATTTCTAGTGGATGTTGTTTCTGTAGTGAAACCGAAACCATCTTTCACATGTATGTACATGCGATGCATTGTCTTCAACCAATGTTTTGCTTGTGAAAAGTATGCTGTTATGATTTGGGTTCATTTATCTGCAACACTTTTATTTTTGGACACCCCAGAGAGAAGGAAGTAAATCACAGGATCTCCTTGCAAATATTATTTTGGGCTGAAAATTTGCGATATAAAACACCAGAGAGGCAACGCTGAAAATAATGTGGCGCAACATAGTTTTGCATGCCTGAAAGCTTTATTACGCTCATGTATCGTTTCAGAATTCAAGGCGGCACAAATTCTCAGACTATTCAAAGGTTTCAAGAAATTTGGACCATAAATGATGCACTTTGTCAATTTCTCCACAAGGTAGCTTGTTATCTCACCTGGACATACTAATTCCAGGAACTTATGGGATGGTGCGTCATCCGTCGTCCACAAATACTTGCAACTTCTTCTCTGAAACTACACACACACCATTTTGATGAAACTTTACCACAACGTTCATCACCGTGTATGTGCCAAAGTTTGTTCATGACATTATAAAAATCATCGGGCCATAAAGGGGTCTACAGGAGTTGCCCCCAAAATAGGTATTTTCTTTCTTCTCAGAACTACACACAACACACAATTCTGATGAAACTTGACCACAACCTACATACGGTGACATACCAAAGGTTGTTCACTGACCGCATTAAAAATAATTGGGGTCTGAGGGGGTCTACATAGGGGTTTACTGGGGGTTGCCTCCCAAAGTGATATCTCTTTTTTTCTCAGAAACGACACAAACAATTCCATGAAACTTGAACACAACTTTACACCCATGACAACCAGAGTTTGTTCATATTCGATAAAACTCGACTACAACCTTCATCACCCATGATGTATCAAAGATTGTTCACACCATTAAAAAAAAATCGGGATCTAAAGGGTTCTATTTGGTAGGGGGGGGGGGGGGGGGGGGTGGTTTCCCTCCAAAAAGAGGTATTTGCTTTCTCTCAGAAACTCGACCACCATCTCCTCACCCATGATGTCCCAAAGATTGTTTCACACCATTAAAAAAAAAAAAAAAATCGGGATCTTGGGTGGTCTATGGGGGAACCCCAAAATATGCATTTGCTTTCTTCTCAGAAACTACACACACAACATCCGACAAAATTTGATCACCACCTTCATCACCCATGATGAGCGAAAGTTTGTTCACGACATTAAAAAAATGGGGTCTTACGGGTTCTACAGGGGTGGGGGGGGGGGCGGGGCTTGCCCCAAAATATGCATTTGCTTTCTTCTCAGAAACCACACACAATTTTGATGAAACTGACCACAACCTTCTTCACCCGTGATGTACCAAAGTTTGTTAATGACATTAAAAAAAAATTGGGGTCTAAGCCCTAAGGGTTCTGCAGGGTGCTTGCCCCCAAAATATGTATTTGCTTTCTTCTCTGAAACCACACAAACAATTTCGATGAAACTTGAGCACAACCTTTATACTCACCGTGAGTCCAAGGTTTGTTCATGGCATTAAAAACACCCATCCAGAGGTATTTACTTTCTTCTCCGTTCCATTTTTTTGTGGGTCAACCATGCTACCAGTGCTTCCCTGGTTATCTTCTCTCGCCACACAGGTAAGCCCCTAGGGGTATTGCCCCTATTTTCAGTTTTTTTACTGACTGTGTATGATTACAGCGAACTCTCACTATTCGTGGGTTTAGCACTCGTGATTTTGACTATTTGCGGGGAATTTTCTGCAGTACTATTCACCATTCGCAGCCCACGGCCCTGGATATTACAGTCGCATCACCATGGAAGTAGTGCATGCAGCGATCATACTGTACCATGCCCCCCTTCGCATTTGTCTTCATACGTCAAACATCTCACTGCATTCGGCGACTCGATACAGTGTCGATTAACCTTTTGTAGGCATTGAGCCCAAAAATTGTGGGCCCCATTTGCGGAACGACTGTAAAAGACAGGAGTTCGACACAGAAGTTGTCTTCAACACAGCACACAGCTGCACAGGTGTGTTCTTCTGTGTTCAGCAAAAGGATTTTCTTCAGAAACAGCATGTTCGTCGTTGGAGCCATCAGCGTCGGCTGGATACACTGGAGTACCAATTACACACTCATTACCATTATCACGGGGAGTTGAAGGAGCAGTTAGCCAGTTACTTCATTACCCAGTCAAAGTCGAAGCATTGTTACTGAAGTAACTGCATATATGAGGCAGTTTTGCTTTACTTTCATTCAATTCTGCCTTTCGCTTGATTTCTGCATGCCGTTAATGTTTTCTTCTCATCATTTTGTCGCTAGTTCTCCTCGAAACAACTATCCTGCTCTGCCTTTCACCCATGCTGAAACCGTGTGCACACCGGAACATAACGTTTACAGTGCAGTGACACACGTGGCAGTAAGTGCCGACAATGGGGAAACAAATGTAAACTATAACAACATGACAGCATGATTAGGTGACCCTTAAAATATATTTACAACCTTTCAAATCGTTTGTTTATAAACATCAACATTTTGGTCATTATGGGCCCTTTCTGAGGGTGAGCCACATCATCATCTCTTTTTCCCTTAGTTGGTGTCCATGGTAATGCTATTCTCAAGCATTTTCCAAGAATGTAACCTCCACGAATAGTGAGGGTTTACTGTATATTATTACCTTCGCCACTGAAGGTGAAGGAGGTTATTGCTTTCCCCATGTTCATCCGTTTGTTTGGTACTTGCAAAATCGAAGATTTTTCAAGTACCCGTATATTGGTAAGTCAATTTGTTATCTGTCTGTCTGTCTGTCTGTCTGTCTGTTTGTCTGTTTGTCGCCCACAGGTCACAATTTTAGACCGATCTTCACGAAACTTCACCACAAATAGAGTTTTGTCATAAGGAAGAAGCCTATTGCTTTTGAGGTCAAAACAGTCAAAAGGTCAACCTAGGCCAAAGGTCAACAACCTGGGTGAGATTTCAAAATCCTCAATTTTCATCAATTGACTTGAAATTTGAAGAGGATTTATATTTCAGTCAATGAATTCACCCAGCCAATTATTTTGAGGTCAACATCGGCCAAAGGTCACACTTAGGTAAGATTTCTGAATTCTTCAAATTCTCATCCGATTGACTTGAAATTTGAAGAGGATTTATATGTCAGGTCACTGAATTTAACTTCCCAATTATTTTTGAGGTCAACATTGGCCAAAAGGTCAAACAAGGCCCAAGGTCAACAACTAAGGTGGTATTCTAAAATCCGTCATTTTTCATCCGATTGATATGACATTTGAAGAGGATTTAAATTTCAGGCCAATGGATTCAACTAGGCAGTTATTTTTGAGGTCAACATGGACAAAAGGTCAACATAGGCCGTATTTCGAAATTGTCAATTTTCATCCAATTCACTTGAAATTTGAAGAGGAGTTGCAATATCAGGTACTGAATTCAACCACAATTATTTTGAGGTCAACATAGGTGGAATTTCTAAAATTGTCATTTTCATCCATTGACTTGAAATTTTAAGAGGAGTTTCATATTAGTCATTTAATTCAACCACCAATTATTTTTTGAGGTCAAATTTGTTTTTATGGATTTTGCAGGTATCGTGCTCTGCACGATGCCTTCTGTTTGTCTGTTTGTGAAAAAAAATCTCAAAAAGTTGTGGATGGAATCAAGAATTTGGTGGAGAACTTGGGGATGTGACACCACAAAAAATTATTAGATCTGGTGAAGATCCTAATTAGGATCTGGATCCGAGAATTTTTAAAGTGATTTTTCACCATTGAGAGAGGGCAAAAATGACATAAAGCACAATATCTAAAAGGGATTCATATGAACCTTGGTGGGCAGGTTGAGTATGTAAGAGGAAAAATTGATTCAATTTGTAAAGACCCGAATCGTGGATGCTGAAATTTTTTAAAGTGAATTATATAGGGATAAAACGATATGTGCATGATATCTCAAAAATTAATGCACAGATTCGGATGAAACTTGTGGATGAGTTGGTCAGTGACAAGACAAGCCGATTAAATTTTATTTCAGGTCCGAATCCAGATCCGGCCTATCGGTAGGATACAAAACATAAACTAATCAGCCAGGTGGAGGTATGTACTCAACCGGTGCCATTGTAGTTTTTTTGTTTTGTTTTTTGGAGACACTTATTTTTTTCCTGTTTTTTCGACCTTCCTCTGTCTTTGTGGTGTTTTCTCTTTAGAATCTTCGCTTGTCATTGCATTTTCAACCATGGACTTGCAGAGTATGGAAAATCGAGCTCCAGTAGTAAAAGAACTATGCTTGCCCAAGCTTTCTTATGCCTTGAGTGCAAACCTCT
>CM068967.1:27842109-27855274 GCA_035128595.1 Eptatretus atami
CACAAGAGAGAGATCTTTCTTTCTCGATTTCTGTACTTCTCGATTTCTTTCTCGATTTTCTTAAACACAATGCCCCAATCCCGTCGTCGTTTACGACAGCGAAGGAACGAAGCTGCGCGTCATGCACGTGCAATGGAATCTAACGAAGCACGAGCTGCTTGCTTGGCAGACACATTGAACGCGAGGCAAGGCGTCGTGCAGCTGAAACGGATGAAGAACGAACTGCTCGCTTAGCAGACAACACTGGACGCGAGGCAAGGCGCCGTGCAGAATAAACGGATGAAGAACGAACTGCTCGCTTGCAGACAACATTGAACGTGAGGCAAGGCGTCGTGCAGAAGAAACGGATGAAGAACGAACTGCTCCTTGGCAGACAACATTGAAGCGAGGCAAGGCGCCGTGCAGCTGAAACGGATGAAGAACGAACTGCTCGCTTAGCAGACAACACTGGACGCGAGGCAAGGCGCCGTGCAGAAGAAACGGATGAAGAACGAACTGCTCGCTTGGCAGACAACATTGAACGCGAGGCAAGGCGTCGTGCAGAAGAAATGGATGAAGAACGAACTGCTCGCTTGGCAGACAACATTGAACGCGAGGCAAGCGCCGTGCAGCTGAAACGGATGAAGAACGAACTGCTCGCTTAGCAGACAACACTGGACGCGGGCAAGGCGCCGTGCAGAAGAAACGGGTGAAGAACGACTGTCGCGCTTGGCAGACACCATGAACGCGAGCAAGGCGTCGTGCAGAAGAAACGGATGAAGAACGAACTGCTCGCTTGGCAGACAACACTGGACGCGAGGCAAGGCGCCGTGAGAAGAAACGGGTACGGGCACGCACGTACGGGCACGTGAGAGCGAAGGAACAGCCTGTGCGGTTGTTGTTTCTGGCACACGGTTTGAAATTTTTTTGTTTTGTTTTGTTTGTACGTACGGCACGCACGTACGGGCACGCACCTACGGGCATGCACTAGTGCTTCAAATGCCGAATAACGGGAATATGAAGTCTGTTTAGAAAGGGGAGGAGGGTGATTGCTCTCGTGCGTAATTAAATACGACCGAGACAAGTTTCCAAAGGAAATAAACACAGCATCAGTGAAGAAAAAAACGATCAGTTGAAGGCCCGGATGGGCGCCAACTAAAAGCTATCCACAGGAAGCTGTGGGCTCTTTATCTCTCTATCTCGGGGAAAGGTATGCGAGGAGAAAACAGGGGGTGGGGGGGGGGGAGATGAACCGAAGGGCAAACCGTGGAATAACAAGGACAGATTGGCGGGTGGGGTGGGGTGACGATGGCGTGAGGGAAGGCCGAAGCGCGAGTTCTAAGAAGAGGGGAGGGTGGGGGGGAGGGGCACAAAGAACGATGCGTAGAAGGAAACAAAGAAGGGAGGTGAAAAACGATGCGAAAGGGATATAAGGCGAAAAAACAGGGCAGATCACAGCTCACCAAGACCACACAGCCGCCATGACACTCCACTCGACTCACCAACAGCCAGCAGGGGGCGAGAGAGAGAGAGAGAGAGAGAGAGAGAGAGAGAGAGAGAGAGAGAGAGAGAGACAGAGACAGAGAGAGAAAGAGACATGGCAGCTAGCTTGCTATGTGGTCGGCCAAGAAAAGGTCATGGCTGATGGTGAGGCCGAGAAATTCAAAAGAATGAACTTCTTCCAGTGGATGTTTAAGGAAATAGAAAGGTGGATTCACTGGATGACCATTCTGAAGCAATAGGGTGAGACTGTATGATTTTCCAGGATTGAAGACATGTGCCATTTATCATATGAGAGAGAGAGGGGGGGGAGGGAGAGAGAGAGAGAGAGAGAGAGAGAGAGAGAGAGAGAGAGAGAGAGAGCACGCAGAGAGACACGCAGAGAGACACGCAGAGAGACGCAACTGTTCTCTGCCTAGCAGATGGGGAACTATGCGACACAATGTGGAGGCCTTTGCAGAAAGTGTTTCCAGAACACTGGTGAGGTCGTATATATATATATATATATATATATATTATATATTTATATTATATTATTATATATATATATATATATCAAAATATGTGGAGTATGACTAGCACTCTCCTGATCTCCAATGGACACAAAGTCCTACACAAAAGCATCACCTCCAACCCAGAGGCCTCAGTCCAGTGACTTTGTCAAACAGACAAAGATGACATGTTCAACATCAGTTGAACATCAAACGGAGCCTTGGTTTCAGGCCTCGTCACAGCACTTGTCACGCATGTGGACTAGTTGCCACATCTGACTGTGTGCATTATTGCTAACGCATCGCTGGAGCTACTGTTTTGATTAATTACCCTCCGTGTGCTGGTTAAGCACACATTGGTGAGCGAGCAAAAATTGTTTGTTCAAAGCGTTTTTTTAATGATGTGTTGTTTTTTTAAACTTTTGCTTAAAAAGAGTATAATTATTTACCAATCATGCCTCTGACTCACCCAATGATAATCTCGAATAGGTTAAAGTCACTCCTGCTAGTTCTGTAGCAAGTATGACTAGCGCTATACACCCGTTTCAGTTCTTAATGAGGAAACATGTTGTGAGATGCGAGTTAGCATGGACTACCAAATGGAAGCATATCTAAGGGCAATGGCAAGTATTGTTGGTTCATCAACCTGCCCTTCACCATACCTTTCCACTTTACTGTCTAATGATACTGAATGTGAGGGATCCTTCATCATTCCTTTTGCAGGAAGGAGGTATAAGGTATTTTATATGAGGAATGAGCCTCTTGTTATTATGTAAGTAAAGCAAAGGATCACATGAGAGCAGCCTGCCCCACTATTTTAAAGGAAGTATCTGCTGCTTGGTGTCCTGGCCAGCCTAAACGAGGCACAAATGTTACTTCAGAAGTTTCTGCGGCATCTTGTAATACTACTACCACCACTACTAACACAGAAGAGGAAGACACTGTTTCTCAAGTAATAGACCATGAAAGTGATGCACCTCGAGGCCTGCCAAATAATGAACAAGGAGCTAACTTCCTCATTACCACAACCAGCAAAGTAACGATGAATGAATTTGTGGCATCTCATGACCTGTCAGAGTTAAATGAGTGAAATATCTGTCGCGAAGGTAGTATATCCCGACATGCCAATAACAACTGAAATGAAGTCTCAGAATAAATTGGCAATTGATACATGCCAGTGGCATTTTTACAAGAGAGCACCATCACTGAAGCTTCAATTAAACGAATCTGCAGAATCCTCTCCTGTTGAAACAAACATGCAAATGGTACCAATCAAACAAATGGCTGAGGCATCACCTGGACTGACTGAGGCCTCAAGTGTTGCCTTAACATCCACAGTATGTGCAGTAAGGGAAGTTGATAAGCACATTTCTCCTGGAACAAATCAAATAGATGAACTCCTTGTCCCTGTGAATATGGTGTCATCGATACCTATAGCTTTGCCCAGTGCTGAAGCCTGACAACACCTACTGAATTGCACAATTATCATACCTGCCAACCCTACCGATTTGCGCGGTAGCCTACCGATTTTCTATAGCTCCCAACGCCTACCGATTTTATTAGTCAGACATACCGCATTTGGAAATTATTATTGGAAAAAAAAAATAGTTGTATTTTTTCAGTTTTGCGTTCGTTTCTCACTGCCAAGATCGTATTACACGCGGCTGCTTCTACATTCTACAAAACTCGTGCCTGACCTTGATTTCTTATCTCGTCAGCGATTGGTTATTGCTTCCAAACTAAGCATGACCAATAAAATGGGACGACAGGAAACAGCGGGCATTCATTTCCAGACAACGCGCCATTTTCCATTCATGATCAAAGACGCAGTTAACAGAGAGTACTCATCGCTTCAGTGCACGACAACAATGCAAACACCAGAAAAGAAAAAACCACCCCCACGCTGGGTCAACAAGTTTAAGCCAAGTTGGACAACAGAGTTCAAGTGTATCAAGGCTTCGCGTAAGGTAAACTGTAAATATGTTATGAAATCAGAGTGGCCAGTCATTTCATTCATAAAGATGTATCAGTGAGTTTATGTAAACTCTTGTGTACACGTATGGGCACACACATGTGGAGCTTGGACAGTCAGTAATTTATGAAACGTGACTGATGATCGTGATGTCTTAGAAAAATAAAGATTGGTGAGTAGATCAACCATGTTAAGTTTTCTCTTTTTCACTCTAAAAATATGTTGATATTTTACAGCTAACTGTGGTCTCAAAATGCAGGAGATTGCACCATTTTGCTTCATTTTTTTGAAAAATTTCCGGGGGGGGTATATTTCCGGTTGACCAAACCACGTGTCTGCCCCCGGACCCCCCTAGGGACGCGTGCGACGCCAGCCTACCGCTTTTCCTTCAAAAAAGGTTGGCAGGTATGCAATTATGAAGGGAAGAAGAACACCCTGAAAGCATGTCGTCTTGTGAAGGCCCAAGGGTTCTCGAATGTGTTCTCAAATGCGGTTACTTTTTAAGGATGAATTATATTTTATATTTTTAAGGATATATTATACCCTAAGCTTTGGAAAAGCACAAAAGTCTGTTTTGGAGAATATCCAGTGTTCTAGTGAGGATGGCTCTTTGCTCAATGAATTGGGGAGAGTGAATTAATGAATCTGAGCCTTTTATGCTCAGCTTTACTTGGCTAAGAACGTTGATACTGATGCAATTGTGGCTCCTTGTAGAATAGCCTCCCCATGGCTTCCCCAGATGGCTAAGAATGTTGATACTGATGAAATTGTGGCTCCTTGTGGAATAGCCTCCCCATGGCTTCCCCAGAAACTCAAGAGCGACGAGAGGCACCATTGTCTCTGGAAGAACTGACAACTCTGCCCTGCATCGTCTGTCCTTTGATAAGTCCAACCCTGTGTGGATGGCTTATCTTGTGAATTTTACGACAAGGTATGGGATTTGATTGGACCTGATTACCGAAGTGTAGCCCAGGAAGAATATGAAACAGGCCAAATGCCGTTGTCTTGGCATCGAGCAACTTTGGCTTTGATTCCCAAGGAAGAAGACTTGAGGGACATGAGAACCTATCATCCAGTGTCTCTGTAGTGTTTGGACTTCAAGATTAAGAAAAAAATGTTGTCAAATCGTCTCGCAGTTGTTTTGTCAAAATGACTATTCCCTGACCAGTCATATGCCATTCCTGGAAGGACAATACATGATAACATGTTCCTGATTTGGGACTTGATACATTAGACGGACATGACTCAATCTCCAATTGGCTTATTTTGTGTGGATCAAGAGAAAGCTTTTGACCATATGAACGATGACAAACTTTTCGAGATCTTGCTATCCTTTGGGATCAGAAGGAAATATGCTGGTGTATGATGTACATGTCAGCAGAGTGTCTCATCAAAGTCAATGGTTCTTTCCTTGCACCTTTTCCCTTTGAAAGAGGAATAAGGCAAGGATGTCCCCTGTCTGGCCAACTCCATTCATGGTTCATTGTTTTATCAAAACATCACAGCTTCAAGGCTGAATTGTGAATGATTCACAAGGTAAAAAAGCAACTGAAGATAATAACGTAATCACAGCAGAACCGTATATGAATCAAACTAAAAGAGCATTCATGTCATCGTTCAACAGTCTGATAATATGAGGCATTGCACATTTTCGGAAGCGTTCAGTCCTACATTTCATGTCACAGAATCTATCCTGATGACACAGTTGTCTGCGTAGTGATTGTTTTTCAGGTAACCAATCTGGAAATCTACTCTGCAAAGAAGATGGAAAGTCTTTGCAAAGTTGTTCCAGTGGAGAATTCAGCTGGCAGGCACTCAGGGCATGATAATAGGATTCACAGCTAAGAGCCAAGATAATCCTCAGTGCACGTTTGTACAACACTTCAGTCATAGCCATCTGCTGTTGTGTTAGGGAGGAATGCCATTCTGGACAGCAACACTCCAACATAGGTCTGATGTAAGATGTATACAAGTATACCATAATCATATCTTCAATTGGAATATAGAGCTTCTTTAATGATGGAAGCATGTAAAACTTTCTTGAAACCTTTGAGGTCATGAAGTTTACGTTATTAGCCCACTTGAGGATATCGCTAATTATAATTGATTGAACCTCTATTCCCTGTATATTGAACATTTTCACTGTTTGATGGGGTGAAGGTTAAGCAGCATTATGTTGCCACAAAACAATCTTCCTTTCATTCTCTCCGCTTAAGCGGATGATGTTCTAGTGTTTGTGAGAAGTGCAAGGGAAATGAAAACAGTTCACTACTGTCAGCAGATCTACTCAGCAGCAGCATCATCTGCTACAATTATTTGGTGGGAAAGCTTTGGACTCCTGGTTGGAGCCATGCATATTAATTCAGGAATTCTCCACGCTGTTTCAGCAAATGACATGGAGGAGACATGAACTTATATATTTGGGGGTCTACTCGTCCATCTCTCATAAGTGCTCATCACATCACAAATGGAGCACCCCAGAGGACAAAATACTGGCTAAGCTGACAGACTGGAATGGACAACTGAAGGACCTCTTTTTGCAAGGGAAAACACTTTTCATGAAGCAGTTTATCATTCCAAAGCTTGGCTGGCAGGATGGCCTGGCAGTCTGCCCTACTCGCCTCTAAGCTGTGTAGCCTGGGTTTGAATCTCAGCCCAACTATAAACTATCATCCCAGTATTTCACAGGCAGGTTGGTTCATCAATGAGTGTGCCGTCTCTCGGATGGATGTTAAATTGGGTGTCCTGTCTGCCGGCATTATTTGGTGGATGTTGGAGAAACCATGGTGTCCTTCGTGAAGAGTCGGTGAGCTATTACCAGCACCATGAATAAATTACAAATTCCTGCCATAACCAGCAGAGGACATTGAATAAGCGCCACAGCCGCAGCACCCGCAGCCAATGATGCTACCCTGCAGTCTTATGCTGCATACGAACGAAGAATATTCCAAAGCTATTATTCAAAATTTCTTGCATAAGTATTCCAGAAGACTTTCTGACAAAGTTGCAAAGGAAATTGTTGGAGTGCTTTTGGAATGGTATGCATTGGATATCCTTGGGAATTCTGAGGTGCTTCTTGCTGATTGTGGACAGGGTTTTCCCTGCCTTTGTGGCCACATTTATATTTTTAGGCTACAGACTATTCAGCATCACCTTTATGCAACCTCAATGCTGCAATGGTGAAAACTAGCATCATATTCCTTCAATAAGTTTCTCAGTCTCGGGTACAAAGGGCATGTATTCGTTAACACTCATCAAGCCTTGCTGGTGATATATTGCCTTCCTAAATGGAGAAATGCTGAAGGCTTGGCATGTAGTGGACATGAAAAGAGCAAATGGTCCTTACCCATGCAAAAACCTGATAGAACACCCACTTTTTCTCAATGCTCTTCAACATGTCTCAATGTTAGGTTCCCCTTCCAGAAAGAAAAAAACTCACATTGAAATGTATATTTCCCCCTCCATCCCTTCCTCACTTCAAATGGCACCACAGCCAACTCCGATTGGCAGAAATCCGAATGCCTCAATTCTGTGTTTGCTTCCAAATCTTGAGTCCCCATTCCCTCACTCTCTGGACCCACCCTACCCAGTTGCAACGAACTGCTGCTGGACTCTGTCTTTTGCACCTGAGAAGGTGGAGAAGTTTTTGGCAACCCTCGACTCTGAATCTGCAACTGGACCGAATGGCATCAGCTCACTCTCTTTGCCCTTTACCCCTTATCATTTGCCCTAGGTCATGTTCCATCTGTTTGGAAAGGAGCAAACATCACCGCAAGCGAACTGCTTAACCACTTTTGACCACTTAACCACCACTGACTTATCAGTTTGCTTGCAATCATCAGCAAGTTCATGGATTCTGTCATTGCAGTTGAAGCCTCAAAGCTGAATCACTGAATGATTCACAAAGTATAAAACAACTGAGGATAATAAAATAATCATAGCAGAACAACACATGAATCAAACTAATAAAGCATTCATGCTATAAGTCAACAATCTGATAATATAGGGCATTGCACTTTTTCGGTAGCATTCAGTTCAACATTGTTATGTTCCACATGTTGATTGTTTAAAAAGGGTACAATTATCTTTTCTCTTTCCTTTTCTCCATAACAACCTCATCTCAGATGATCAATTTGGATTCAGAAACGGTCACTGTATCTTGGACGTGCTGCTTCTACTCTCCCAACAATTAATGGAAGCCCTCAATGTGACACATGAGATCATGGCTGTCTCTCTGGACATATATCAAATTTTGATATGGTCTGGCATCCTGCCTTGCTCTCCAAACTCTCTGTCAATTGCATCCAAGGCCAACTCCCCTCTTGGATTACTGACTTCCCCGAATCTCATAGCCAATATGTGGCTCTCCCTGTCAAGGCTGGAGTTCCCAAAGGCAGTGTTCTATTCCGGGCCCCATCCTAATCCTAATCTTCATCAACGATCTCTCTGACTCTCTGGAAAATCCTTTTTATCCATTCGCTGATGAATCTACTCATCCTACACATAAGGCAGGTTGCAAGATCTTTCCTCTCTTCAGATCTTGATGAAAATAACAAGCTGGTCAAACACTTGGAATATGTCTTTCAATCATGACAAATCTCATACACTCTCTCACTCTCTCTGAAAGGACCATCAAGCAAACCCTCCCATTTACTTTCTTAACAATCCTCTTGAAGAAATTCTGTCACTCAAACTATTTGGTCTCGCTCTCAGCAATGATCTTTCTTGGGCAAACCAAATTTCAAAAGTTAGCCGTCAAAGCCAATTGCCGACTGGGCATCTGCTGTCGTTCAAAGTCTTTCCTTGGCACACCTGAACTCTTATCCCCTGACAAGGGCTCCATCGCAGCTTGATGGAGTATTGCTTTCCCCTCTGGGTTGGCGCCCCTGCCTCACATCCTGCTGAGCTTGATACCATGGAAACCAAGGCCTTCAAGATCAATGGAATCTCCCACAATGAAGCTGAGTCTATGGGCCTACCACTTTCCCATCGCAGACAGGTCGGTGGTCTATCTGTCTTTAGCACCTCCTTTCTGGTCTTGCACCCTCTGCCTTTTCCGTGCTTTGTCCCCACCCCTGGTTTCTGCAGAGCGCACACAGTCCACCAGTAACGCCTTTATGGTTAAACTCCCAAAATCCAGAATATATTGTATGCTCACCTCCACTCATTCCTTCCCCTTTTTTTTTCCTGCCTGTGGAACCAACACCCATTTTCTCTTCATCTCATAACTTCTTTTCAGGTGTTCAAGACAGCTGTTCATCACCATGTTAGATAATCCCCATCCAAAACCATGATCTTTTCTACCCCTAAGCCTAAGCCCACCTCATTCCAAATTTCCAAATGTATCACGATCCGTTCTGTGTTTTAGCTCATCCACAAGCCTTGACGTTGTATTTTTTTTAAATGTTGCAAAAAATAAAAAATATTCACAGTGCGAGATCTTTTGAACGATGGGAAGAAAGGCATTCTCCCATTGGAGAAACTTACAGCAAAAAAGGTCTACAGACGATCAGAATTCCTTTGAGGATACTCAAGGAATAAAGAACTCATTACCCAGAGTATATTTGTGATGGTGATGAAAACTGTCAAGGATTGCCCTGATAGCAAGGATTCCATAGCTTTTACAATCAAACCACGAGGTTGCAATCTCTTCCAGCCACCACCTACATTCAACATGAGCAAGGTCCCTGGTGCAGCTGGAGTATATTCTGTGGACTATCAAGGAAGGATAGATATATACTTACAGTATAAGTTGTCAATTCACATCATTTTATTGCACTCGCATTTCGGCTAGACAGTCCCTGGCATGAGGGTCTTCCGCCACCCTTGCCTGCCCATCCATAGTGGGAGTCTTATTTTTGTTTATATTTCTACCAAACACCAAAAATGGTGGGTGACCTAAATTGAAAGTTGCTTCATGGGGTACTGAATTTTCTAGTGGATGTTGTTTCTGTAGTGAAACCGAAACCATCTTTCACATGTATGTACATGCGATGCCATTGTCTTCAACCAATGTTTTTGCTTGTGAAAAGTATGCTGTTATGATTTTGGGTTCATTTATCTGCAACACTTTTTATTTTTGGACACCCCAGAGAGAAGGAAAGTAAATCACAGGATCTCCTTGCAAATATTATTTTGGGCTGAAAAATTTGCGATATAAAACACCAGAGAGGCAACGGCTGAAAATAATGTGGCGCAACATAGTTTTGCATGCCTGAAAGCTTTATTACGCTCATGTATCGTTTCAGAATTCAAGGCGGCACAATATTCTCAGACTATTCAAAGGTTTCAAGAAATTTGGACCATAAATGATGCACTTTGTCATATTTCTCCACAAGGTAGCTTGTTATCTCACCTGGAACATACTAATTCCAGGGAACTTATGGGATGGTGCGTCATCCGTCCGTCCACAAATACTTGCAACTTCTTCTCTGAAACTACACACACACCATTTTGATGAAACTTTACCACAACGTTCATCACCGTGTATGTGCCAAAGTTTGTTCATGACATTATAAAAATCATCGGGCCATAAAGGGGT
This sequence comes from Eptatretus atami, assembly GCA_035128595.1. Lineage (NCBI taxonomy): Eukaryota > Metazoa > Chordata > Myxini > Myxiniformes > Myxinidae > Eptatretus > Eptatretus atami. Next base: position 27,852,593 of record CM068967.1, read on the forward strand.
CTACAGGAGTTGCCCCCAAAAATAGGTATTTTCTTTCTTCTCAGAAACTACACACACACACAATTCTGATGAAACTTGACCACAACCTACATACGGTGACATACCAAAGGTTGTTCACTGACCGCATTAAAAATAATTGGGGTCTGAGGGGGTCTACATAGGGGGTTTACTGGGGGGTTGCCTCCCCAAAGTGATATCTGCTTTTTTCTCAGAAACGACACAAACAATTCTCATGAAACTTGAACACAACCTTTACCACCCATGACATACCAGAGTTTGTTCATATTTCGATAAAACTCGACTACAACCTTCATCACCCATGATGTATCAAAGATTGTTCACACCATTAAAAAAAATCGGGATCTAAAAGGGTTCCTATTGTAGGGGGGGGGGGGTGGGGGGGGGTTTCCCTCCAAAAGAGGTATTTGCTTTCTTCTCAGAAACTCGACCACCACTCTCCTCACCCATGATGTCCCAAAGATTGTTCACACCATTAAAAAAAAAAAAAAAATCGGGATCTTGGGTGGTCTATGGGGAACCCCAAAATATGCATTTGCTTTCTTCTCAGAAACTACACACACAATTCCGACAAAATTTGATCACCACCTTCATCACCCATGATGTACGAAAGTTTGTTCACGACATTAAAAAATTGGGGTCTTACGGGTTCTACAGGGGGTGGGGGGGGGGCGGGGCTTGCCCCCAAAATATGCATTTGCTTTCTTCTCAGAAACCACACACAATTTTGATGAAACTTGACCACAACCTTCTTCACCCGTGATGTACCAAAGTTTGTTAATGACATTAAAAAAAATTGGGGTCTAAGCCCTAAGGGGTTCTGCAGGGGTGCTTGCCCCCCAAAATATGTATTTGCTTTCTTCTCTGAAACCACACAAACAATTTCGATGAAACTTGAGCACAACCTTTATCACCCGTGATGTACCAAGGTTTGTTCATGGCATTAAAAACAACCATCCAGAGGTATTTACTTTCTTCTCCGTTCCATTTTTTTGTGGGTCAACCATGCCTACCAGTGCTTCCCTGGTTATCTTCTCTCGCCACCACCAGGTAAGCCCCTAGGGGTATTGCCCCTATTTTCAGTTTTTTTACTGACTGTGTATGATTACAGCGAACTCTCACTATTCGTGGGTTTAGCACTCGTGATTTTGACTATTTGCGGGGAATTTTCTGCAGTACTATTCACCATTCGCAGCCCACGGCCCTCGGATATTCACAGTCGCATCACCATGGAAGTAGTGCATGCAGCGATCATACTGTACCATGCCCCCTCCTTGCATTTGTCCTTCATACGTCAAACATCTCACTGCATTCGGCGACTCGATACAGTGTCGGATTAACCTTTTGTAGGCATTGAGCCCAAAAAATTTGTGGGCCCCCATTTGCGGAACGACTGTAAAAGACAGGAGTTCGACACAGAAGTTGTCTTCAACACAGCACACAGCTGCACAGGTGTGTTCTTCTGTGTTCAGCAAAAGGATTTCTTCAGAAACAGCATGTTCGTCGTTGGAGCCATCAGCGTCGGCTGGATACACTGGAGTACCAATTACACACTCATTACCATTATCACCGGGAGTTGAAGGAGCAGTTAGCCAGTTACTTCATTACCAGTCAAAGTCGAAGCATTGTTACTGAAGTAACTGCATATATGAGGCAGTTTTGCTTTACTTTCATTCAATTCTGCTTTACGCTTGAGTTTCTGCATGCCGCTTCAATGTTTTCTTCATCATTTTTGTCGCTAGTTCTCCTCGAAACAAACTATCCTGCTCTGCCTTTCACCCATGCCTGAAACCGTGTGCACACCGGAACATAAGCCGTTTACAGTGCAGTGACATCACGTGGCAGTAAGTGCCGACAATGGGGAAACAAAATGTAAACTATAACAACATGACAGCATGATTAGGTGACCCTTAAAATATATTTACACCTTTCAAATCGTTTGTTTATAAAAATCAACAATTTTGGTCATTATGGGCCCTTTCTGAGGGTGAGCCACATCCATCACTCTCTTTTTCCCTTAGTTTTGGTGTCCATGGTAATGCTATTCTCAGCATTTTCCAAGAATGTAACCTCCACGAATAGTGAGGGTTTACTGTATTATTATTACCTTCGCCACTGAAGGTGAAGGAGGTTATGCTTTCACCCATGTTCATCCGTTTGTTTGGTACTTGCAAAATCGAAGATTTTTCAAGTACCCGTATATTGGTAAGTCAATTTTGTTATTCTGTCTGTCTGTCTGTCTGTCTGTCTGTTTGTCTGTTTGTCGCCCACAGGTCACAATTTTAGACCGATCTTCACGAAACTTCACCACATGATAGAGTTTTGTCATAAGGAAGAAGCCTATTGCTTTTGAGGTCAAACAGTCAAAAGGTCAACCTAGGCCAAAGGTCAACAACCTGGGTGAGATTTCCAAAATCCTCAATTTTCATCCAATTGACTTGAAATTTGAAGAGGATTTATATTTCAGGTCAATGAATTCACCCAGCCAATTATTTTTGAGGTCAACATCGGCCAAAGGTCAACAACTTAGGTAAGATTTCTGAATTCTTCAAATTTCATCCGATTGACTTGAAATTTGAAGAGGATTTATATGTCAGGTCACTGAATTTAACTTCCCAATTATTTTTGAGGTCAACATTGGCCAAAAGGTCAACATAGGCCCAA
>CM068967.1:27859527-27870904 GCA_035128595.1 Eptatretus atami
GGGAGACAGTAGAAAGTGTAGGCTAATATGTAATGGATTAAATAATTGGCAACTTGAGATGCTTACAACGCAGGACTCTTTTGTGTGTGACTCAACCCATGATGCTCGAGATTTCAATAAAGATCCGACTCGATACTCATCCCCAGATCTGCATTATACTGCAAAGTACTTATCATTCACATGGATCTTACTTTCACATTTTTCGCTGTTGAGTAATTTCCGTGAAAGTCAACTACAGTGAATAAACATTCCTTGTCGCACCCGTGTAAACGAAGACGGCATCACGTTTGATGTGCGAAAGTTACAAACCATGAAAAATTTCAATAGAAAATCCATGAAAGATAATTCCCATGAACAATAAGTACTTTAGAGTACATGAAAGTGAACACTACAATGCAAGATAATAATGCAAGATAATAATAATCATCCGTGTAAACTAAAATGTGCTCCATCGTATAAACGCAATGTATTCGCATGCATGTTCCTCATACCTTTGTCATATTATCGGTTCCTTCATCACAATGCACCTTGCCGACACCCCAAAAACAAAAGAAGCTCATCTTTCATCGGAACCCTGCCTTGAACCCCTCTGTCGGCCAAGCCACAAGCATATATCTTTGTTCCCATTGTTGCCATGACCAAATTTATGGACAACTTGTCGATGCCAAGTCAGAATGCTACAAACCGATGAAAGTTTTAAATATCAAAATAAGCAGCGTGACAAAGATACATGTCAAATCACGATGGATCACTTTGATGCGCAAAAGCAAAAAGACACGATAATTTATCAAAAAGCTAATAAAGGGAACAGAGCGTGAATGGTGCCTTTACGAGGTGCGTGATCAGACTTTGAATGCGCGCACGCTAAATTTCCACATCGATCCCCCCCGGCAATGCACCCCGCACTGTTGGAGTTTATTGCACTTTGTCAATAACAATGTCAGTGCAATAACTAAATATTATTTTGTGTAGAAAAACATACAATCCCAGTGTGGGAGATATACTTTCTGCAAACTCTGCCAAGAATAAGAGAATGACTTGTGGGAAATCTCCTTATTTGCGAAAGCGTTTCCTCCTCGGCGTTAAAATGGCACGCACAAATTGCAATTTTGCGAAGATTTGAGAAGATTGTCATGGATGGGAAGGTGTACAATTGATCAGAGAAACATGGGAAGTGTATCTTCAAGGGATTGTAGAGAATGACAGGTATGCATATGTGATCGTGATCTGGGATCCAGGGGCGATAAGGGATGAACAATATGTGTGCTTTCCATCACATGTAAAATGCGTGGCTGTGCCTGAGAGGGGCCAAGATAATTCAGAGAATCCGAAAATGTTTTGACGCTTTTGAAGATGGATTTAGCATGCTAAGCACAGCTTCAGTTTTTAAAAACAAAGAAAAAAAAAGGAAAAGCAAATCAAATGGCATGTGACCAGGTGCAAATGCAACAAAACGGTTGGTTTTCTTCAGGAGGGCACAATGCCTCATGGATGTACTTATCTGAAAGCATTAGTAAAAAATAAATAAATGGAGTACCATATGAGAGAGGGTTTGCATTGTATGCATCAGTTTTGGACATCAGTTTTCTCCGTTGAGATGAACCATTTTGGCTAAAGAAGGGTTAAAAAGAATCCAAACATTAGAACAAAGCTAAGCATGACATCCACTCTGGCCCAATGAACCAGAGTACATGGCTATACAAAGCTTGTCAAACTAATACACGTGCGTGTTGGCATCCAGGCCAAAATGCATGGTTACGCAATTAAACACGTGCGTTATTCTGGCCCAAAGGCCAAAATGTGGCGCTAGACAATTAAACAAATGCACCTTGATCCGAAGGCCCAAATGTATGGTATAGACAATAAAACGCTCGCTGTTTCTGCTTCAAATATACGTCAGCAATCTTCAATACGTGGATTGCCATTAAGCAGGTATAGTGTGTGACATCACGAAACATTAAAGGTACTTTGGAATAAAAAAATTTACCTGATTTATTTAATGCAATGAGCCGTCAGTGACGTCACAATGGATTGGCATGTATATCGATCAGTTGATCGCGGGACACATACATCGCCACAGTGGGAAATCCTGTGCATTCCAATTAAGTCTGAAACAGCAATCTTGAAAGGCATTTCAAACCAACGATCTCATCATCAATGGGTAATGGTCACACACACACAAAATAATTGATAAGAAACAAATGCACATCGCTATATGCTCGAACAGCTGTCGTGGAAATGACAAAGGTGGTCAAATACATTTGCAAAATTATACTCCATCACAATGTACCTGATTGATCATCACTTAAAAATAAATAAATATAAAAAAGAGCTAAAAACATAAGAGAATGAGTGAAAGTGAGAGCAAGAAAAAGAAAATAGAAGACCAATAGTCCTGTGGCTCATCTGGTTGGTTGCCAAAAGGTGGAGTGATGGATGGATCAGGGTAAAAATAAGAGCTGGATTTATAACACACATTTTATGTCGGGTAATATTGACATGATGGTCACAGTTGTACAACTCCCTGGTGTCTTAGTTATTGAGATATTGCTCACTTCTGGTATGATGATGTCACTTCCTGTTGCATTAAAATTTGACTTATTTGATAAGGTGCAACTCCAAGGTGTCTATAATTCATATTTATTCGAGTACCTTTTCAAGTACTTTTGGGACCTTTCAACCTTACGATGACCTACTCGTAGGTGGAGGGGGAGGATTCCATGAACAAACTTGAGTTCTACCACACCAAAGATCGTTTTAGCCAAGTATGGTCACAATCCTATCAGCAGTTTCGGAGAAGAAGTTGCAAGTGTTTACGGGCAGACGGAAGGACTGATGGACGCACCATTCCATAATCTCACACTGAACTATGTTCCAGGTGAGATAAATACATCAGAGAACGAGAGTGAAAGAGCAGGAGAACAAGTGAGGAAGATAGCAAATAACACTTATTTAAGCATGCTCCTCAGGCCAATAATACACGCAACTACTTGAACTCTTGGAAGGAGAAAAGATACATGTATGTTGTTAAAGATAACGCAACAAAACAGGAGAGATATACCAAAAACGAAGGCTGAAAAAAAGATATAATAATTTTGATGTTACGACAATTCCATGTAATAAATGCCTTACCTGCGCAGGAGATCTGCCCAAGCGTGCTGCAGTTGACCACAGATCTCCTCCACTCGATGGGTATCATCAGCAGTGTAGTCCCGCAGCAGCTTCTTAGCCATGTCATTAGCAGCATCCAAACTGATTTTCCACTGGCGCAAGTCCTTCCCGAGAGCCTGCCAGGAGAACAGCAAACAATTTATCAGTTAAAACTTAGTGAATTATTACTGAATCTCAATGGTGAATAATCACTTTAAAATTAAAAAAATTCTCGTATCTGGATCGTCACCAAAATCGAATCAATTTGTCCTTGTCACACACCCAACATGTCCACCAAATTTCACTCTAATCCATCAACAACTTTTCGAGATATCCTGCACACACACAAACAGACAAACAAACAAGCAGTCATAGACTGGTACTTACGAAATCGTCAACTTGACCTCTGACCTTGTCTAATAAAAGCTGTCTCTAGAGAAGGTAGCGACGCAAACCAGAAGTTTCTACGATGATTCTGTACCAAACCATCAAAAATCGAATGTTTGACTCACTGTGACCTTGACCTTTGACCGATTTTGACCAAAATCTAATCAGCACTAGCTCCTCTGAATCACGTGGTGTAATTTGACATTGGTAGCTTCTTCTTCTCGAGTTATCGTGCCTACAAACAAACACACACACAAACAAACACACAAACAGATGACGGAAGTCATCAATATAATTACGAAATCTTTAGATTTCGTAAGTAACAAACAAACAAAAACAAACAAACAGGAGTGAAAACATAACCTCCTTCCACCTTCGGTGGCAGATGCAACTAGAACAGCACTCGGTAGAGCGCATACCTCTGCCAGGCTGAACAGTTTACATTTTGTATTCTACTGATAGGCTGGATCTGCATCTGTACCTGAACGAAAGTCGAATCAGCTTGTTCTTGTCACTTACCCAACTCATCCACCAAGCTTTGTCATACTCCATCCACAACGTTTTGAGATATCATGCTATACATCGTTTTTGGTCCTATCTCTAAATGGCGAAGAATTGCTTTAAAAAATCAAAACTTCTTGTATCCGGATCCGATCTTTATCAAAATCGAATCAATTTGTCCTTTTCACAGACCCAACCTGTCTACCACGTTTCATCTGAATCCGTCCATAATTTTTTGAGATATCGTTCTCACAGACAGACAGACAGACAGACAAACTGACGGGGGTGAAAACATTACCTCCATCCACCTTCAGTGGCGGATGTAATAACTTACCACAACAACAAAAAAACAAAACCTCAGTGACAAGATAGCGAGCTTCGTTGATAGTGTGGTTTGATTAAATTTTATTTTTTATTGCTTAGAGAGTCTGATAGGCACTATAAACCCCCAATATGGTGCTGCACAGTTCGGGTGATGCATCGTAATGCAAAAAGCTCTTCGAAAAGGATGCCAAAGCTACATTTTCTCAGATGCTTTGACTTGCTTGGACATCACATTGGTCTCATGTAACTTATGAACATTAGGCTGGGGAGCAGCTAGCAAAGCTAAATTTGATATCACTGTCCACTAATGAACAGGACTGGATGTCACAGTGAGTGGACAATAGGGATTTGGTGAGTGACAGCACAGAGTAGTTTAGATTTTGGTCCTTTCATGACCAATTTGCACCTTCCACAGAGACTTTACCATCCTCTGGGGAAAGCACATATCGACAAAAATAGTCCATCAACACTCAGGAGAGGGATGAAGAAGCATCACAAACCTCCTGTCCCAAACATATTTCAGTAGTCATTAAAAAAGATTCGGAATACTTTGACATCATAATGAGTGAATACCAAGCACTAGTTTAGTTAATGAGTTTAACACATGAATATACAGGGTGTTTTGTGCTTACAGTTCTGACAAGGAAAGTGTTTGAGGAATGTCTCATTTGTCCTTAACTAGGAGTGAGCTCTATTCCCCATGGTTTGTGTAAAATGACTCATGATTAATGTCCCTTTTTCAAAAGGAAACACTGTGTGTGTGTGTTTATATTTGGGTGTGTGTGTTTATGTGTATGTGTGTGTGTGATTATGTGTGTGTTTATATTTGGGTGTGTGTGTGTGTGTATATTTGGGTGTGTGTGTTTATGTGTGTGTGTGTGTGTGTTTATGTGTGTGTTTATATTTGGGTGTTTGTGTGTTGTGTGTATATTGGGTGTGTGTTTATGTGTGTGTGTGTGTGTGTGTGTTTATGTGTGTGTTTATATTTGGGTGTTTGTGTGTGTGTTTATATTTGGGTGTGTGTGTTTATGTGTGTGTGTGTGTGTTTATATTTGGGTGTGTGTGCTTATGTGTGCAATTATGGATTTGTGTGTACGCCTGGTGTTGGCTTAATGATTAGGGTGTTGGACTTGGGATCCTAGGGTCCTGAGTTCAAATCCGGCTTGGCTGTTTAATTAATACCAAGTGGGGTTGACTCAGCCTGTCATCCTTCCGAGGTCAGCAAAATGAGTGCCAGCTGGCTGGTATGATTGAGCCATTCGAGTATCCTGTGTCGGAGTGGCTACCCGTCCAGGATTGTGCCCAATAGCCCTGGAGACTGCTTAGGCAGCACCAACGCTCTGTACAGAGTGTGGTCCCAATGGATGGAGTTGTGTGTGCATGTGTGCATTTATATGTTTGAAAAACGATACACGCACACATATATACAGACACACACATACACACACAATTCTCCTCTGGGGTACATTTTCAAAACCGTCACAATATTATCATAATACACTGTGGTGAAGCACTTTGTCACATGATAGAGCCATGTTCCCAAATAAAGATCTTGCCCAACACGAGGCAAGCGAAGTGCAAATGATGTGTGTGTGTGTGGTGTGTGTGTGTGGTGGTGTGTGTGTGTGTGTGTGTGTGGCATGTGTGTGTTCTTAAGCAGAGCAACTTTTCTTGTTCCTAAGCAGAGCAACTAACAAGGTGATAACAAGTAAAATACACCCTATCTGCAAATTCAAAAAACCTTCAGCCAACACGTGCCCTTTAACTCTGTGTTCTGCATACCACACTTGGGGAATGTACCAGTTTTGCCAAAAGTTATACGAGCACAGATTTACCTCGAATAGCAAATGTACATATTTAAACCATCATGAGGATGATATGAAGCAAAAACGATGGTCGTGTTTGTGATACGATGAATCGCTTAATCCTCAGTGCAAACTTAAATCGGGATCAGTGCGATAAAGAAAAATGAAGGCAACACAAATGCTTTTTCTTACTTTGTTTTGAAAATAGCAAAGTATGTAACAAAATCACAAATCAAAGTTTAAAAAAAAAAGTAAAACATACCACAATGAAAACAATGTAATTTTATGATATAACAAGCAAGAAATCATCTTGCATAACATCTTGTGCTCTCTTTTGAGGGAATAGGCCTTCTGGCCGATACCATTCATCAACCTGGACAAATGGGAAATCCCCATTATGGGTCAAATAAAGCGGTTGGTCGCCTTACTCCATTTATTACCATTCCTACGGTTTACCAGGGTGATTAAAAGATTTTTCTATTTTACGGATGTATTCGACACGAGAGGCTAAATGGACTGCCGTGCCTGTGCCACACCCCACCTACTGCAGATATTCTTAATTGTCAGTGCACAACTAAGGCCAAGCGGATAATTTGGTGAAAGGACCATTGTTTATTTAATACCTACAACCTAAATGCACATGGGAAAGCTAGCTTTTTCTGAAGGATAGTGCACTCCGAGAGGCTGGGCACGTCGCTGTAACTGCATCGGAATGGCAGTGTTATGTGCCACCCGACGTGTCAGGAATCAAACTTCGACTAGACTGTTCAATAGTGAGCATGCTCTCAACCGAAATATTATTCACCCCTGGTTTGCATTGAAGACTAGATCATACACAACATAAACCCAGCGAATGATTAAACGCATTGAATCTTAAATTTTGACAACTTCTGGTTAAATTTTTTTTTTTTTTAAACAGACGTTAGCTCAGCTGATCCAAGCAGGTAATCCTACAACTATGAATGAATGAAAAAAAATGACTGAACTGGTAAATTTGAATTATCAAATTAACGGATCAATGAATGCTCGAATAAAGTATCTGTAATGGATGACTGAATGAAGGAGGAATCAAATGAATGAACAATATGTGAACCATGTGCAGTAATTGTGCTGTAATGTTCTGAAAAAGGCTTTCTGCTTCTTCCAAGAACAGATTGAACAATGATTTAAAAAAACAAAAATTTTCACAACATTTGTGATGCAATTTCAGCTTGCACATACTGTTCTCGACCTATTGCATTTCCTATGTCCCATTTTGCATCTGCTGACCCTTTGCCTGTTGTTATTCTGCTCTCCCATGAGCTTCGACAACTGTATGTTAAAATGAAACACTGACCAATGAACCAAAGATTGGTGAGAATGACATCAAGAATACCTTCAGTTCGGCTGCCCGTTTGGCCAGCAACACCTCAGTGGTAACCGGGCCTAACCGAGCCAACCTTGGCTCGGCGGAGGCCAAGAGCTGCTCGGCTTCATGCCGTGCCTCATTCCACTGAGCTGAATCGTGGTACATCTCGTTCAGTTGGATCAGGCGTCCCGAAGCGAGCCGATGCGTTGCCTCGTACGCGGCCAGAAGTTTCTCACCTGCTTGCGACAGGCACATACATTCGAGGGAGTTGGAGGTCCATAAACGACATATTTGGACAAAATGGTAAAGCAAGTTTTCCATTCACTGAATGAACTTAAATATTTTTGTTTTTGCCCCTTTATAAGATAGTTAGAGTGGTGTACTTACGCGACATTATCTTGCTATTAGTATTAAATTATTAGGCATGCGAGTGGGTGGAAAGAAAGAAAAACCAAATTATGTCATTGTACAGAAATGAAATGAACCAAACACGACTTGGTATACCCTACGTATGACAGCAACTTGTGTTGGCACCTTATATGATTGAGCACCAGCATTGGCACACACCAAGGAGAGGAATAGATTCATAAACTTTACACAATGAGTGAAAAAAACTTAAGTTTATTATCTTTTATTACTGTGCCTAAACGCACAGCAGATGCATGGCCGCTACACCGGTGACAGTTATGGAGATTGCTGTCACTTTCAAAACCGACGGTATGTGGTTACACTTATTTATAAGAAAATAATGACTCAGAATAACAAGAAAGAGTTTTGTTCCATCTGAAACTTATAATGGGTGTCTTGTTTAGTTTTTCTTCCATCTTAGTCACCTTTCGTTTTGGTTGAGATCATGCCTTATTTCAGTTTTCCTTGAACCTCTCTGAAACTAGATGTTCTGCGTCTGTAATTGGTATACATATAGCAGCTTGGCTTTAATATCGACGATCCTTGATTTATAACTACACTAGCGCACTAACCTTGAACTCCCACCCCCCTCGTGTGGTCATTGTCACACTAACCTTGAACCCCAACTCCCCGTGTGGTCATCGCAAAGAGCCCCAAATCCCACTGCCCTTGCCGCAAGCCCCTTCCATGCATCCATAATATGATAAATAGAATATGATTGCAAAACGTTTGCAGAGTGCAAAAAGACTCCACTATTCAGATTTGGTTGGATTTTCAAACTTGGAGTTGCTTTGGGGAAAACCATGAATATATAAATACATTAAAAAATTCTCAAAAAAATAAGGATGCAAGAAAGGTTAAAAAGCCAATTAGAAAAGGTGTTAAAACCAGTGCCAGCCAAAGCAGATGGTAAGACGTGCCAAGATCATAAAAGCACCACAGCACACCTTTGCAAGGCCATTTTGGCATGGATCATCATGCATATGGGCAGCTATTTAACCCCAAAGGAAGGTAATGGCCTTTAACAAGCCTAAAGCAGATCTGACGCAGCAGACCTGCAGGTACTGTACTCAAACAAACGGTGAGGCATGAAGGAAGTCGAAACATACAAGGGCATGCATTTTGAACCCTCTGGAAATGCTGTTTGGATGCTGCACTGAAACCTGGGAATATGACGTCACTGTGCTATTTGCACATCGCCGACTATAGAGTTGGACCATTTACAGCTGTCTGGATTCTCATAAACACTAACTGCAAGTAGATTCCTCCCAAAATGACTTCTGCTCTTTACAAAGACAGAATACTTTCCAATGCAACATATCACAGCATGTTTGAGAATACAGATAAAGGGAGGGTAATTACAAAAAAAGGCGTAAAGATAAAATGTAACACAATGGGTTATAGTTTATATTTTATAAACACTTTTCCATTCTTACCCATAGGATAATGGCAAAAACACACACACACACACACACACACACCACACACACACACACACACACACACACACCACACACACGCACACACACACGGCTGACACGTACAGACAGTGTGCGCATAGCACAAAGACACACACGAATCCTCCTGTATTTCCATGCTCTGTGGAGAGAAATAGCTTTCAGAAATGCGGATTACAGTTTGAGCCAATGTTGGCGTTTTGGGTTGGAATGAGATTTGAGTTAATACTTTTGGGGTGCTATGAACATGTGGTTAGGATTTCCGATAGAGATACAACTGATAGGATTATCTGTTTTAGACTGGACCCTGACTTGAGATTTTTCAATTATGCCTCAGTTATTATCAGGATATATATGCCAAAGAAAATCTGCCACTTATCGGTCGGATTGGCAGTAATGGAATATTGCTTGTCGGCAATTTCTTCATGAGCACGTTTTCTTTGAAGCTATTGGATGTGAGGTGCAGCAAAGATACCTGTGCTGGTGAGGGTCGCACGACTTTCTGGGTCACTGGTCTTGTTCTTCAGGTTCTGCAAAGTGGTGATGAGTTCCTCCAGCAAAGGCCTTTTATGGTCCAACTCACCCAGGATTCGCTGCATGGTCAAATGAAAATGAGGTCAGATAAATTACTCAACGCCATTGATGACGTACGTACATGCACCTTCAATTGCACTGTCTGCCCAGACAATCACGTGCACGTAAGCATAAACAAGAAATCGAACTGAAATTTCATAGAATGTGAATCCCTAGAATCTGGTGACAATTTTTTCACTTTACATCCTTATCTGAAAAATAACTTTCCATTACATCCTTATCAGCACCATTAAGCAGCAAATGCAGCTTTGTTTAATTTGCCAGCAATTTCTGTCGAGACAGCCGAGCATTACCTCTGTGGGTCTGTGATTGGCTGCGTGTGACAGCCAATCACAAAAGTGTGTGACATTCAATCAAGAACCCACAAAGATGCAAGACAGGGCATCCTCAACAGAATTAATGAGAAATCCACAATTGAAGCGAACTTGCGACTCAGAGCAAAATTCTGGAATGATCAGGGACACTATTCCACATTTTGAAATCTAAGTTTTATTTATTTTTAAAGCATGTATACATGCACAATGTTTTCTTATTAATCATACAAACTTATGTATATTCAGTATAAATAAAAAGCTGACGCACCTTGGTCCATTGCAAGCATCTTGAATTTGATAACATTTTGAGCATTTGGTTATATAACATTTTGAGCGCCCCTCGTACCAAAAGAGTATCCGTCGAGGTAGAGTTAGTGTATTCATACTGTGACACTGAGCACAAACCCATGGCGGATTTGCACAAACATCTTGAAATGACAAGGAGAAGTCGTGGAACCCTTTTGCTGCAATGGCGCTTGAACCTATGTCACTGGCCGGATACTTATCTCGGTGCAGTTCAACTTTAGGATGAGCATAAACCAGCACACAATGTTTCTTTGAATCAGAAGTGAATCAAATTGTTGCAATGAGTTAGTGCCAAGTTTTCATCAATCAATACATCCTCAATCTCACACCAATAAGGTGCTGCAACGTAATGGAGGGTTTTTGGAGAGAAGCAATTAGTGTTCTTTATGGACAGTCGAAGCAGAGCACCTGCAATGCCATCAATATGTGCAATAACTGTATTATGTGACTCCATTTGGTTCAGGATATATTAATTAAGAAATGAGTGGAAAGCTTTAAGCATAAATCACTGCAGGGCTCCTTTTCCCTTCATTTTCTTCACGCCTGTTTTGGCAGTCATTGGAAAATTGGCCAGCAAGGCAAGAAGCAATCAGACTGAAGAGCAGACAGAACTTGGATAACTAAGGGCAGCTGGGAATATGCAGTCTGATTACTTCATATTCATGGGCATTAACGCGAGTTAAATAATTGATTAAATTATCTGATTGCCATTGGTGCAAAAGTCGAGTCAAGTAGTTAAATCAAACATTTTTCAAATCAATTGCTTTTACACACATCAATGTT
>CM068967.1:27870914-27883555 GCA_035128595.1 Eptatretus atami
ACATTACAACTTTTGAATTAAAAATCATGATGGAATCAAAGGTTTACAAATGACGCGAGGGAAATACATTGCTGTAATTAAGGTAGGATCGATAAATTTTCTTTAAAGTGTGTGCGATACATTTTTCTACAAATAATTAAATCACTGAACTTTCTCCTGCAGGTTACCTGCCATCTAAAAACAACAACTCCGAATCATCTTTTGTTTTCCCATCCCTCCGACCCTACTATCCCCTCTGCTGTCTGTTCTGCTTCAATTGGTGTATCAACCCAAGCCGTCCTGTTTTTACCAACAGCATTTCAGGCAGTGCATACACAGCTGTTTGAATAGTTGGCAATGCACGATTTGATTCATAAAATATAGTTAAATCCAATGTATTGAACATTTCAAACTTTTACCAGAGAAAAAACATACTTTGAGAGCAGGTAGGTTTCTGTTCCACCTCCTGAAACCCACCCACATGTGGAGATAACAGCCAATAACAGAAACTTGCATGTGCATGCATGGACACACACAAACACACACACACACACACACACACACACACCACACACACACACCCACACTGCACACACACACACAAAACAAAAACACACCGATTGCAAAGAAAGACAAAATAAACATACAAAGCAAAATATCAACAAACAAACACCAACAACTGTGAGACTGATAAAAGAGCAAGGAGATGATTATATCAAAGGTTTACAACAAAGCAAAAAACAAAATAAAATAATTGGACAGATTGGGCATAAACTAAGAAGGGGCATTACAATGGCTATGAAGAGGTCAACTCAACTGAGCCGGAGAACGAATCATAATAAATGCTCAAGACCAAGGACACGACAGCAATGGTTTTAAGAAAATCGGACTGAGTCATTTGGACAGGTGTAGGTTGTGGAAGGTAGAAAAAGAAAGCATGAGTCACCTCTTATCGTGATGTAAGAAACTCATGTCAGAACAGCTGTACACACAAAGTCACAACAAAGGAAGTAGACTAATCCATGGGAACATACGCAAAAAAATTAATATGCCAGTCCCAGAAAACTCATGGAAACACGAACCAAAAGCGACTATTGAAAATAAGGACGCCATGCTCACGTATGGCCTGATGATCCCATTGAGCATGAACAGAGAAAACAAAGTACTGTGACTGGATATAGTACTTAGGTACAAAACAGAAAGGACGGCATTGATAAGTGAGGTTTTAGTACACAGAAATTTTAACCTAAACAACACAGAGATCAAGAAAATGACCAAATACCAAGATCTAAAAAATGAAGTGATAAAAACGTGAAAGCTGAAGAACGGCGAAATTTTACCATTGATAGTTGGAGCAACGTAAATGATGGAGAACCTCATGGAGATCTTAAGGACCATCCCTGGGAATATTATTACAAACGAACTATAGCTGGAAGCTGCCGGGGCTCGGTGACGATCCTCAAAAGAGCCATCAGAACAAAACTCTGAGAACAAGAAAACTTCACAATTTGGTCCATAAATTAGGATCCCTTACGGAGACAGAGAGGGATACTTTGAGCCCCAGAAGGACTCTATTCCAAGTTTGGAAACCCAAATTATGTGGATAACAACCAATGACACACACACGTTTTACCTCACTAAATTCACAAGTTAATATGACTAGAATGGCATTTGGTGGAGTGCATATCTCCGCCAGGCAAAACAGCTTACATTTTTTTTATCCCACTGATAGGCCGGATCTGGATCTGGATCTTGATCTTCACCAAAATCTAATCGGCTTGTTCTTGTCTGAATCCGTCCACAACTTTTTGAGATATCATGCGATATATCGTTTTTGGCTCTATCTCTCAATGGTGAAGAATCACTTACAAAATTATAGTATTCTGATCTGGATCCGGATCTTCATCAAGTTGAATCAATTCATCCAGGTCACACACCCAACCTCTCCACTAAATTTTGCCCAAATCCCTGTATAATTTTTTGGATATCCTGCTCATAGAAAAACAGACAGAAAGACGGTGGTGAAAACATAACTTCCGTCCACCTTCAGTGGCAGAGGTAAAAATTCACAAGATCAAATAGGAGAAAAACAAAACGATAAGGTGAACCAAAAAAAATATTTATGAACTAGCGGCCGGGTAAATCCATCAAGGACATGTGATGGGATGGAATGGCATTTGATAAGATGGGAGGACCATGGAACAACAACAATTCCATGATGAATGGAATAATTTGAAACAACAACAACAACCTTATGACAGTTGGGCTTGGAGCATCACCCACAGGAATGCAGTGATGTCAAATGCTTTGACAAAAGTCTATTTTCGACTGGGCCAAATGGAATAAACTTTTAAGTAAACTTTGATGACGTAACCAGAATGATAAGACATTGCAAATGATGCCAACGAAGTTTGGAGACGAAGCACAAAGTGGTGAGAGAGGAGGTAGAAATTGGGACAAAGAGACAGACGTCATATCATTTCTAAAAAAAGGAATTTAAGGCCTCAGTTCATATTACTACTAGTATAAGATCAAAGCACTCTTGCATTGCTGCACTCGACAAATTATATCTGCTGACAATGTCATCGAAACAAAAATAAATAAATAAATAATAAAACGTTGGAATATTTATTCCTGTACGATAGCATGTAAACTAGTTTTAATTGCTACAAGTATTTACAAAGAACTTTGGGACAGGAGGAGGCCATTCGGTCCAACAGGCCTGTGCTACACCAACTGCTGTCATGGAATAACAAATGCGACCGTTGGAACCCTACATTAAAGCTCGAGGTCCCGCTTCTCCTTCCTCAATCCCGGAAACATGGGCTTTTAAAAGAGACAACTCTGTGATTAAACTAAAAAGTAAATGGATTATTAGCTTTCCCACCAAGAAAGTGCATTATTACCTTTTCCAATGGTACAATTTGTATTATTCTCCAGCAGCAGAAACTTTTTAGAATGAAGCGTTACCGACGGAGAAACTGGGCTCTTTTTATAAAGAGATGGTTCCCTATCCATTCCTTAATTAACGTCTCCAACACCTCCCCAACAGGTGAAGTTGAACCAACAGATCCATCGTTCCTCAATTATTCTCTGGATCTTTTTATTAAATATTGGTATTACATTTGCTACTCTCCAATCCTCCAGTACCTGTCCTGACTCGAACGAGCCGTTAAAGATACCCACTTGCATCCCGCTTATCTGCTCTGCCAACTCCCTCAATACTTTAGGTTGCATATTATCTGGCCACTCAAAGAGCCTTATCATCCCTTCATAGTTCTAGTTGCTTTTTCACTTCCATGATTAGAAAGGCTTAATGTCTGCAACAGGAAGTACACCCAATGGCAAAACCACAATGGGAAAACATTTCCTTCTTTGTTTTGGAATTTCAAATGTGATAACCGATTAAGAATCAACTTCCAAGCTTCAATTCCACAAACTTCCCACCTTTTGAGTCTGGCTTGCATCAGAGATGTCATCGAGGTCACCAACAACAGCAATACGTGAACGAACCGTGTGATCTTGAAGTGCCAGCCAATCAGTGAGCTCGGCAGCACGTGCCGGAAGTGATGGGCCCTCTGGTTTCATGGTGGTTCCTTCCTTGGTGACAGTCACCACAGTCACCGTCTGTACCACCGACTGGCCTGTGGTAACCAGGTGTAAAACAATATTTACTAACTGCCGCTGGATTCCGGCAGGCCCTGATAATAATTTTTAAAAGTTGGTGTATGCAATGACAGATTTACCACAATATATGTCGTGAACAGATAACGTGAGAAAATATAAAACTAAGGGAAAATTATTAACGGGAATCATTGAAAAATACCATAAAATAATACTAACCCTTTTTCAATGCAATTTGCCCGAGACATTGTAATCTACCCCATCGTTATCTGCGTAAACATATCAATGTCAGAAGAAGCGTGTGGAGGAACTCATTAACTTGTATTGCATGCTTTGGTGTGGTACACAGAGAGTAATAGAAAACTGATATCCAATTTAAATTTCTTGACATATTGCCAGAGATTACAAATACATAGTTCCCTCCTCATGGGTGCTCTCAATGGTGCACAGAAGCAAACGTGGTCACAAAATCAGCCACATTATATTAACTATGGGTTCTGGGTGTTAGAATGTGACATGATGTGCAACGGGATAACAACACATGATGTTCAATCTAACAAACGCGTTTACCATGGGAATGCCTTTGGGAGAGGACATAATATACACATTGCAATCGCAATTATGAAATAAAATTCTATACAAAGGAAAGCTTATCAAAAAAGTGAAAAAAACCCCAAAGATCCAATCACAATTTGTGTGAAATTTGCTACACAATTATCACTTTGAAACAGTTGCTTAGCAAAAGTTACTCTTGAGAAGGGCCAACCAGTCTAGCGAAGAAAAACAGCTGGAGAAAGTGTGCACCTGACACCTCACCAGCTGGTAATGACGTCACCACCGGTGCAGCTTCCTTGAGTTCCCGTAGAAGGTCATTCACCACCGTCCAATCTGATTTTAGCTGCACCAGCCGTTCCTAATTGGAGAGAAGATGGGGGTATGAGCACAAGTCCTCACAAGGAACCGCTAAATGGAGTCATACCAAATGGCAAATCCGAAGCTGACACAAACGGTCACGCAATTAACAAACTTGCCTTTGCTTTGGGATTGAGGGTCTCCTTGTGGCTTAGTCTTTCGGCCCGACGAATAGCTGCTTCCACATCAGCCTGCTTTGTCCGCACAGTCTCCTCAGTGGCCTGGTCACAAGCAGATGCCTGTTAATTTGAGCAAATTTGGTCTGCTCAAAGTCCCTCTATCAATGACATCTCCAATTGTGTTTAAATACACAAGCTTGTGGTGTTCTTAACTAGGTAAAAGGAGCACCAAATTTGGTCGACAGCTAACCAACAAATAATACGAATCATGACTCGACCAATGTTGAACCAAAAAGGAAAGCAAACTTAGCTTCAGGCGACATTTTTATGAGTTATCCAGGACCTTCCTCAGACCCATGTAACCCAGGTCTAGCATGTGGCCATCATTCTGTATCCAATGCACAACTCATTCCAGGCTGCAATGAGAACACTTCTGAAGAATCATGCCCAATAAACATCGGTGATTGGTTCTTGAGGCATGGCATGGAAAACGACCAGGAAGGTGGTCTACCAAGTGAAGCGATTGACATCCCTCCACAGAACAAACCACAAATAGATGTGGCAAAAACGGGATGGTGCAAAGCAGAGAGATGAGTAAGGTAAGCGGACAATATCTGCATGGCATGCAGAGGATGCAACATTTTTAACAACATCACACCAGTGCACTGCTTCACCACGCAAAAGGTACTCTACCCACCAATGACACACACTCACGCATAACTCGTGCCCACTTATCCACAAATTACATGATCAACCTGCAAGCCCATTCTGTGCATAGACAACCCAGGAAACCCAAGGAAGGGTAAAAGCAATGCAATGGTCCTTCAAAAGTACGTGAGCATGGAAATGTTCACACAACCATTCATGTACATCCATATAACACCAGTTTTACTTTTGTTGTGGGGTTGTGATGGAACAACGTCAAATATATATCGTGATGGTAAGCCATGAGGATTGTGGTGTCATATTGTGGTGGCATTCCTATCTTGTTTGGTTGTTGGAGATTTCACCCCTCTATGTTTTTACATATTTTTTTGAATGTTTTTTTTTCGTACCTGTTTGTTGTGTTTTTTTTGAGGGAGAATATATAAATGAGTTAATAAAGAACACAAAACACATGTATTCAGATCAGTGAGATAGCATACAGACATCAGTGCGTATCACTTGCTGGAGCAGCATCATTTTTGGGGGCTAGAAGATGTCCGCGCCAGGCTTCACAATCGTTAGACCAGGCAATTTAGAGCTTCCCATCAGTTAGTGTCACAATTTGTGTTTGTGAGGATATTAGCGAATTTATTACACTTCATGTTTTATGTATTTTGTTATTTTGGTATGAATTAAATCCGTCTCGATGTTATTAAATTGTTTGAAGACTTGTTTCAGTTGATTTGTGGGAATGGTTTAGATACATATTGTTTTTGGAATGGTTCTGAGGCAGCTAAATCTAGCAGGGTCCTCACGCCCACAAACACGTTACCTTACTGGTGATTTCGCCCTCCCAACTGGGGAACCGCGCTCAAAATTTCCCACCGTCTACTTATAATGTACGGCCGAGCGAAACCGTCGGTGGGAGGTCGACTAAACTAGTGGAGCGAATTAATGGGGCACAACTTCCCATCTATTTATTACATACGCTATGTAGAACCAATGGTGGAAAAAGACATTCGAGAAGGTTGGAAACAGTTTATCACACCACTCGTAAAAAGCAATGTATTTACAGGCAAATATGCACAAGTGCAGTGTCACAAAGAAAAGCAATTATCTCTTAAGGACAGAAGAACCCCTTAGACATTCTTCGCTTATCTATAAGCAAGACAAGCGTGGCACACTCACTCTGGGGAAATTAAAGAGAAAGAGGGAGAGAAAGAAAGGAAGAAGATCGAGGTGTGGTTGCAGCCTATCACTCACCAAACATAAGCCGGCGGGCTTACGGTGGTCCCTAAGTGGAGGGAATGGAAGGGAAGGAAGGGAATATGAGTGGTGTGTGTGTGGGGTGTCAGTGCGGTGTGTCAGGAGAGATTGGTGTCAGTGTGGAGCACTACCGGATTTAGGGGTGGCCAGGTGGGGCCATGGCCCCGGGGCCCCCCACATTTAGGCCCCCCCCCCCACAATCATGACATTTTTGAAAAATCCCTTGAAATGTGCTTCTAAATTTTTTTGTGCGTGAATGAGATTGTAAACCTCTGTAAGGATATCTTTTCAAAACTGTCCATCATTGTGAGGGTCCTTTTTCAAGCTTTGGCTTTTTCAAGCCGTTTCTTCCACGGTCACACAAACGGATCCAACGTGGTCAAAATTCCCGGGGCAAGCCTCGGGCATTGGGGGCCCGCATTCGATCTTTTTTTTGGATCGATCATCGATGCTTCGGATGTTGAGCGTGACCAACTAACTACGGCACTGCCCGCCAGAGCCCAGCAAGCACAGACGGACATCAGACGGATCCGCCACAGAGAAGAGGAGGAAAAGGGTGAAAGTCGACATGGTAAAACTAGGCTAGGCCAGCACAGCACATGGCCGGCAGGGGTAGTATTGTACACACTGAAACTGCGGCTGGCAGGGAACGCTATCAGTACCCTGCTTACTGGCGCACACAGCACAGTAACACGGTGTGACTTTCTATGTTCCAGATGTGTGAAACATACTTGTTCGTGATTCTGGTACGTCCCACGTGCACTCTGACAATATCTCGGTTTACTCCTGGTACCTACCAGCTGCAGAAACCACAATGAGCGGCTTCGGTGACGACAGGCACAAATCCAGGGCTCCACGGAAAATATGACAGTGGTGCTCAAAGCAGAAACGTTCCAAGGAAAAAGATGAAAGACACAAGGCCGTCGTCGACAAAACCCAGAAAATCTCAGAGTTTTTCACTCCTGCACAAACAGGCGATTCATCCATGACAGAGGCTGAACACCAACAGAGACAGAACAAGCGGATTTGGCAACGCACCCCGCGTCAAGATTTGCCAACATCTCGGAAGGTTCCACCGATGAAAAGGGGTAAAACATGCATCAGATGAAGAAGCGCGAGATATACTGACTGATTGTGGACCTGGCTTTGCCAATTGCATTGGATGTTGGCCTCCTGAGCGACCGTCGTCAGAGATGATCGACTAGTGGGCATCACAAGATTTGGAGCCCCTGCAGAATTCGACTGGTCCCTTTGATTCATCCATACAGTTCGTTGAAAAGAGAGAGATTAAACAACCATTCATGTACATCCATATAACACCAGTTTAACTTTTGTTGTGGGGTTGTGATGGAACAAGTCAAATATATATCGTGATGGTAAGCCATGAGGATTGTGGTGTCATATTGTGGTGCATTCCTATCTTGTTTGGTTGTTGGAGATTTCACCCCTCTATGTTTTTACATATTTTTTGAATGTTTTTTTTTCGTACCTGTTTGTGTTTTTTTTTGAGGGAGAATATATAAATGAGTTAATAAAGAACACAAAACACATGTATTCAGATCAGTGAGATAGCATACAGACATCAGTGCGTATCACTTGCTGGAGCAGCATCATTTTTGGGGGCTAGAAGATGTCCGCGCCAGGCGTTCACAATCGTTAGACCAGGCAATTTAGAGCTTCCCATCAGTTAGTGTCACAATTTGTGTTTGTGAGGATATTAGCGAATTTATTACACTTCATGTTTTATGTATTTTGTTATTTTGGTAATGATAAATCCGTCTCGATGTTATTAAATTGTTTGAAGACTTGTTTCAGTTGATTTGTGGGAATGGTTTAGATACATATTGTTTTTGGAATGGTTCTGAGGCAGCTAAATCTAGCAGGGTCCTCACGCCCACAAACACGTTACCTTACTGGTGATTTCGCCTCCCAACTGGGGAACCGCGCTCAAAATTTCCCACCGTCTACTTATAATGTACGGCCGAGCGAAACCGTCGGTGGGAGGTCGACTAAACTAGTGGAGCGATATTAATGGGGCACAACTTCCCATCTATTTTACATACGCTATGTAGAACCAATGGTGGAAAAAGACATTCGAGAAGGTTGGAAACAGTTTATCACACCACTCGTAAAAAGCAATGTATTTACAGGCAAATATGCACAAGTGCAGTGTCACAAAGAAAAGCAATTATCTCTTAAGGACAGAAGAACCCCTTAGACTTCTTCGCTTATCTATAAGCAAGACAAGCGTGGCACACTCACTCTGGGGAAATTAAAGAGAAAGAGGGAGAGAAAGAAAGGAAGAAGATCGAGGTGTGGTTGCAGCTATCACTCACCAAACATAAGCCGGCGGGCTTACGGTGGTCCCTAAGTGGAGGGAATGGAAGGGAAGGAAGGGAATATGAGTGGTGTGTGTGTGGGGTGTCAGTGCGGTGTGTCAGGAGAGATGGTGTCAGTGTGGAGCACTACCGGATTAGGGGTGGCCAGGTGGGGCCATGGCCCCGGGGCCCCCACATTTAGCCCCCCCCCCACAATTTCGATGACATTTTGAAAATCCCTTGAAAATGTGCTTCTAAATTTTTATTGTCGGTGAATGAAGATTGTAAACTCTTTGTAAGGATATCTTTTCAAAACTGTCCATCATTGTGAGGGTCCTTTTCAAGCTTTGGCTTTTTCAAGCCGTTTCTTCCACGGTCCCAAAACGGATCCAACGTGGTCAAAATTCGGGGCAAGCCTCGGGCATTGGGGGCCCGCATTCGGATCTTTTTTTGGATCGATCATCGATGCTTCGGATGGTTGAGCGTGACCAACTAACTACGGCACTGCCCGCCAGAGCCCAGCAAGCACAGACGGAATACAGAGGTCCAGCCAGAGGAGAGGTGAAAAGGTGAAAGTCGACATGGTAAAACTAGGCTAGGCAGCACAGCACATGGCCGGCAGGGGTAGTATTGTACACACTGAAACTGCGGCTGGCAGGGAACGCTATCAGTACCCTGCTTACTGGCGCCACAGAGCACAGTACACGGTGTGACTTTCTATGTTCCAGATGTGTGAAACATACTTGTTCGTGATTCTGGTACGTCCCACGTGCACTCTGACAATATCTCGGTTACTCGGTACCTACCAGCTGCAGAAACCACAATGAGCGGCTTCGGTGACGACAGGCACAAATCCAGGGCTCCACGGAAATATGACAGTGGTGCTCAAAGCAGAAACGTTCCAAGGAAAAGATGAAAGACACAAGGCCGTCGTCGACAAGACCCAGAAAATCTCAGAGTTTTTCACTCTGCACAAACAGGCGATTCATCCATGACAGAGGCTGGAACACCAACAGAGACAGAACAAGCGGATTTGGCAAGCAACCCCGTCAAGATTTGCCCACATCTCGGAAGGTTCCACCGATGAAGAACATGCACAGATGAAGAAGCGCGAGATATACTGACTGATTGTGGACCTGGCTTTGCAATTGCATTGGATGTTGGCCTCCTGAGCGACCGTCGTCAGAGATGATCGACTAGTGGGCATCACAAGATTTGGAGCCCCTGCAGAATTCGACTGGTCCCTTTGATTCATCCATACAGTTCGTTGAAGGTAGGAAACGCTGCTGCTCCAATAATCTTTTTTACCGTAGACTACAAAACGGAGAGTCTGTGAAAAGGTCCTGGCTTTGCTTCTCCACATCAACCGGAAAACTGTACTGCATCGCTTGCAAGCTCTTTGGAGGCGCTACTGCCCTGGGCGGGGAAGGATTCAATGATTGGAAGCATGCCAGTCGTTCTATCGAGGTGCATGAGCGTTCGCATGTACATTGTGTGAATATCATCCGCTTGTCAGACAGAGTAACATCCGCAGGTCGTGTGGACACTGAACTCGTCAAACAGGTGAGTGAGATTGCGTCCTATTGGAGGGAGGTGCTGAAACGAAGTGTGAGCGTGATATCGTTTCTCACTGAGCGTGGTCTAGCGTTCCGTGGATCGGATGAAATTGTTGGGTCACGGAGGAACGGTAACTACCTTGGTTTAATGAAATTACTTGCAGAATACGATCCATTTTTGGCGCAGCACATTCAGAAATATGCCAACCAAGGTAGTGGCCACACCAACTACTTATCATCTACGACATGTGAAGAGTTAGTCTCCATCATCAGAAAATCTGTTCTGGAAACATCGTCACTCGTGTGAAAGAGGCAAAATACTTCTCTGTGTCAGTCGAGTCTACTCCTGACATAAGCCACATCGACCAGCTCACAATTATTCTACGATACATCGAGAACGAGGCTCCAGTGGAGCGTTTCATGACCATTCTGAGCAACACAGGACACACTTGACTCCAGCAAGCGACGGCATTACTGGATTTTTTGAAAGCCACTGATTGCACATCGCTAACTGCCGAGGACAATCTTACGATAACGCATCTAATATGAGTGGCCGATACAATGGATGCAGGGAATGATCAAACAGGAGAACCCTCTCGCAATATTTGTGCCATGTGTGATGCACTCACTGAACTTAGTCGGTCAGTCGGCCGTGGGATGCTGTAGACCTGCAGCAGCATTCTTTGAATTGTGGAACAAGTGTATGTATTTTTTTACAGCTTCCCCGTCGCGCTACACAGATTATTTGATGCTCTGAAAGCCAAAGGTCTGCAAGTACAAAGCACCTCAGCGACACTCGCTGGTCGGCTCATTCTGATGCAACCCGAGCTCTTCTAGACGGTTACAGCGAAATCATGGATGTCCTCGATGAAATCGCAAATGATGAACAACTGAATAGTGAAACGAGAAACACCGCCGAGACACTTCACCAAACGATGTGCACGCTCGAGATAGGGTCTAGCTGGTTTCTGGTCTACTGTCCTGGTAGATTGATCGTACGAGTAAAACCCTTCAGTCGCAAGCTACCGATCTCAACACAGCGTGCAGCTCCTCAAGTCACTGGCGAGCTTCGTGCAGTCATTACGCGATCAGTTTGATACATTCGTTGTTGACTGAGTGGAGCGCTCAGGTACGGAGGAATTCACTCGCGGATCGCGGAGACGAAAGCGTAATGTCCGCTCGCTCACTTGGACTACGGACACACTCCAGAAGTAGAACTAGACGCCAAGGAGTCCTTTCGCATCAGTGGATACGTTGCAGTGATCGACGTACTGCTGTCGCAGTTGGAAAAGCGTACAAACGCTTACAGCGAGATGAGCGACAGATTTGGATTCCTGCGTGCTCTTGTTCAACTCGAAGTGGAGCAGATTCGAGAGTCATGCTCGAAGCTCGTCGAGCTGTATCGGGAAGATTCTATCACCTGACCTCACAAAGAAATGATTCAGTTCCCAAGCCATGATGAAGGAGTCAGAGCCAGAGCCAGACTCGGGCCGTACTGAACTCGAGATGTACAGTTTTCTCATCGAGCGAAAACTCACCGATACTTTCCCAAACGTGGAAGTGCTGCTTCGGATTTACCTCTCACTGATGGTGTTGAACTGCTCTGGGAGCGCTCGTTTCGAAACTCAAGCTTATCAAGACCATCTTCGCTCCACGATGGGGCAGCAGAGACTGGTCAATCTGACCATCATTTCAACCGAATCCGATGTGCTCAATTCCATGCAGGTTGACAGTATCATATCTGAGTTCGCTGCCGCGAAGTTGCGCAGGAAGCTTGTCCATTGATTAAGGCACCGTGTGTATGTTCATTGATGTGGATGACACTGCCGTATATTTGCGGTCGCTGGAAGTCGGCTATAATCACCATTTCGGATTCTCTTGTCCAGAGGGTTTTTAGAAGTTAGAAGATTTTTAGTCAAAGTTCGTAGTATGATTAATGACAGCGCACCGTTTGTTATTTTCTTATATTAGTCCATCTCTATCTCTTACTCTTGCAGCAACAGCATTTTTGTGATGTGATTTTAGAATGAGCTCAGAGATAAGTCATCAGCTCATAGATAAGTACCAGCCATATCAATAACAATCCGTCCATCTTGTCATATTGTCAGATTTAATTGTAATTTGTGAACATATATGCCAAATCATTCCTGATCAGGATCTGCCAAATCTATAGATACAAGTTCAGTTGTTGATGAAAAAGCAGTTATAATTTAAGTTGTTGA
>CM068967.1:27883580-27894264 GCA_035128595.1 Eptatretus atami
TAATCTCCAAATTTGGGGGCCCCCCACAATCATTTTGCCCACGGCCCCCCACATGGTAAATCCGGCCCTGGTGTGGAGCCACTGTGCCCCAAGGATCTCGTGCTGCAATTCGCTCTTGTGGTCTCGCCCCAGCGCAATGTGTCTCGCTCCATTCCTGGACAGGCAGGAAGGCAGGCAGTTCAGGGTCTCGGCTTAATCCGTGGTGCGTCAGACAGTGCCAAGCCTTGGTGGGAAGTAGCTAATATTGCTCTCAGGCGAGGCACGGCTTCAGTGGGGAAAAGAGTGGTAGTTGCCTGCTCGGGCAATGACCCATTGGCCTTCTGTTGCCGCAGTGTGGCGTCGCACTTTGGCGGTGCCACGGTACTCACCACGGCTTTGCAGGAACCACGTTAATTATGGCAACGCTAACATGGCTGTGAATGTGTGTTTTGTGGTGTAATGTGTGTGCTGTGAGACAAGTTCAGTTGTGTGCATGATTTGTGCTGTGGGAAGGCGCAAGGGGAAGAGGGATGGGAAAAATTAGATGGATAGATGGATGGATAGGGGCATTTGAAGTGGGAAATTACAAAGGGGATAGAACCTGCAAAACAAACACAACACATTTTCCCTGTCCCTGTTACGAGGGGGGAGGGGAGGGGTAACCTGACCAAAAACACTTATTAATGAAATATCTAACTAAGGATCCATATTTTTTTCCCATCTTTGCCTTGAACCAAGATTCATCTTGCTGAGCTAAATTAAATCCCAGCTTACAATTGGTCAGACCGACTGATGTAACTTGCTGATTGGAGGGTTATAAGGTGAATTTAGTCACGTGACCAATATCACTGTGGGCAATACAATAAATTATTCACCCAACTTTTCCTCACACATGTTATTTTCTACTCCCTTGCATGATTTCACAATCCCTCTTCCCTTCCTCACTGACCTATTTTAACCCTTCCTCCGATATTCTTGCTTGCAATGTAATCTTGCTCATTTCAAATGCAATACAACAAAAGGCCAAATTGTGACTTTCAGAGCATTAGCATGGCAGAAAGGTTTGCAGTGCTGTATGTTGTATATTTATTTTCTTTTCAGTATAACTTAACAACAGCACGTGAGATCTGTTAAATATTCCGGCTCCTAAACGGTCAGATGATTGAACTCCCCCATTACCATTATCACCCAGCAGAAAAGCCTGCCTGTGCAAGGTCTGTAATTTCAGAGCAGCTGCCTTTTGAAGTTCAGAGAGTGGTCCAAATGAGATTTTTCAGACTGAAGGTCCACTTGTCAGCACAGATCCACTTGCTGGAAACACCACGTAAAATGGAAAATTCCGTTCCTTAGGCATAAGGCAATGTATATTTAATGTTGTTCCCGATGTATTATTTATGCTTTGAAATGGCATTTTCACACATTATTGGAAACTGTTGTCACAAACAGATCATATTTGAACCTAAAATGAAACAATAATTTTACAAACATTAACATATCATTACAAGAGCAACGTGATTGTGGGAGAACATTGCAGTTATAAATAAGGCATGAAAAAAACATATGCAAGATTAAAGCTTTCTGCGGCTTTCGGGAATACTCGGAACATGCTAATGTTGAAGTGCAATTGCCCATTAAAGGCATTCAACATCATGATTTAGAAAATGTGGATTAAAAATGATGGATTCATTATTTGACACGGTTGTTGCTTCTCAAACATGAGGCATATTTGTGACTTATTTCCACTCGGCACTTTATTTTCTATTCCCCGACCATATACGCTGAAAACCATGACCAACATCTCCACAAACGTTTCCACAGTCCTTCCATTAATTAGCGTCATCACCTCAAATGTCTTCACCATCTCCTCGAGTGTGACCACCATCTCCACAAAAGTTCTTGCAGTCCCACCAAACATTTCCCATATTTCTGCCAAAACACTCCTGTGATATCTTCCCAAACTGCTATCGGTCTTCCAAATAACTGCCCTCATTTTTCAAGCAGCTTACAGCTGTGCCTTAACAACCTACATGTAATCAGCATCAGTACAAACAATGTGCCATGCTGCATGAGTCAAGCCAAAAAAGAAAATGGACGAGAGAGCCAAGCCGATTGTGCCTACGCCTACAGTAAAAGCTCGCATGAAACTCGAAGAGGGAGTTCGTCAATCTGCAAGGATATAACATATATTTGAATGGGCAGCCATTTTTGGATATTACATTTGAATGGGTGGAGGGAGTGAGGGAAGGGAGAGAAGGATGAGGGAGGATGTGGGAGGGGGAAAGGGAGGGTAGGGAGGGGGAGAAGAGAGAGTAGGGAGGGCGAGGGAAGGGAGAGAGAGGAAAGAGGGGGGAGAGAGGGATGAGGAGAGTTGGGGGAGCTAAGAGGTGGTGGGGGAGCAAAAGGGGTGGAGGAAGTGTTAGATAGGAAGGGGAGAAGAGCGAAGAAAGGGGGGGGGGGGTGAGAGCAATGCCTCACCCAACCAGTATAAACTCGGGATGGGGATGGGAGTGAGGATGAAGGAGGAGGGGGAAGGGGAAGGAGGAGAGGAGGTTTGGGAGGTGGTAAGAGTGAGGGAGGGGTTCTTAATTTGTGTTGGTTGTAGACTTGTGGAGAAGGGGATGGGGGAATGCAGCATTGAACGAAACGAGACACGTTAAAACAGCACATTCATACAGCATGCGGAGACTGCCCGAGATGTTGATGGGGATGAGAGGGGAGGGGGTTTGGAGGGGTAAGCCTGAGGGGAGGGGGAGGGAACGCAGCATAATGGGAAGGGAAGACCGCATGAGGAGAACAGAAGGAAGCGTGAGAGGAAGGGAAGATAAGGCAGCATGAGGGGAAGGAATGTGGTGTGAGGGGAAGGGAAGGCAGCGTGAGGGAGGGAAGGCAGCATGGGTGGAAAAGTAGGCAGTGTGAGGGGAAGGGAAGGCAGAGCAAGGGGAGTGGAAGGGAAAGCAGCACAATGGGAGTGAAAGGCAGCATGAGGGAAAGGGAAGGGATGGCAGGCAGCATGAGGGGAAGGGAGCAGCATGAGGGCCAGGAAGGGAATGGTGATAAAACAAAGCCTAACAGCAACATTTTCTTTTAACTACCGGGTTCGATATAAAACAGGGAGGGAGCATTTAAAACCATGCTATCTAGTTGCCAAAGGCCTGCCTGTAGGTATGCGTGCTCGCACATGCAGTGACATTTGCACCCCTCCAGTCGGCTCACTCTGAATCTGATTCGTACATGCTACATTCTGGGGAAGCCATTTCAAATGGAACTAAACCGTCAGTCCTTAACAGTCCCCTTAACAGAGGGGGGGGGTAGTGGAGGAGCAAGGGAGGAGGAGGGCTGGTAGACAGAGGGAGAGAGAGAGAGGAAAATGAAGAGGGTGGCAGAGAGAGGAAGGGGAGAGGAAAGCAGAAGGGGAGAGGGGAGGGAGAAGGGTGGGAGAGGGGTCGGAGAGAGGAGTCAGAGAGAGGGGTCAGAGAGAGGGGTCGAGAGAGGGGACAGAGAGAGGGGTCAGAGAGAGTGGTTGAAGAGAGGGGTTGAAGAGAGGGGTCAGAGAGAGAGAGGGGGGGGAGAAGAGGGTGAGGAGTGGGAGAGAGAGGGTGAGGGGTGGGAGAGAGAGAGTAATGAGTGGGAGAGAGAGAGGGTGAGGGGTGGAAAGAGGTGGGAGTGAGAGTGAGAGTGTGGGAGAGATGAGAGGGTTGGGAGCGGGAGAGTGGTGGGAGAAGAGAGGGAGAGGGGTGGGGGAGAAGAGAGAGAGAGAGAGAGAGAGAGAGAGAGAGAGAGAGAGAGGAGGAGAGAGAGAGAGAGAGAGAGAGAGAGTGGAGAGAGAGTGAGAGGGTGGGGAGAGAGAGGGCAGGGGGTGGGAAAGAGGTGGGAGTGAGAGTGAGAGCGGTGGGAGAGTTGAGGGAGAGGGGTGGGAGAGAGAGAGGAGAGGGGTGGGAGAGAGAAAGAGAGATGGAGAGGGATGGGAGAGAGAGGGAGAGGGATGGAGAGAGAGGGAGAGGGGTGGAGAGAGAGAGTGGAGAGGGATGGGAGAGAGAGAGTGAGTGATAGGGAGAGGGGTGGGAGAGAGAGAGAGTGAGAGGGGTGGGAGAGAAAGGGCAAGGGTAGGAAAGAGGTGGGAGTGAGAGTGAGAGCGGTGGAGAAGAGTGAGGGAGAGGGGTTGGGAGAGAGAGAGGGAGAGGGGTGGGAAGAGGACAATGGAGAGGGATGGGAGAGAGAGACATGGAGAGGGATGGGAGAGAAGAGAGAGGGAGGGGTTGGGGGAGAGAGGAGAGAGAGAGAGGAGAGAGAGAGAGAGAGAGAAGAGATGGAGAGGATGGGGTGAGAGAGGCGATAGGGAGAGGGTGGGAGAGAGAGAGAGGGAGGGCGTGGGAGAGAGAGGAAAGAAGAGGGGTGGGAGGGAGAGAGGGAGAGAGAGAGGGGGGGGGAGGAGAGAGAGAGAGAGAGAGAGAGAGAGAGGAGAGAGAGAGAGAGAGAGAGAGATGGAGAGGGGTGGGAGAGAGAGAGCGATAGGGAGAGGGGTGGGAGAGAGAGAATGAGAGGCGTGGGAGAGAGAGGGAGGGAGAGTGGTGGGAGGAGAGAGAGGAGAGAAGGCGAGAGGGGTGGCAGAAAGAGTGAGGGAGAGGGGTGTGAGAGGGAGAGAAGGGGAGTGAGGATGGGGAGAGGGGGGATTTTGTCAGATGTGACGTCGAGTTGAATGTCCATCTTAGGGATGGCACACACATTGATGAATCACTCTGCCTGTGAAACGCCAGGATGACAGTTTATAGCTGGGTCAGGAATCAAACCCAGGCGTGAGCTGAGAGCGAGCATGTGTACCTCTCCCCTATCCTGCCATGATGTGTCGATTCATTCCTTTGTAACAACTGAAAACATGTTTTTACTCATTGTAATAATCTAATTTATTTTGCCTCTCTAACTCCGGAGATGTCCCCACGGACAACCGTGCTGCGGTATCACCAAGGTGGCTTGTAAAGATCGAAGCTTGAAGAGCACTCCAAGCAAGCACTCCAACAAAACGGTTGAAGAAACTTTTTAATACGAAAAGTTTAATTTTATGCCTCCACTGACAAAGTCACCGGAGGCATTATGTTTTCAGGTTGTCCGTCTGTCCGCATGTAGGTGCGTATGTCCGGACATCTGTACGTACGTCCGTCGTCCATGCATATTTTCTGTTGTCTCTGCAACCACTTATCCGATTGAAACAAAATTTTCACCTTAGGTTCGACAACTCACGAAGAATGTTTTTCATGATAACTATGATGTCATCAGTCATGTGGTGTGGCAGCCATGTTGGAAAAAAGGAAAAAAATTGGACCTCTGTTTCTCTGAAACTGCTCAATGGAAAAAATTCAAACGTGGCACATGTCAATTAGTGGGGCAACTTAGCATAACAATTGTGCATTTTGTGAGGAAAGCACCAAATTTGGCACACTAGTAGCCGAACATTATTATATGAACAGATTTGGATATTGGACCATCTCAAAATTTTTGATGGCAGTGGAAAATGGCTGCCACAGCCATCAGCGCTGAATTTGAGATGGCCTAATATCCACATCGATAGGCTACTAGTGTGCCAAATTTGGTGCTTTCCTCACAAAATGCACAATTGTTATGCTATATTTAACTCAGTTGCCCCACTAATAGTCAAGTCCTCCTCATGAGAAACAAGTGTGATTTTTTGATAATGTGACAGCTGGCTTCATTATTACATTATAATTCATGTCAAACACTTTATCTGATCAGTATGAAAATTTTGAGGGTCATCTCGGTATAAGTTGTATGAGGGAAAAAATTGATGATGTCATCGGTCACATGGTTCGGCAGCCATATTTTTTTCAAACGTAAAAACCTTCAAAAATCTTCGATGAAATGGCTGAACAAATCGAGGCGAAACATTACAGGTATGAGGAAGACAAAGTTCTCCACCTATGATGTCATAGGTCATATTGGTGGCAGCTATGATTTTATGAAGAATATCACTTTAAAAATCTTCTTCTCCAGAACAGCTTGACGGATGAAGGGGAAACTTCACCCACATTTTCTCTAATCCTTGGGGGATACCGGGATGTTCACGAATAATTAACAGGTCACATGGTCTGACAGCCATATTGGATTGAACTAAAATAATTTAAAAATTCTTTCGCTTGAACCACTTCATCAATTGATGCGAAACGTCACAATTATGATCTAGTATTCATGGGGTATACATGTTTCAAATTTCAACCTGATTGGACGCATGGTATGGCAGCCAGATGTATTTAATATTTTCAATCTGGGTTCAGGGATTTAAATCAAACTTGATCCAAGTACGTATAATGATGTAATAATGTGGGCGGAAGCATATCTGGTGACATTGTGACTTCGAAGAGTGTCCTTCTAGTTACCTCCGCCACCGAAGGTGGAAGGAGGTTATGTTTTCACCCCTGTCTGTTTATTTGCTTGTTTGTCTGTTTGTGTGCAAGATATCTCACAAAAAGTTGTGGACAGATTCCGATGAGATTTGGTGGAGAGGTTTGAGCGTGTGACAAGGAGGAGTTTATTAGATTTTGATGAAGATCCGAATCCGGATCCGGATCTGATAATTTTTTTTCGGCGATTCTTCACCATTGGGAGATAGGGCGAAACTGATATGTAGCACGATATCTCAAAAAGTTGTGGATGGATTCGGACGAAGCTTGGTGCACAGGTTGGGTGGTGACAAGAACGAATTGATTCGATTTTGGTGAAGATATGAATCCAGATCCGGATACAAGAATTTTTTTAATGATTCAAAGTGGTTCTTCACCATTGTGAGATTGGGCGAAAAACGATATATAGCATGATATTTTTCAAAAATGTATTGGGCCTGATATGTTCTTGTGGATCAGACATTACATGGTGGAGGTATGCGCTCTACTGAGTGCCCTTCTAGTTTTATATGTATCTATGTCGAAGTGACGGGTCATGTAATGAAAGAAGACCATACCACAAGGGGAAATATCGAAATAAAATTGCACATTTTCAGCGAGCGAGCCACCACCCAAAACACTGCATGACAACGTGGGGCCAAAATGCAGGTGAGTAGGGCCTGAACTTTGTTCAAGTCGATCGATATATTCAGGAACAGTGCAAATGCTTTTGCCGTGTGTGGCCATGGCTTGGAAAGGAACAACCAAGCAGCTTGTATCGAGCTCGCAAAGTGGCTTAAACACTTAAGCAAGCACGCCAACAAAATGGTTGATAAGGAACAGCAGGCTTGGCAAGCAATTAGTAATCTATTCCCCCCTCCCCCTCACACTGCCTTCTCTTTCCCTCACACTACCTTCCCATCCCCTCATGCTGCCTTCCCTTCACTTCCCCTCACACCACATTCCCTTCCCCTCACGCTCACTTCCCTTCCCCTCGCACTGACTTCCCTCCCCCTCCCCTAATGCGTACCTCTTCCAAAACCCACTCCCCTCTCTACAGCCCATGGACATCTTCACGCAGTCTCTGCATGCTGTTTTAATGTGCTGTTCCAACGTACCCCATTATATTCAATCCTGACTACCCCCACCCCCATTTTCCCCCTCAAATCCTCCTACCAAATGCAAGTCCAGAACCTGCTACCCTTATTCTTACCTTCCTCCCAAACCCAAACCATTCACCCACCCCACTTCTCCCCCATCCTCCTCTCTCTCACAGCCCCCTCCTCCCCTACTGGAGTATAACACAAACGTTTGGTGAGGCGATGCTCTACCCACCCCCCTCCTCGCTCTCCCCTTTCCTAGCACCCCACATCTTCCCTCCTCGTCCCACTCTCCCTCTGTCATCTCTCCCTCCCATCCATCCTTCTCTCTCCGTCCTCCTCTCTCCCCCCTCTCCTCTCCCACCTCTCCCGCCTCTCTCACTCCTCTGTCTACCCCCTTCTCTCTCCTCTTTCTACCCCCTCTACCTCCTCTCTCTACCCACTCTCTCTCCTCTCTCTCTCTCTCCACAACCTCCTCCTCTCTCTCTCCCTCACTCCGTCCTCTCTCCTCTCTCCCTCACCTCCTTCCTCTCTTCCTCACCTCCGTCCTCTCTCTCCCTCACCTCCTCTTTTCTCCTCTCTCCCTCACCTCCGTCTATCTCTCTCTCCCTCACCTCCGTCCTCTCTCTCCCTCACCTCCGTCCTCTCTCTCTCCCTCACCTCCATCCTATCTCTCTCTCCCTCACCTCCGTCCTATCTCTCTCTCCCTCACCTCCGTCCTCTCTCTCTCCCTCACCTCCATCCTATCTCTCTCTCCCTCACCTCAATCCTCTCTCTCTCCTGCCCTCACCTCCATCCTCTCTCTCTCTCTCTCTTGCTCCTTCACTCCCACCTTCTTATTATTCCTGTCAGCGAAGCGACAGGTTGTATACTGTATACGTATGTGTTGAGGTTAGTCTGTGCATTCCTGGTACGGTCTACTCCTTATCTACCTGCTTTTAATCTCCTCAATCCACAAACAATCCGCTTCACCAAACCTCAATTCAAAACCTCCTCATTCATGCCGTTGGCCTTATGTGTGCCGTTTCTCGGATGGACGTTAAACTGGGCATCACTCTGCCAGAATTTTTCGTCCCTCTCTCCCCACTTCTTCCCCCCCCCCCCCCCTCCCTCTTGCCCCATTCCCCTACCTCACACCCCTCCTACCCCCACCTCTCCTCTCCCTCCCCTCCTTTCTCTACCCCCCCTCCTCTTTCTACTCCCCACTCCACTCTCTTCCCACCCCTCTCTCTCTCCCACCCCTTTCCCTTGCTCTCTCTCTCCCGACCGCCCCCCACTCACTCTCTCCCCCTCTTTTAATATTACCATCAGAAAAGTAACAGATCGGATCTGCTGGTGTGTGTGTGTGTGTGTGTGATAATATATATATATATAATATATATATATATATATATATATATATATATATATATATACTGTATATATTACAGTCCATACATATATTTCTTTGAATCAGGCAAAGGGTTGGTGGTGCAAGCAATGGTACAAGGCATGTGGTCATGAAGCTCAAAGCTATTCACCAAGCTGATTCGACAAGGGCCATTATCGAGGCAAGTGTTTTGGGTTCATTTAGCGCACAATCTGGCAGACGAGAGCAGGAATGCTTACAAATTAGGACCTGTGCCCACGGTGGGTATAAATAAGCAAAACCAACAAAGGCCACAAACAATAGAGAACTATATTGAACAAGATTTGTTGCAGGGATACTACCAAGTGACAATTTGCAGGATGAAGGTGAAATACAGCAATGGTTTATTATGATGAGCCAAAGGGAGGCAGCTCTGAGGACAAGGGTAAATCAAAGGAAGGACGAGGGTAAATGAAATGAAGGTGAAGAGGAGGAAGGAATGAATGTGGCGATAGGATTGCAAGCAATGAATTATTCTTAATGGTGATGGCCGACAAGTAAAGTGAGGAAATTTACTGTAGTGAGGGGAAGCAGTTAAGTCTCGGGTTGTAATGAGACAAACTGAAATTCATGCAGGAGAGATACTGAATAGTGGAGCGAGAACTTAAATGGTAGAGTGATGCTTTCTTTTGTGGAGCAAAGGAAAGTTTTAAGGCACACAATCTGGTCAGGGTGAGCATCACCTGACTTGATGGAATGAGATCTCGTTTGGTGGAGTGAGATCTCCAGAGGGCATTATTTAGGGGACTACCATCTAAAGGGGGCAACATTTGATGGTCATATTGGTTTGGTGGAGTTAAATTTTGTTGGTGGGTAGACACCCAATGTGGATGGAAAGGGGGAATGACTATTCAGTTGAACCTTGGCTGAGTCATACCAAAGACTATAAAAATGGTAGATGCTAGCTTGACGCTTACTTGCTTGACGCTCAGAGTTTTAAAAGGATAGAACACAGTCAAACAGCATTAGGTTGGCAATCATAGCACAGGCTTTTATGAGCCAAATGGCCTCTTGCATTGATGTTCCTTGTAAGGGAACTCTTATTTATATATTTATTTATTTAATGTTCTCCATCTTGACTTGCCTGGAGAGAGGAAGTGCCCAATAGACCAGCTTTTTGAAATGCCTGCAGCTGTTCCTTGGTAGAAGCAGTCCAAACACCCAGCTGGCCAACCTGCTGCTGCAGCTCTGTCAAACCTTTCAACACCTCAGCCAGGTGTTTCTCCTTTTCAGGTAGCGCACCAGACACCTGCCCAATGGTAGGAATGTGATAGGTGGAGGTAAAGAGCAAAAGATTAAAAAGTCGGATATTTCAATCAAAACACACAAAATAATTAACAAAGAGGGCTCTGTATAGAAACCAAGTTTACGAGTGTGTATGAATGAATAATTTCTGGCCGAGTAAATGACACAAACACATGTATGAACAAAATATATTTTCCCCCCTGCCTGAGTAACTTCTGCAGTAAGGAGCACTATATATAGATTGCATATAGATTATGCTGCAACTATTTTATTGCTGGAATGCCTCAAAGTAGACAGAACTTAAAATTTTCTGAGATTGAATAACACCAGCGGGCACTCCTGCCCTCCATGTGGGACGACCCTTCTTGGCCCAAATTTGGTGGGAAATGTACTGTGGCACATTCTTGGAAATGCTCTTTATAATTTTGTCATTTTTGAAAAATTTTATTCATCACAACATATAAAACAAGAAGAAGATGTCGTGCAGAGCACGATACTTGCAAAATCCATGAAACAAATTTGCCATAAAAAATAACTGGTGGTTGAATTCAATGACCAAATAT
>CM068967.1:27925133-27936485 GCA_035128595.1 Eptatretus atami
AGGTGAGAGAGGTACCCACACCCAGCCAACTGGCAGGATGATGACAACTGAAGTTACCACGTATGAGGAAGAGAGAGTTTGGCTGAGTGTTTTTTTGCTGGAGGCATGGCTTCCAAGTTATTAGAAGTTGGTCCATGTTTTCGGCGAGTGAGATGTAAATGGAGTCATCACTGTTTGGTGGATGGTACAACACACATATAAAGATGAGGTGGGAGTGGAGGGGAAGCCATAGCCAGAGGTATTCCTGGGGGTTTTGGAGAGTGAGGGCAGTGCATGGACAGTGAGGAATAGAGTTTTTGATGAAGAGAGCAACTCCGCCACCAGGTCGAGGCTCAGGTTGTCATGGAGAGATACTAGGGAGTCAGAGACGTCTTGAAGGAGGAAAGTTTTTGTGAAGCAGATTATGTTTGGTTTGTTAGTGGCAACCTGGATGGAAAGATCAGTCAGGTTTGAGCGAAGGCTCTGGATGTTTGAGGTCCACACTGTTAAATAAGAGTGAGGGAGGAGGCTTTGGGTGCAGGGGAGGGGAGGACGATGGAGGAGGGGGGGGCAGGTTGGGAGAGTTGTTGACAGAGTGTGGGGATTGCAGAAGAGCTATATGGGAAAGGGGCAGATGAGGAGGAGAAAAGGCTTAGTGGAAATGGGATGAGGCACAGTGGGGAGTAATAAGAGAAGGGGCAGAGGGAAGTTGAAGATTGGAGGAGGTGGAGGGATGAGATGAAAGATAGAGGGCAGGGAAAGGGAGCAGCTTTGTGGATGTGAGGGGGGAACTTTGAGAAGAGGGAGTGAGGGGGAGATTTGGAGGAGAAAGGTGAGAGTGGAGTGTTGAGGGAGAAGGGTGAGGGGGGACTTTTTGAGAAAGGTGAGAGGGAGTGTTGAAGAAGGGGGGAGGGGAAGGGGGGAGAGTGTGAAGGTTGCTTTGAGAGGGAGGGGAGACAATGAGAGCAGGGAAGGCCAAGGGGCAGGAGGGCAATGGAGAGGGTGTAGAGAGGGGAGGGATGAGACATGGTAGTGGTTTGGTGAAAAAGGGAGCGGGCGGGGAGGTACAAGATTTGAGGGTTGGGAAGAGGAGGAGTTGTGATGAGAGGAAAGAAAGAGCATGCTTGATATGTTGAGGAGTGCACTGATTGAGAGAGTGAGATATCTGTTTGGTTAGAATGGAGCCACAGATGCTAGAACACCACACAGTTTTTGGACACCAAAGGAGGAACTGATACTGAAGCAGAAGACAGTGAGGAGGTGCTAAGAGCAGAGGTAGGATGAGGGGCAAGATGGGAGAGTAAGGAGAGGGTATAACAAGGAGGTTAGGAGGAGGTAGACATAAGGAGGTGGGTGAATTGGCACTGAAGTTGGAAAAAGAGACGATTGATGAAACACGAACATGCATCGCAAAGTGGGATTAAAATTTTTTTTAAGTCACAGATGCGATTAAAGACATTACATGAGGGATGCAATATGAAGGAGAATTAAGAGAATGGAGAAAAGAACGTTTGTAACAGTAGGACATTTTAGACGCGGGATGAAGGAAAGGTCAAATTGGAAAGGGTATTTTGAAGAAGAGGAAGAGGAAGAAAAATAATAAGAAGAAGAGCAGTGAATAATGATACAATACAGAGAACCACACATGCGAAAGAGGAAGTTGAAACATTTTGAGACCTTTTTTGGGGGGGATAAAGATTCGGTAAAGGAAAGGTTGAAGAAAAAATTGTGAAGGTGTATGGTGAATGGGGGTCAGAAAAAGTAGAAGGAAGATGGTAGATCGGTAAAAGAGGGAAGAGGAAGAAGAGAAGGGGAAGAAGAGGAGGTCACGTGGTTAGGTGGGGTATGAGGTGAGAAGAGAAAAGGGTTTTTTATTGTATGTTTTACATTTTAAGACATTAAACAGAGGGAAGAGTTGGGAGGGATAGGGGGAGGGTGGAGGGGAAAGTGGAGAAAATAAAAACTGATTGTAATAAGGAGAAAATACAAATAAACCCAATCGTGAACATAGTTGGGAAGACAGGTAGGCCCTCAGGGAAACCCGATTTGACAAGACCGACAAAAACTCACCAAATAGCACAAGTTTTTGTTGCAAAACCGAACTAGGGACACACACAGTAAACATGGAGGCAACAAAATAAAGTCAAAACACGACGAACAACAACCGGAAACTTATCTTTGAGAACGTCGGCGGAGACCCCTGGAGAGAACCAACCGTTATTCAAAAACCAGAACCAGAAGTTGAATTTCACTCATTTTGAAAAGAAAAACCGATACACAAAACAAACTGCCATCAGGCAGGCCTTCTACTGGACAATGTCATTGAAAATGTTTTCTAAGAACACGTGCAACACGATTGTCATATTGTTGCGGTTCTGTAAAACCGCATGCCTCCAAGGCAATGGCATACAACATACAGCGATCCTAAGGCAGTTATTTCAATAGTATGTGTATTAGTTCGTCCTTTCCATGTGTCTGGTGAGTAAAGGGGAAAGATGCATTGCATGGGACTCCTTCAGTTAGACTTCTTTAACCTTCTCTTTCAGTTAGACCTCTTTAATCTTCAACCCTTGCAGTTCTTTCACTCCTTTGCTACAACCCTTTCTCTCACACAAAACAAGCAAGCAAGCACGCAAGCAAATCAGTAAAGAATAATAGTAACCAAGCAAGCACACCGTGAATGCCTCATTTGCATTTGCGTGCTAATTTTCCATTCAAAACTGCGTGCCAATTCTCAACTGCCATTTCATCTCAGACCTTAATTCTTTTCACCATACTAGACCACGCTCACCACAACCACTTCAAGCGACGACTAAAAATCCCCGCAACAACTCACGCTAACATTTTCCATTACAAACGTGACCATTATTCACAACTTCGTTGCAAGGAACTTCAACCTCTTCCCCACAACGCTACGTTACAATCCCACCTCACTACAAACACCACATGTTCCCACTGCTCTACAACCGCTACAATTGCCACATGGTCATCGAACACTCACCACAGCCTCGAGGGACATGAAGGAGACAAAAGTCTGGTTATTTTGGGGCATAACTCGAAGTGCGAACGTGCACTGGAGCTCGTTTGAAGACCTACACGTAGTGCAGAGATTTCCCTAAAATTCTGCGTTTGAATGGAGGTCAGCACACGTTCAGGTCCAGAGAGCACCTCCAAAAACCACAGCCCTATGTAAAAGTCTGAGCTCTTATGCGTGTCCCTGTTGGCGAGCGAAGAAGCCAGATTTTGCACTCGGGGCCTGGCGGGGCATGGCTACGACCGCTATGGACCAATGGGGAGGCTCAGTTTCGCTGAGAGCCTCTTTTGATCCAATGTTTGGCTCCTCCCCTCGTCTAGGGCTCATAACAAGAGCATACACGGTTCATTCTGAGCAGTATCACCGGGGACAGAGCTAGAGAGATTGCCAGGGACAGAGCTGAGCAGAAGCCGCCAGAGCTCGCCAGACATCGGACCTCACCGGGGTGACAGGCGGTGCAAGGACAAGCGTCAGAGTCAGCGTGACCACGCGTGGGGTCACGCATTGCTGCTGTGAGCCGGGACTGCTTCCATTTCAACGTCGCTCATTTAGGCTGCATCCTGCAGTGACACTTTCACATACAAACTCTGACACAATTGACAATATGATGTTTTCTCTCATGCATATTTCTTCTACCATCTATCTCTCGTCTAATGTGAACACAAAAGAACAATCAATGCGGGCAAGCCTGACCAACTGTTCTTTTCAGAGCAAAACCCAAGAGCGAACTCAAGAGTGAACCAAACTGACTTACACCTCACATTCTTCCTCTTAAACAACTCTGCAACCCACGTCGCATTACACTTGCACCTCTCAAACACACACTCTAGATGCCCTCAGTATTTCTCCTCTTTCCTAAGTGCTCTGGGTTGCACATATCTGCCAATCGTGTCAGGCATTGAGAGGTCGTTAATCGTCAACCGCTTCTATCTCTCAGGGCTATCTCTAATTTTCCTCGAGTTTTTGTGTGTGTGTTTGCATGATGGCACCTTGCGAAGCATAAGTAAAGACTGTATAATAATTTTCAGGATAACTCTGCACTGTCTTCCTTTGTAAATATTGTTCGCCTTCTGCCACACCCAGGAAATTCCTTGCTATCCCTGCTCTACATTTGCAATACATCCCATACTGTGCCACATAACTTTCCTTGCTCCTTGTTTGTTCTTGGAATATATATCAATGCACTTGGAAGTCGAACTAAATCATGTTTGGATCGATTGCTCACTTGATAATCTTACCACCGTAGAATGCTAATTCCATGTCATGTGCAAAATCCAAGTTGTTTTTAGGTATGATGTGATTCTTGTTCCCTCAACCTCCTTCCTTCATGTCATGCTTGTTTATGTGTTCATTTTTTAATACAGGAAGGCATCAAGCAGCCCATTAGGTATCCATCCCTAAATTTGGTGGGATCCAATGGGACAATGCTTGCAGCCCAATCACAAAACAACATTCTCCCAGGGGCAGAAAACAATAGAGCAACAAATAGCACCTGTACAAAGAGGTGCAGCAATGCTCCGACTGATTGAAGATGACATTGATTCCTTCTCTTGCTCTGCCTTGTTCTTGAGCAGCTGAGGATTCTGAATGCACCACAGGCAATTTAGTGCCCATCAAGGGTACAGTGGCATTGCTTGAGTCATATGATGTGTGGCTTTCCCTTGCCTCCATGAGAAGCAATATCAGTTGGGTTGATGCAAGGACATGCCTTCTACAGAGAGTTCAATTTGCGACGTCTCGGACAATCATAAGAGTCACTGACTGGAACAGATTTGTGCAAAACAAACTTTCTCAAACAATCAGTGTTGCACAAGAACCCAAATTTTTCATGCCATCAGAAGTGGAACTCTCTGCTTGGCAATTTGTGACCACCATTCTTGCATAATATCTTTGGTGGCTAAAATGTCATCCTGAGATAAACAGGTTAACATATCCAGGATACCAGGTGGGGTTGACTCTGCCTGTCATCCTTCGGAGGTCGGCAAAATGAGTGCCAGCTTGCTGGTAACCTGTGTCGGAGTGGCGACCTGTCCAGGATTGTGCCCAATAGCCAAAGAGTCTGCTTAGGCAGCACCAACGCTCTGCACAGAGTATGGTCCTAATGGATGGAATGGATGGATATCCAGGATCATTAAGAAATGAAGAAAAAAACTATAGTTCAACTGAAGTCAAAGGGCTTACACATAAAATGCAGTACATCAGCGACTCTTCCCTATCCATTTCAACGTCGCTCATTTAGACTGCATCCTGCAGTGACACTTAGACATACAGACTCTTACACAATTTACAATCGGATCTTCTCTCTCATGCATCTTTCTTCTACCATCTATCTCTTCTCTTCTGTGGATGCAAAAGAGCAATCAACGCGGGCAAGCCTGACCAACTGTTCTTTTCAGAGCACAACCCAAAAGCAAACTCAAGAGTGAACCAAACGCTTTCACCTCACATTCTTCCTCTTACACTATGCCGCATCCCATGTCACATTACACTTGCACCTCTCAAACGCACACCCTCAACACCCTCAGTATTTCTTCCTCCTCCCCTTTCCGAAGCGTTCTGGGTTGCGCAGGTCTACCGGCCGCACCAGATATTGAGAGGTTGTTAATCCTCAACTGTTTCTTTCTTTCAGGGCTATCTCTAATTTTCCTTGGGTTTTGTGTGTGTGTGTGTGTGTGTGTGTGTGTGTGTGTGTGTGTGTGCGTGACGGCACCTATCATAGCATAAGTTAAGACTGTATAATAATTTTCTGGATAACTCTGTACTGTGTCTTCTTTTGTATATATTGTTTGCCTTTTTCCGCACCCCACAAACTCTTTGCTCTCCCTGCTGTACATTTGCAATAAATCCCATACTGTGCCACATAACTTTCCTTGCTCCTGGTTTAATTAAATGTGTTTGTTGAAAATGTTCCCAGGTCATTTTTGTCTTTTTCTCCATTGGTCCAGCATGGCCCACACTCTAGCTTAGCCGGGACATTATTCCCGAAGAATCTGTTAAATATCCGTACGTACTTGGCAGCTTCACTTGGCTGCATCTGATCTGGTAGGTAACCTCAATAACGCAAGTACGTACCAAGGGCGTGATTCCCCGATAATGAGGTCACGTGTCCTAAGGTAAATGGTTGTTGGATGGAGGACCCTAAGTCACGTGGTCAAGTTATTGGCGTTCACAGTCGATCAGTGAGCCGCCACAACATGAAGTTATTTGTGTGCGACGGCCTGCGATTCCCGGTAAGTACGGAGAGGAAA
This sequence comes from Eptatretus atami, assembly GCA_035128595.1. Classification (NCBI taxonomy): domain Eukaryota; kingdom Metazoa; phylum Chordata; class Myxini; order Myxiniformes; family Myxinidae; genus Eptatretus; species Eptatretus atami. The sequence continues at coordinate 27,931,395 of CM068967.1, forward strand.
CTGAGACAGCCCCTCCCTCGTGGTTCCCCCATGACGCCGGGTGAGCAACAATATCATCACAGAGGATTTTGGCAAAACAAAGAATATGGAAATTATTCCTGACTTTAAGGTAAGTTCAAAACTTACCCGAGAGTCAGGAATAATGAAGTAAGAAGTACATTGTATCCTCAGTGAGGAGTTGGGCAAAAGAAAGGCGATGATAAAGCGGATGTCAAAAGTGCTCAATGATAGCTTATTTGGTGCTTTCATCTGAGCACCAAGCTTGTGATGCAGCGTTTCAAGGTTCAAATCAGAGAACTGTGTCAAATTATTCATTGTATCCTTATGTCCTTGTTGTGGCAGCAAATGTCACCTTACATTATGTTGATCATTGAAGTACACTAGGGGGTATTCATCCCCTCTCTGAACCAGATTTCTGAGTAGCTGTGGGAATAAAACCCACAATGATGAGGGCAATACAACAACACTTTATCTATTCCAGCACCGAACCATGACTTTATTTCTTCAAAATGTCCTTGCAATTCAAGTAAAAGTAAATTAATGTCTCTTTTCAATGTCTATAACAGTGTTTCTCAACCTTTTTTGTCCCACGCCCCACTTTGATTTTCAAAATAATTGTACGCCCCACCATGATTGGAGACACTACAGTATATACTACATATGTATTCAAAAGGCAAAGCTATGAAAGCGATCATATATTGATTCATTAATTCTGAATCCTCATGCCCCACCAAAATATTTCCACGCCCCACCGGTGGGCGTGCGCCCCACCTTGAGAAACACTGGTCTATAAGATGCTGTTCAATGCCTATAGGCTCCTGTCTGAGCCTGAGATGAGTGCATACATTTTCAACCAGCCACATACCCCACCCTGCGGAATTCAATGTACAGTATATATAATGAGTTTTATATTCAGCGTGCAAGTACAGCTTTTTCCTTTAAAACGTTTTGGTCCTTTAGAGGCACTGATTGGTTTCAAAACATCCTCAAGGATGCCAGCTGAGAGGACAGTCGGCTTCATGTTTTCTTCCCAAAACGACAGACATCAGAACATGATGGTACAACAAAGAAAGTTCAACAGACTGAGCATGAGGTTTCGGTTTGTCATTTCAAAATGTCCACAAGGTCATAACAAGCCATAACTACACACACTGTGGCCCAGTGCACCTGCCAAGGAAAGGATAAGAGAAGCAATAGTTTGGAAGAAAAAAAAACAACAACAAAAAACAAGGAAAACAGTAAGCATACCGCAGTCCAGCGGGTGTTCAGATGTTTGATGTCTCCCTTGGGGCCTTGCCTCTCGAAGCGGGTTGAGGTCCCCGCCTCAGGCGCCTCACGCGCACTCCTGCCCAGCCCGGCCAGCGCGGCTCCTCTGCTGGGCAGCTCTGCCGTCTGCCACTGCATACCAAATGCATATTAATCTCTTTGACCATTCACACTGGATACCAACCAGCATTTGTGAAGGTACACAACATTTTCCTCCAAGCTATATCATGTGGGGGTGGACTGCCAGGTCTTTCCTAGCTCTTGATTGAAGCAAAATGCTCAGCACACCAGGAAGGCCAGTTTGGTGGAAAATTACCATCGGTTCTGATTGTATGAACAACACTGTGAAAACCAAACAGTTTAAACATCATTTAACTTCCTCTTTTTTAGGGGATGGTAGGGAATTTTGCAAATCACTTAAGGACAATCATCTTTTATCAGATTGGCTACTTCCCTTTGATCTGCAGTTAATTGTCTGCTTTCATCTGATCATTGTTTGAACAGCTGTTGCGACGCAACCAAAACACAGACCCATGCTGGTGCATTGTTTAATGGCTACAAAATAACTCCCTCCACCTTCATTTTGTCACTGAACAACAATGAAAGACGGATTAACAGTAATGAAGTGCTAATAGGTTATGATTAAACGGTCCGAGTTAAGTTCATTAAGCACGTGCACTCTTATGGGCACTGGGAAATTATCGTCTCAAATATTGACATGTTAGGTTGAAGAGATATCGGCCGATCACAAAGGAGCATTCATGAAAACGAGATGGCAAAACAACTGAGGTCTTGTCTCTGCCTATAATGTCTCTTGTCAGCTTCACTCACCATCTCTTCGCTATCTCTGAAATGCTTTCCAAGCCACCGCCTCCTCATTTACTCCCGAAATGTCAATCAATGACAATCAATCCTTCCCTCCTCTTGCTCTGCCTGGACAGACAATTCCTTTATCCAAATCACTGTTGAGTATTATTTTTCCTCACTTCATCTCAATCATAGATATCAATGTACGTGGAAGTCTAACGAAAATCATGTTTGTATCGAAAGCTCACTTGATAATCTTCCCACCGTAGAATGCTAATTCCATATCATGTGCAAAATCCAAGTTGTTTTTCGGTATGATGTGATTCTTGCTCCCTCTACCTCCTTCCTTCATGTCATGCTTGTTCGTATATTCATTTCTCGATACAGGAAGGCAGCAAGCAGCCCATCAGGTATCCATCCCGAAAGTCGGCGGGATCCAATGGGACATGCTTGCAGCCCAATCACAAAACAACATTCCACCAGTGGTGGAAAAGAATAGAGCGACAAATGGCATCTGTTCAAAGAGGTGCAGCAATGCTCCGACTGATTGAAGATGACCTTGATTCCTCCTTTTGATCTGCCTGGTTCTTGAGCAGCTGAGGATTTTGAATGTGCCACAGGCAATTTGGTGCCCATCAAGGGGACAGTGGCAGTGATGGAGTCAAATGATGTGTGGCTTTCCCTTGCCTCCATGAGAAGCAACATTATTTGGGTCGATGCATGGATAAGCCTTCGACAGAGAGTTCAACTTTCCCAAACAATCAGTGTTGCATGAGAACACAAATTTTTCATACCATCAGAAGCGGAAATCTCTGATTGGCAATTTCTGACTACCATTCGTGCATAATATCTTTGGTGCCTAAAATGTCCTCTTGAGAAAAACAGGATAACATATCCAGGATCATTAAGAAATGAAGAAAAAAAAACCTACAGTTCAACTGAAGTCAAAGGGCTTTCACGTAAAATGCAGGTTCACCATTTCCATGTTCGAATGATCAGTGTTTGGCATGATATGATATGACAGCCGATTCATTTGTTCATTGAATAGAAGGTCAAACTAAAAGCAGAGAATGACGTATTGCTGTTGGCCATCTGTGTTTCCTGGTGGAATTGAGGAAACAAATAGGTTGAACAAAAACACAAAGACAGGATATGTCTTGTGGGCGAGAGAGAGAGAGAGAGAGAGAGAGAGAGAGAGAGTGAGATTGAGAGTGAGAGTGAGAGTCAGAGAGAGAGAGGAGGTGAGAGTGAGAGTGAGAGTGAGAGAAGAGAGAGAGTGAGAGTGAGAGAGAGTGAGAGAGTGGAGAGAGAGAGAGAGAGTGGAGAGTGAGAGAGAGAGAGTGAGAGAGAGAGGAGAGAGTGAGAGTGAGAGAGAGTGAGAGAGTGAGAGGAGAGAGAGAGAGGTGAGAGTGAGAGTGAGAGTGAGGAGAGTGAGAGTGAGAGTGAGAGAGAGAGAGAGAGTGAGAGTGAGAGAGATGAGAGAGAGAGAGTGAGAGAGAGAGAGAGAGAGAGTGAGAGAGAGAGAGAGTGAGAGTGAGAGTGAGAGAGAGTGAGAGTGAGAGTGTGATGAGAGTGAGAGAGAGTGAGAGTGAGAGAGAGGGAGAGAGTGAGAGAGTGAGAGAGAGAGAGAGAGAGAGTAGAGGTGAGAGTGAGAGAGAGTGAGAGGTGAGAGTGAGAAGAGTGAGAGTGAGAGTGAGAGAGAGTGAAGAAGAGAGAAACCCGTTAACATCTCTCAGTGACTAAAATATCTTGGAAATAATGTAACAAATAATGCTGATGTTATAACGGCAGATGAAGGTGAGCAAATACTGCGATTCATCACACGATGACATTGTCCTTTATCGCTGATGGACAGCAATGTGATGCGCTCCATTATCCAATTTTCTCTGGGGTAACACATTGAGGTTGAAGGTGCTCCAAAGAATGGTCGTTTTATAAATGCCCTCAAGACTAATTTCCCAGGCTGACGGCCATCGTCCCATGGCCAGTCGGACGCACAAAGCAAAACCGGCATGCAGATTGCCGAGACTGCGATGACAATTCCCACAATGGATGTTTTGTTCCATTTTCCAGGTTTTCAGCCAAACAAGTAAACCCAACTCAATCTAACTCACCAACATACAATCAAAAGTCAATGTTTCAAATCACATTCTTTTTCTGACAACTTGTATCATAGAGCTGAATTAATTAATTTATTTACATTTAACTGATCAATGGATTTGTCTTTACAGAGCTGAGTCTCTGGACATATAAATTTCACATCGAAGACAGGTTGGTGGTGTCTCTGTCTCCTTTCTGGTCTTGCAACCTCTGCCCTTTCCATGATCTCCTCCCCCCCCCCACCAACCCCAGGTTTCTGCAGGGTGCATTCGGTCTGCCTAGTAACGCTCTTCTTGTTAAACTCCCAAAATCTAGATTCACATCTCACCTACACTCATTCATTCCTCTTTTTTTTTTTCCTGCCGTTAGAAACCATCTTCCTCAGTCTCTTCAATCATTCTTTCCTCCGCGGGCTTCAATGCAGCTGTTCACCACCATCTCAGTTAATTTCCCATCCACAAACATGATATTTTCTATCCCATTAATCCTCCTTGAGCCCAACTCCTTCCGGGTTTCCAGTTTTTCCTTTCACATTTGTGATTGTGAGTTTGCGGCTGCATCATCTTGTTCATCCCCTGTGTCCTTGCATAGCCCTCGTTCTCTCTCCTCCCCCCACCCTTACTTATCCAAGTCTTCCTCTATTTTTGTCTCTCTACTGTCCGTTTTGTTCTTATTATGTCCTGATCCGTTTTGTGTTAGCTCCTCCACATAGCCTTGACACTGTATACAAAAACAAGAAAAAGCTCAGGCTAAACGAGGAAGGTCATACATAAATGACAAGCAAGATAAGGATGCAAGGAGACAACAATATACCTTTACAGGAACTACAAGGTCATTTCGACAATGAGAAACATCCTCTCATACGGGAGCGGCGGGGGGGGGAGGGTCTTGTGAATGCACGCACCAGGCGGACGTAAT
>CM068967.1:27943098-27960661 GCA_035128595.1 Eptatretus atami
TCACTTTAGAAACTTTGCGCGGAGCACGGGTTTGGCTAGTATCTCTTAATTATATACTCCGGGTAACCATTCTCACCGAGTATATTCATGATTTTATCCATTTCAGCAGGAAGAATACAAGGTGAGCAAATCCGCCGAGCCCTATTCACAAGGATATTGATCAAGGCAATTTTGTATCTCGTGGAGCTGTAGGAATCCCAACGAGTATACTTCACTGGGCAATATACTCGTTGGGATTTACCATAGTGGGCCACACTGGCAGCTCTCGATATTATGTGGGCCGCACCCACACAACTTACCTCCTATATATACACAGAATTTTTTTTTATGTGTTATCTGATTTTAAATGAGCAAACAAAATCCAAGTATATTATCTGTTAAAATATATCTGGTTTGATGCATATTAGTGAAAGATCTGGCAATTTCCTTTGTTTAAAGCAGTTTTTTAAACTGGATGTCACTTGGGCCACAGCAGAGGGCAGAATGTCCTGCATGCAGCCCTTGGGCCACAGGTTGAGAACAACTGGTCTGTACCATCTATACCTGGATTGTGAGCACAGCCAATGCTCCACACGTCAATCACAGCTGCATCGGACAAGCGTCATTTGAATCTCAACCTCTATTGCTGGCACCAAATACTGAATAAAATTCCATGTAACAACCTCTAGAGAGCTCAGTCAAAATGAAATTTGACTTGAAAGTCACCCTACTTTATTGAAAATAAATCGGTGAAAATATTCCCTAAATGTCCAGGGGGTAGGAGTTGTGCCCATGACATGACCATCGGTACCTGTAGCACGTTTGCAAAATTTGGTGGACCTCGGCCAAGACATTTGAGTCTATAAATGAACAGATGACAGACAAACAGACCCACTGTGTTTCAATAATATGTACAGTACTGTCAAAAAGTTTGGGTTATTCAAACGATATTCATGCTTTCAGGTAAATTCATCAAATTATCAGTGATATCAGTCATATGTGTTTATTATTGTAAATTAACAGCCTTAATAAATGAGCATGGAACAAACTGCTTAAGTAAATAACAAGAACAGTGCCATTTTATGGTATCAGTCAATAATTTATGTCTAAGCTTTGCCCTCTTGAGTGCCATCACTCTTTTACTCATGCTTCCTGAAAATGACAGAAGCACTCTTCCAGGAATATTGTGCCAAATATCTTGTAGTACATTCCAGTTCTGTGAAGTTAGTTTGGTTCCTCTTGTTCTTCTCTGTTTCCAGGTAATCTCATGTGGTCTTGATGGGACTCATGGCCAGACTTTGAGGTGGCCATTGCTAACACATGGAGCACACCAGCTGTAACTGTTTTCCAAACAGTGTTTTACTATATTGAAAGTGTGTTTTGGTTCGTTATCTTGTTGGAAAATGAATTCTCTTCCGATGAAACAATTTCCACTAAAACTGCATTGTGCTGCAGTATCTGCTTGCACGTCTCTTTTGTAAGCGTCCCATTGATTTTAATAAGTTTTTCAACACCAAAAGCTGAGACACAACCCCAAGACAGCAACAGAGCCTCCCCCATGTTGAAGTGTCTCTTTTTGAACAGGATATCTCAAAAGGTTGTGCACAGATTCAGACAAAATTTGGTGGACATGTTGGGTGTGTGACAAGGACAAATTTTTTCGATTTTGGTGAAGATTCGGATCTGAATCTGGATCTGAGAATTTTTTTAGTGCTTCTTCACCATTGAGTGAAAATATGGCAAAAACTATATGTAGCATGATATCTCAAAAAGTTATGGATAGATCCGGACAGAATTTGGTGGAGAGGTTTACATGTGACAATAACGATTTGACTCAATTTTGGTGAAGATTCCAATCTGGGTCCAGACATGAGAGTTTTTTTTAATTTTTACAAGTGGTTCCTTGCTATTGAGAAATGTGGCCAAAAACGATATTCATGTATAGCAAGATATCTCAAAAAGTTGTGGACGGATTATGACAAAACTTGGTGGATGAGTTGGTTAGATGACAAGAACAAGCCTATTCGATTTTGGATCGAGGTAGCAGATCTGGCCTTTCAGTGGGATACAAAACATAAACTGTTGAGCTTTGTGGAGGTATGGACTCTACCGAGTGCCGTTGTAGTTTATTTTATGCAATGGTACTTAGGTAGCTGTGATATTAAATTGACTTTCACAGAAACTTGAATTATTATCTCCCGATAAATTGCACAGTTCTAACTTCCCAGAAATGTTGAATGAGGAATAGTACCACAAAAGTGAAAATAACCCAAACTTTTGCATAGTTCTGTATGTACTGCCATGTTTGCCTACTTCCTTTGTCGGTGAGCATGCATGTACATCGTAATTAAGATTAATTTAGTTAAAGGCGGCACACACCCCATGGATCCGGTTTCGATATTTTTTCCCACCTGCCGTTTATAATTTTATTTTCATTTTATTATTCACTGCATTTGTGTCGCCCCGATGGCAAAATACACTACCCAGGGGTAGCGTGCTGAGATTTGAGGAACATTGTATTTTTTCGACGTTCGAATCGAATTTCACTTTGACGAGGCTCTCCAGAAATTATTAGACAGATTTTGTTCAGTTTGTAGTGCGAGCAATCAAAATCTAGATCCACAGCGACTCGTCTGAAGCAGTTGCGATTGATGCAAGCGGAGCATTGGCTTATGCTGCCACTCTGGGTATAGACGGCATCCCTTGTGCGTAAAATTGTAGTTTTTGTCTTGTTTTTTTATTTATTTATTTATTCTTTTTACTACTTTTCATTACTACGATGTGGGAATTCAGTTGATGGAGAATTGCACACACAAAATCAGACAATATTGTGATTTTTAAATTTGGAATTCGACCTAATCTTGACTTTCTTCTGTAATTCAATACCTCCCATTTTTTTTTTTATCCGTGTCACATTTAGTTTTCATTTTCAAATCACCGATTCGATGAATTCAGTCCGTTTTTCGTGATCGCAGAAAATCACTGGCTGTAATTCCGCATGGACATGAAACCATTCTGCAATATCGACACTTTAAATCACATCATATATATTTTGCTCTATACCCCTGATATTTCAGATTCTGATCCTTTCCATTCTGTTACAACTATAGCAAGCAGATCCATGAGTCAAAATTAAGAGTGAGGATCCAGTGGGAATTCATATCAGATAAATGAAGTAAATTGGAGGGGTGTGTTCATGCATACCTGTCTCCGTGCCCACCTCTCTTTGTCCATCTTTGTCTTGGCACTACTCCAAGTCATTAATATCTCTCAGCGAGAGGTCGAGTCTCAGAGTCTGCCTCTTTCTCACTCACTACTGGCAAATTGGAACCCTTGTTATTTTTCCCTCCTTTATTCTTGACTCGTTTCTTCTGCCCTTTCTTCCCTTCACACACTCCCCATAGTCCATGTTACACATGTTCTTCCAGAAATCCAAACATCGTGACCCTGATCAAATAAGTCTAAGCATCGTGGTCACCTTCATTTTTCGTGTTCTTTAATATGTGGAACCTTCTCTCTGAGTCTCTCATTTGTTGTTCTTCTGCCCAGTCCTTTAAGAGTTCAGCCCAACTCAATCTCATGACCTCCCCATACTGACACCCCACCATGATCTTTTCCAGGCTTAATGATCCTTTTGGCATCTTTTCTCTCCATGCTACTCCCCATCACATTATATTGCCTTTGTACATTTTTGTCGACTGGCTTTCCCTTCCCCCTTCTCAGTTTATTGAGCCTCTTACCCTTCTGTCAATTACCACTTCAACGACCCTCTATTTTGTAATTATTTTAGTTAAAAAGCATGAAAACTCTCCGGAAGGAGGGCAGTCAACCTTTGAAGAAAGGATTCATGTTATCTGGAAGTTGCCAGATCATAGATGCATAATGCTATACACAATAAGACAGGAATTTGAGAATGACCCATGGTTTCCGCAGACAACAGTCTCCACCTTTTTTCCCCAAAGTCACATAATATATTTTGCAAATATTCCAAAACACACCCCCACCATCAAAACATCAGAACGGCAGCTTGCATACAGTTGCATCCTATTCCGTCAAGAATGAAATACATGGAAGACAACTCAGAGATGAACAAGCTACTTCTGAGCTATGCTGTCAGTTGAATAAAAACAAATACCGTCGACTGTATCAATTAAAAACAAGTAAAGCAGATTGATAAATGAAATCAATGTGGAATGCGGAATGCAACACTGACATGGTAGATAAAGCAAGCAGGTCATCACACACACACACACACACACACACACACACACACACACACACACACACACACACACACACACACACACACACGTGAGTGGCACAGAATAGATCCAGAAATCACCGATGTACATGCAGGTACCAGAGGAAATCATTTGTGCAAGGTGCATTGTCTGATCACTCAGTAGATCAGAAATGCAGACATTTGTTCATATGTCCAATTAAAAGCAGCATCAAAATTTCAAAAGGAAGAATGCTATCTGTGACAGTGAACCAAGATAAATTTTTCTTGTAAAATGCAGAGCGAATGCAACAATGGCAACAATCCTTCGCCGCAAAGTAGAAAGTGTACCTTAATCAATACTCCATCGTGATCAAACAATGCAGAAAACACGAAAGTCAAACTCAGCAAACAAACTGGTGTTTGAAGCTAAGAAAGTAACAGTCATGCCAGAAAGAACCAAGAGAACAGTGTACATTAGGGACTCTATGTCAAGTGCTTTAAGCAATACAAGAGCACTTTTGGTGATGTTTATCATCCTCCACTTAACACCAACTTAGGGACTTCAACTGTGTTGATACTCATATTGAAATGTTGGACAGGTATGATAACAAAGACTCAACTGGAATAGCACTCAGTAGAGTGCATAGTCTCGCCTCGCATGCTCATTCTAAACAAAAATAGCATCGTTAATTGATCACGCTACTATTATAGCCCATATACCCATATCATCCACGCACACTATTATGTCACATGCATTGCCATTATTCAAAGCTTTATTGATTATTGATTGATTATTAGGAAATTGAACAACTACTTTTTTGCGCATGAAGGCTAAATTGTGTCAATGAAGATGAATATGAAAACTTTCAAACTATATTTCCCCAAGGCTAGTCGATTATTTGTATTAAGTTTAGCATCGATGTGTTCAGTGGTTTTGGAGAAGATTTTTTTTACATTATTATTCTCAATCCAATATGGCAACCAGACCACATGACTGATGACATCATGAATTTAATTCTTAACTCACATCAGGTCACAAATCAGACATATGAAGTTTCAGATTTGTTTGGATAAGGATTTTGATTCAACCAATTATGTCTGGAATACCACTTCACTAATGACATCATTGTTATCACCCTATACAACCCAAGTGGAGTTGATGATATATGCCAAGTTTCAATTTCTTTCGTTGAGTGGTTTTAGAGATATCCAATTTTTTTCCTATAATCCAATATGGCTGCCATACCATGTGACCGATGATATCAGAGATACCAAAAAATATTCTCCATCAGGAGTCCCTCCTATGTTTAAAGTTTCGCATCGATTGGAAAAGCGGTTGCAGAAAAGATTTTCAGCAAAAATACATAGACGTAGACACAGATGGACAGACAAAGACAAATGGGGGCATGACAATCGTCTCGCAAACCCCTTTGGGGTGAGACTAATGAAATACTGTGAGAGAGAAGGAGTGAATCTGCAGCCACTGGATCTTGGCAAGACAGGTCGGTCATAGGACCATGGTAAATATTGTTACGGTTGTGGAAATTCGCATTAACACCATAAAGAGTCCTCAGGTGAGATATATCGGTAAGTTCATGTGTAGTTAGCCCAAACCCGTTGTATAGAGGGAATATGTGTGATTCATCCGGGTTGCGACGCTTTGAGTTAGCCATTTTTTCTTTCTCTATTGTTATTTCGACCATTAAGCCGCCAACAACGCAAACAGCCACTACCTTACCTTCACAACTCCATCCCGCAAACATCGCTTCACCACCATTCCCAAACGACGCCCGCCAACCACCAAACCACCACAGAACACCCCCCCACCACCTTCGCCTATCCCTCTCCAACCATCAACCGCACCACCTGTGAACACTGAACGTCGGGCTGTCTAGGGCCCGTTCGGCGATTGGTGCCGAACGCATCGAGCCGCGAGCCGCATGGCGGCCTTCCGAGGGAGAAATTCGGATCCAAAAGGCTTCACGCCCTTTTTCCGTCCAATGGGCAAGCGTCGGGCGGTGTGGCCCCCCTCCAAGGGCGATGAACGTGATTCTTCACGAGCAGAATTCGGATCAAAAAGGCTTCACGCCCCCTTTTTGCCCGACCAATGGCTGAACAGAGGGTGGCGTGGCCCCGCCTCCAATCCGTTTTGATCCGAATTATTTGCATATGGGCTCCTCCTGAGGCCTATAAAGATGCGAGCGCAAGGCGACTCGCGCGGAGTTGGCGGAGAGTCGAGCGGAGTTGCAGGGGAGTTGGAGTTCGCGCGGTTGGTTGCAGGCGGCTGGTCGAGTTCAAGTTCAAGTAAGGGAAGACGGCGGTCGCACGAGGTTGCGGTGTGGGGTCGCTCGTCTCGTCGCGGGGTCCAAGCCAGCCAACCATTCCCCTCTCCCTGAGCATCAGCATTTCCCCCCCCCATCCGCGCTGAGATAGTGCCGGGGGGGGGGCCCGTTCCTCCCCCACCCTAAACGTGGTGCCAACAAAACCGCTCGCGCGGGAGCACGCCGGAGAGGACTCGCCGACCACGCCCGGGGCACGGAGTCGGGGCGCAGCTGCGCGAACATTGCGGCTTGCCCGCCATCGCGTCACGAGGACGCAGGTAAGACCTTCTCGTCTCGTGGACCTGGCCGATCCTCCAGGATCCACGTACATTTTGTCTACGGACCTGTCTGCCTCCTTGCCTATGAGGGTGGCTTTCTTTCTTTCGGGTTGAATGCATGCTGTGGCGCCGTGTCCAATAAGTAGAACTTCTTAAGTGTCTGTCCTGTACATTGCCCCTTTTATTCGGTGTAACTCTTTCTATTGCATTTGCTTTTGTGCATGATTGTATGGCTGTATATACGTGCCTTCCGTGTGTGTGAATAAATGTGCTTACTTGTTGAACTGTTTCCCCGCTTTGCTTCGTCTCTTCCTTTTATTGAATCTCCATCTTGCATCACGTAAGGATTGATAGTGGGTTTAAAACGCCGGTAATTAATCGGAACCGTCAAGGCCGACGATAACTCCGCTCGGTTATCCCTGTAATACGGAACGAACCGCTTAAGCAGTTCGTGTCCGGAGTCGGCCTGTGGCGTGGTACGATCGCCCGTCGACCACTCGCGCAGGTATTTAGGTAGGTCAATTTGGCGAGCAACCCTATCCTGCGCGGGTGGGCAATTGGCACGATCGTGGTGAGGTTAAACCCCACCGTGACTGGCTCCGGGCGGTAGTTCCCGGAGGTCACGACTGAATTGTCCGTTCCGGTGGGCGAGGCGGCCGCTTTTGGCTACACGCGGTCAATCGCACGCCGGCGGGCGCGAATTCGCAACAATATTTATGAAGGTGTCTCATCTCCCGCGGTCTTCCGTGGTGAGGCTGAGTCTTTGGCCTCTCATTCTCTCACAGCAGGCAGGTCAGTGGTGTTTCTGTCTTCTACCGTTTCTTCTCCCGTCCTCCCCCCCCGCTCTGTCTACGATATGTCCCCCCCTTATTTACGCAGGGCACTCAAGGTCTGCCAGCAACCCCCTTCTGGTAAAACTACCAAAATCACGAATCACTGCTCACTTTCCACTCTTTCATTCCTCTTTTTCCCGCCTTTGGAATAAACTCCCACACACTCTTCAATCCATTCTTCCCTTCCAGGTCTTCAAAACAGCAGTTCACCACCACCTCTTATCTTCTTCCCCATCCAAAACCTCAATCTTTCTACCCCATTAATCCACCCAACCCACCTCCTTTAAATTCCCTGCCTTCCTCCCTGAAAGATCCCTGTCGTGCAAGTTCCTGAAAGTCCCTGTGGTGTCCATCTCGTATACCCTGTGTTCTCCACCCCATCCCTCTCCCTTCAACAGATCTCCTAATGTCTCTGTTCCCCACTGCTTTGTCATTGTCTCTCCCGCCCTCTTGTCTACTGCCCCCTTGTTGTGTGTGTGTGTTAGCTCTCATACGAGCCTCGACAATGTATGCAAAAAAAATATCAAAAAAAAATCAAACAAACAGGTTCTTGTCAAATTCCTGACAATTAAATAATTGATCTCAATACACAAAATTAAATGCAATTGGAAATCAACCAAAAAGAGCTGGTATTTTGCGAGTGAATTGGCAAATAGAGAGAGAGAGGGGATGAAAAATTGTCACAACAAGTTGAAGAGTGAGATAGTACCAATGACGAGGTAGATACATGTCAGCTTTTGCATGCAGTTGAGGCAGGTAAGTCATTTGAAAATTTTCGAGTTGATGGAACCAGAATCATAAAAGTGACAGGTGCAGATATAATGGTTCTCTGTATCTACTATTTATCTCAGATGAAAAATGTAAGAGATGCGGACGGAAACAAGAATCACTTCAATAAAAGACTAGAATGGCACTCTTCAACATCACGACATTGACAGACATGCCTCCACCCAAATTATTACATCATTATAAACCTGTACCTGTCGATGGTCTTGAAAATTGAAATTGAAAATTTTCACACACACATCATCATCACGAAATGGACGCAATGGTAACATTATTTCTTCATAATATGTTAATTTGTCTAATTATTTCTGAATTAGTTATGCAATATGCTGATTTTATGCATCTTGCACAGAAACCTACAATTCTTGACAGTGGATGCATGAGATTGCATGAAAAGTGTTTCTCAAGTTGAAAATTATAATGTTTACGAAATATAACCCTTATTCACACGTGTTTGTTGTACATAAACATATGAAAAATTGCAGATTTTTTTTTAGGACATGTGACGACTAATTGTCATGTGATACTTCAACGGTAAGACCGATTTGGACATATGGGGTATCAAAATGTGTGCAAGACCCTACAGAAAAAAGTCTTGAGAGGAGAATTCGAAATTCCCTGCAGTTGCAAAAAAATGACCTCTTACCTTTGACCTCTTGACCCCATAATGTCATCAATTTATGTATACATCATTATTCATACTTGTACCAAGTTTGACTTCGATCCCTTCAGCTGTTCTTAAGTTATTGTGGTAGCAAAAACCTATCACAGACTCTGACATTTGATCTTTGACCTCTTTATGCCACCATCTAATCAGTTCATCTTTGCATCATACTGTATAATTATACCAAGTTTGGTTAAAATCCCATCATTGGTTCACAAGTTAGCATCTTATATATTATTTCGGAGTTTGTGGTTTCGTGACGCGCTATCTTCGACTTTGTTCTGCGCTCGAGTAACGTGATATTCGGCTTACATTATCTCAAAGACCATATGAGGTGCATGGTACAAAAAAAAGTAAATAAAATGGTTCTGAAACAGTGAAATCGTGCCAAAAACGGTTACTGCATTTGGCTTTACGGTGCAAATTATACCAACTACAAAACAAGGGTTCCACAATGACAATGCTATAACCCAAAACATTGTGTATCAAGAAGTACTTTGAACATTGTATTCCACTTACTGCATTAAAGTAAAATTACTACTGATACTCTGCATCAGTTCCTTTCTCAAACACACCCACCCCAACATGTCGCGCAGAGCGCGGGTTATGCTAGTAGTAGCATAATTTTTACCTAACATGACCTCTGACCTTTAACCTCTTGACCTCAACATTTAGTCAGTTCATCTTGACATCATTAAACATACTTGTACCAAGTTTGGACAAAATTCCATTCCTGTTTCACAGGTTAGCATAACAACAGAATTTTTTTACCTAACTTGACCTCTGTCCTTTGACCTCTTAACCCCAAAATCTAATCGGTTTATCTTTACATCATCATAATACTTGCACCAGGTTTGGTCAAAATCCCACGACTACTTCGCAAGTTGGCGCAGTAACAGAATATTTGCCGAACATGACCTGTGACATTTGACCTTTTGACACCAAAATCTAATCAGTTCATCTTTACATCATCAAACATACTTGTACCAAATTTTACTTTGATCCCTTCAGTCGTTCTTAAGTGATCACCGTCACGAAAACCTATCACGGATGCACGGATGGACAGACGGACACCTGAAAACATAATGCCTCAGCAGAGGTATAAAAAACCAGAGTACCTTACCCCACTAAGTGTCTCAAGTGCTGCCATTCCTGTTTCCAAACCGATAGCTAATGTTCACCCATGGTTCGCTCGGCCGTACAAATTCAATAGACGGATGGATGTTGAGGGCGCGGTTCCCCAATTGGGACTACTAAACCACCAGTAAGTTAACATGGTAGTTAAGGAGCGAGCACCCTGCTCAATTTGGCAATTTCAATTAGCATCGGCAGTTGGCCAGCAACTCGCCGGAGCGCGGAGTTATCCGTGGCTGGCAGCCTTGACTCTGCAGGTCAGAAAGAGAGTCTGAAAAGCCCCCTTGTGGGAACCCCTAAACCTCTGTTTCATAATAATATAATTAAATTGAAATAAAATAAGTGTAAAGGTCATATAAAAAAATTAATTACAGAATTTTAGTGCCGTTGACGCAGTGGATATTACATCACCTTATCTAATACGTTACATTTGTTCTTCATGCCTGTTGTTTGTGTCCCTTATGATGTCCTTGTGGATGGACGGACAGACAGAAGTGAACCAAATGCTTAATCCCACTTTTTGCTTCACGTGTGCGGGTAAAAACTCAACTTTATCGGTTTTTGTCCTGATCCCTGAGATCGTTTCTTGAATCCAACCCACCTCCTCTTTGCCAGATCTGTCACGTAGTCCATGCATCGAGAGGAAGCAATGTAACATTATTGTTCTTTCATGTTGGGACAACATGATAAATACTGTACAATATAAGAAAGGCTCCCGAGACTTACAAAGATATGGCCAACTTGGGTGAATATTATGCAGATGCTGCTGGAGTTGCTGAATGAAAACTGACTGCCCATCTCTACGATGATAAGGCAAAATGAAGTGTGACACATAATGCTCTCAACAAACTCAGAATGAAGCTTACAACATTGAGAGTGATTGGATTTGGTGAAGATCCCTCCATGTAAACAGATTCTTTTTCTCGTATACAATCAGGGCTCGTGAAAGAGCTAGAACACTGAATGGATCAGGATGCAACAAAACAAAATTAACAGTAGAGAGGGAAGGGGGGGAGAGAGATGGAGGAAGAGAGAGAGAGAGAGAGAGGGGGAGAGGAAATGCTAAAAAGCAGAGTTAGGACAAAATAGAGGCAGACTTGGACAAACAATGGTTGTGGGGAGGAATGAGGGGTCGGGAGAACGTCTAGGGTGGACATGATGGATACAGAAGGAAACCTCAGAAAAGAAAAATTGGAAATTGGAAAGAGTGGGCTTGAGGGTATGGGTGAGAGGGGAGGGGGAGTAAAGAGGGTAGACAAGATCATGATTTTGCATGGGGGGGGCGGGAGGGGGGGGGTGATATCAGAGGTGGTGAACAGCTGTTTTGAAGACCTCGAGGGAAGAATGAATTGAAGAGAATGTGAAGTTGGTTCCACAGGTGGAAAAAAGAGAACAAATGAGAGAGTTGAGCATTGATTCTGGATTTTGGGAGTTTCACCAGAAGGGGTTGGTGGTGTACCACGTGAACTTTCTGCAGAATGTAATCAAAGCAATGCACCGATGCAGTCGCTGGATGTATGTTATGTGCACAACCCACACAAAAGAATCTCCCAACGACGATGGGTAGGATTATGATAAGAAAGCCCTTACCCAGTCCCATTTGAAGGGCCAATACCTTCTGAAGTTCTAAATGATGTTGTATGCTCTTCGACAACAAAATGCACATTTTCAACAACACATAACCTGCATCAAACGTTGCCTCTGTGAACAGCCATTGGCTGTTGATTGACTTCACCCATGATGTTGATTGCTACAGATGATACACTTGTGATTCACCCCCCCCCCCCCATACAATTTTAGCCAATGTGACCTCAAAATTTTTCATCCTGAACGGATAAGCGTTGAATCTGAAATTATCACGTCATCACGAAGCCACCTATGACGTCAATCAAAAAAAAATCGCACTTATTTCCCATGGGAGTACTTGACACTTGCCAAGTTTCAATTATTTCCATAGAGCGGTTTTGCCAGAATACAGAGGTCCAAAGTTTTTCCTTTTTTTCCAACATGGCTGCCACACCACTTAACCTATGACATCATAATTATTATTAAGACGTCCTACATTAGTAGTCACACCTATGGTGAAAATTTTGTGTCAATTGAATAAGCAGTTGCAGAGAAAACACAGAAAATTATCACGGAAGGACGTAAGGACGGACGGACAACCCGAAAACATAATGGCTTTGGCAACTTCTTCAGCAGAGGCATAAAAAGCTCCTGATTCTATCAAGGTTTGCAGAGAACAGGCTGTTGCTTTCCTTTCTGAAGGATGAAGAATGGTATAGCTGAGGGAGTGGAATCATCAGCAAAAAGATAAGGAGTGTTTTCCAGATAATCAAAAAGATCATTGATGAATACGAGGAACAGGACTGGTCCCAAGACACTCCCTTTGGAGCATTCCAACCTCAAACCCTGTTGAGAGCTACATGTTGACGACATGAGTGAAGGAAGTCAGTAAAGCTATTAGAGGAGGTGGCGTTGGATGCCATCGGCAGAGAGCTTGGGAAGCAAGGCGGGGTGCCAGACTGTATCAACTGGTTAAGATTTTCCCAGACACAACCCTCAACCCTTGTGTGAGATTCAGGACATCCATCCATTGTTGAGAGAGCAGCAGCAGCATGTCTAGGATGGAGTGACCGAGTATGAAACCAGAACGATGGTCCTGAGATCAGTTGGTTGGGGAAAAGGAAGGACTTGATTGATGTTAGCTGCCATGATGGATTCCATGGTTTTGCAACAATTGCTGAATTAGAGAACATGCAAGCCATATAAATGGGTTAAAATGTAACTCCCCCAGGTAAAACAGTAACACAAGATTAATTTCCAGTAAACTATATTCAGCTTCAAAGAATAAGACAAAACTGACTTTGGAAGGTTGTATAAAATGTGCTTGCACCCGATATAAATACCATCAAAAAGTGTCATCATCATTAAAGATGGCTGCATCCAATTGCCTTGAAATGGTGTGTAACTGTTCAATAAATTTCATTATAGTCCAGAGAAGAACCTAAACAGGTTGTTATGTTTTCAGTTGATTTGATTTCTGAAGTGCCATTTTTCAGAATGCTAAACCTGGGTCAACATCTTGTCTCCTGCTCTTCGGAAGATGTCGGGTAATGGCAAAATGATCATGAAACTGTTCTTGGAATGTCATGAATTTTTTTATTTTATTTGCTAATCCTGACCCCAAATACAATGGCCTCGAAAGAGTTTCATAAAGCTATGCCATTGATTTTCACAGATAATTAAGCCATTATGCAAATAAGCTTTGTGGGTAATGAGCTAATTTTCAGAGTACTGATTGTGAGTGTGTATTATTTTGTTTGAGCTTTCGTTTAAGTTCTCTTGTACTGGTACACAAGTAAATAAAACAGAAATATTTTTGCAGATCAAAGTATAACCAGTCGATGGATGCAGAGGGGTTACCATGGAAACAGACATACATTAAAAAAAACTGACCAAAATGGATCACAACAAGCATATTCATATTGCACACGTTGGTGACGTATGAACATTAGGTGTAGTGATGCCATGTACCTTTTGAAGTTAATAAAGTGCCAAAAATACGCCCTATTTGGATTTGTTTGCTCAGTTCTTTGGAATCCTGTCTCTGTTATTTAAAATCACATTGCCAGGCGATCATTTACCCATTAGTGAAGCTTAATACTGCTCCAAAATTCCCTAAATTACTCACCTAAGGAACTCGGGCTGTGTTGAGATACAATTTCAGCTTTGGGTTGAGAAAATGAAGAGATTAATCCAGTGATGTACCAAAAAAAAAATGCATGAAAGCCGGCTGTCCAGACTGCACTTGCTTGTTGAAAATAACAATAACACGTAATCGATACTAATCGATACTATCACTATTGTTCTCAGAGATGGCCAAATGGATCCTCTTCAAACTTTCAGAGGTTCATTAACGAGTGCCGGGGAGTATTTTAGGCAGAAAAACGTTTTGAAAATTTTGGAAAAGAAAGGTTTGATTTTATGCCTAAGTTCTATAATGCCTAAGCTTTTGCAGCCATGTGAAAGGTATTTTAAAGGATACCTGACCCTTCCTCAGTGGGTGTAGGGAAGTGTTTTAGGTCCCGACAAAAATTTATTATTATTATTTATGCAAAATGCCAACAGTATTAGAACAGCACCGTGCAATGCAGGGTACCCCTGCTCGTCTTTCATAAAGCGCGTGGCCTTCGGCTGCCAACCTGTCCAAAATACACAAACACGGTTTGAGTACAGGGTTGGATGCACCTGGCCTCAACATGAACCTTCCTCATCTACATGTTCTATGGTAACAATACCAAGGTCCCAAGGCAAGGGGAACTTCAACAGAAATTGGATTATAATCGTTTGCAATGGATTTTATTGACTCAAAGCAAATTAATAGCCGTGGGAAGCGAGGTAAACTTACGACTGGCACGAACCTTCACAAGGACAATAGTATTCCATTATTAAAGTTTGCAACATAATAAAATTTAGAGGTTGCGGTCAATAAACTTGCTTTCTTAAAATGGAAGGCTAAAACTGACAGAGCCCGACTTCACCTCTCCCAGTAAGGCTCACATAAGTGTGTCCCCATCCTTACGCAAGCCAGGAAACATCATCATGCAAATCTCAAGGTTGAACTCTCCAAACACTCTCTTTCCTCGATATATTTGTGGTGCCTTGACAAGTGTCTCTAGTGTATGCTCCTCCATCCCTTCGTTCATCTCAGATTCCACCTGAGACAAGGCGGAATGTCTCAATTCGGTGTTTGCCTCCAAATAGCTTGTACCCAACCCATCACAGCCCATCCCCACCCTAAGTCCTCCACTCGGTACCTTTCATACCTGAGAAGGTCAAGCCTCGATTCTTCATCAGTGATGGGCTAGGTTGGCATCAGTGCCCATGTTCTCCAATCCTGCTCTGCACTATCGCTTTTTCTTTGTCTGCTCTCTTCAGTCTGTCCTCCTTTGGCCATCTTTCTCTGCTAGGAAGTCAGAAAATACTACTACCATTCAAAAGAATACTGCCAAAAACACATCTTCCCAACTATAGACCAGAAAGCTTATTTCCATTTGCAAGCAAACACATGGAATCCAACATTGCCGCAGAGGACTTCTTTCATCTTTTCAAGCAGCCTAATATCTGAACATCAGTTTGGATTCCATCCCAGTCATTCAATTATGACTGCTGCTCCTCTGGTCGAAAAACCTAAATCTCAAACAAAAGGTCTGGACCGTCTTCCTGGATACGGTTTGAGCATTCAACACAATCTAGCATCTTGCTCTGTCAAGGTCACCTGCCTATGGCATACGAGGCCGCTTTCATACCTGCTTTATGACTTATTGGACTCATGCATTCAATGTGTTGCTATCAAATGGGACCCTCTCCTCTCCCAGTGGATACTGGAGTGCCCTGAGGCAGTCTGAGGACCACTCCTGTTTCTCACCTACATAAATGACCTTTCCGAAAAACCTCTCTCCCATTTATTCAAATCACTACATTGTGTTGTACAGGACTCCAACCCACTGGCAGACAGGCAGCAGCTGCGGCACTCTGTCGATCTTGATGGGGTGTCTTCCAAAAGTGATAAATCTCATTTTCACCCTGTTGCTCTGGAAGGATCGTCAAATTAACCAAACCATCGATTTTCATGATCAGTTCGTGGAAGAAGTTCAGTCTCTTGAACCTGTTGGCCTCACCATCAGCCATGACCTATCGTACATGTTATCTAAAAAAAAAACAGCTCAAGAGCAAACATGAAGTCAGCAAGCAAGTTGTTGAGTCATGAATGTTGAATAACCGTCAAGGCCATTAACAATAAGATGATTGTTTGTATTGTTATACAACATGAAGGATATATTTTCATGATCTATTTTCTCTTTTCATGAGGTCATCACTGATGGTGTTGATTTATTCATTTCTTTCAAATTTTTTTGCAACAATTACAGTTAATGATTATCGTTTGTGTTTTTATTAAACAGATATGATATTTTCTTTGTCTTACCGACGTACTAAATATGATGATAGATACTCTATTATTCTGATACTTTTAATATCAAGACTTAATAATTTCTCATATTTTTCATCAGACATTTATTTGCAGACATAAAACTTTATATGTGTGCATGTATTTCAATGTATACCTGGTGTTGGCTTAATGGTTAGGGTGGTGGGCTTGGAATCCTAGGGACCGAAGTTTAAATCCCACTTGGCCATTAAATTAATACCAAGTGGGGTTGAATCAGCCTGTCATCGTGAGATCGGCAAAATGAGTACCAGCATGCTGGTATCCTGTGTCAGAGTGGTGACCCATCCAGGATTGTGCCCAATAGCCCAGGAGACTGCTTAGGCAGCACCAATGCTCTGCACACAGTATGGTCTTGATGGTGGATTTCAATGCACACACAGGATTTGAAGTGGTCTGTGACTCGTTTTTAAACGATGTATATAATGAAGTAATTGATACATATTTTTCATTGGAAATTAACAGGATAGAACCATCATAAATATAATTATGTAGAAGAATTGCATTGCACAGCTGGTGGGTTGCCCAGATAGCTCACATGGCAGAGTACTGGTATGGCTTGTTAGAGTATGTGGGTTCAATTCCTGGCTGGATTTGATTCCTGGCCTGGGCCTGTAATTTTTCCACATTTTTTTAATGATGGTTCGATCTTGTTCATTTCCAATTATATTACTATGCCCCCTGTGGTGTTTAATCGTGGACATTGATGTGTCCCCCCACAGAGACCCGTTTTAGAGCAGGTCCTAGTTGCTCCTGTGGTTGGCAGTGAGTGCCCCAGAAGCAGTGGGGGAAAGAGAGTGGCACCTGTATATGTGGAAGAATTGCATGGCTCAGCTGGTGGGTTGCCCAGATAGCTCAGATGGCAGAGCACTGGTATGGTTTGTCAGAGGACCTCGTTTCAATTCCTGGTCTGGGCCTGTAATTTTTCCACATATATTTATGACATCTATCTATAATTCCAGCAATGTGTGTGTGTGTTTGTGTGTGTGTGTGTTTGTGTGTGACCGCTGTTTCTCGACAACCACCGGTCCGATCTAATTGAAACTTGCCAGGTATATTGCTCGGGGACTGAGTATGTGCCTTTTCAAGGTTTGATATTAATCGGACAAGTGCTTCCCAAGTTATGGCCATTTATTTACCAACCAATGACAGTACACGTTGCTGCGTAGGCGTGGCCGATGCGCCATTTAGTTACCAATCACAGGACACGTTGTTGCGTAGGCGTGGCCTTTGGGGAAGAGATCCTCAGCCGCGTTCCCCATTACGGGTGACAACATACGGACTTCCAGATAGTGATGACTTACTGTATTCTAATAATTTCTCAATTTCTTATGCG
>CM068967.1:27970161-27988589 GCA_035128595.1 Eptatretus atami
CCCAAGAAGGAGAGATACACCAACTTGATCCATATCCATGACAATCTGATGGCAGAGTGATACATTAATGAGATTTTATCAGCACATGTGTTGCCTACCCCTCAACAACATGGTCCATGAATTATCTTTTTGCACAATAATGCTCATGCTCACAGGGACATGTGAACAAAGAACAATCTTGTCAATGCCAACTTTAATGTCGTGACACCCTGGCCTCCGATCTCGCCAGATTTAAATCCAATTGAACATCGAGGAAACATCAAAGAACATCTTAGAATATAAGGTTCAACCTTTTCCAAGATTGCCACAGACTCTCGATGAGCTGGAACAGGACATGATTCTGACGTGGAATGCCATTCTCCCGGCTCAGATTCGTACTCATATGGTCAATGCAATGACGGTGCAATGCAGTGATTGCTGCGGAGGTGGACATACTCGCATTGAGATTGATACTTCCACTTGAATCCTCATGTGAAAGCATTCACCACAACACAGCATTATGTGATTAGATCACAATGAAATGGATATGTAATTATTCAGCATTTATGTCTGTCAGAGGTTCACACATCTACATCTGTGTCCCATGATGCCTACATAAATAAATTGCATTAACAACAATCACGTGTGTGTGTGTGTGTCCACAGTATATTTTTTCTCGATCAACACCTCCCACCTAAAATAGCCTTTGGACTTGTGAAAGGAGAGCTCCATAAAAAAAACAACAACAATATACTGCTAATCTCAATTTTGTTAGTAGCAAGTTTAATGACAGTTTGTGACGATCTCCAGTATGGCATAAACCTGCTGTTCATTCCAGCCATTAATGAAGCACCAATGTGTGGGCATGCCCTTTATCATGAAAGATGAGTTACGGTGGTGAGTGCTTTTGGATATCGCAGGTGTGAGAAATAGTTTTCCCTGTTAGAAGAAAGTGAACAGAAGTACGTGCGTGCTGAATCGTGCAGAAAATATTTGCAATGTAGCTTGTCGGGACTAAGTCTGGCACATCACGGAGTAGTGTTTCTTTCCCCCCAATGCATTATGATGCTAATATCTGTGAAAATCTTTTTTTTTAATATTGGCATTAAGTGAAGAAAGAAAGTTTATCAACTATTTCTCGAAAGGAAAAAAATGAAGGAATTTGATGATGATTGAAAATGTTTCGGTTTCTGAAGTTTACTTTTCAGTCCTATTGTGAGGAAAACATCCGAGCTGAGAAACTATTGTTTTCCATCTGTATTAGATAGATGACACGACTGATTGATCATCTTTGCTGAAAATAAGAGAATGAAATATATTTTGTTGAGAGGCCCTTTGCAAAATATAGCAGAAACTGTTAGAGCATCGATGCGACCGATACGTTCAACCTGTACGATATTTTCAAGATAATTTGTTTTGTTTAAGTGTTTGTGACAAACCCGTTGTTGTTTTGCAATAAATGTTCACTGAATGTATTTGCAAAGCGCAAAACTTGAGTGGTATTCAGGAGCGTGGCATACCTCCACCAGGCTGAACTATTTGTGTTTGTGATCCCATGATAGGAGGACAGATCTGCATCCGGACTTAATCAAAATCGAATGAATTTGTCCTTGTCCACACACCCAACCATTCCACCAAGTTTCATGCAAATCCATCCATAGCTTTTTGAGATATTGCACTATATATCTTTTGGCCCTCTCTCAATTGCGAAGAATCAGTTAAAAAAATTCTCGTGTCCGGATCCGGATCTTCACCAAAATCTTAATCCATTCGTTCTGTCATACACCCAAACTCTCGATAAAGTTGTGTTTGAATCCGCTCATAACTTTTTGAGATATTCTGCTCACAAACAGACAAACAAACATGGCTGAAAACATAACCTTCATCCACCTTCGGTGGCAGAGGTAAAAAAAAAATCCATTGTGGTGGAACACGCAGCGAATAACATTTAATTTCCATTAGCAGTGTTTGCAAAAGTATTCACCCCCCTCCAAAGTTTTCACATTTTGATGCCACCTGAGCTGATTTAGTGATGCTTTCAAATCAAACTTAATACATGGAGTCTTCACAAACTACTCCATAATGATAAAGCTTTAAAAATGTGGATAATTGTGAATAAGTTCGATTAACAGAGAAAATCAGATGATTTTCAGTTACATAAGTGTTCAAACTCCTTTGCCTAATTAATCCTAAATCACTTCAGGAGTAAATTATTTGGTTGAAAAGTTACAAAATAAGTGTAATAGGTTTCACATGAATGTAATTCGTGGTTTACTTAAAAATTGAGCTCCACCACATCAAAGTTTTAAGATGCAACTCACTTGGTCAACCAATAAGGCAAACATGAAGACCAAGGAGCTTTCCAAAGATGTCCGACATGAAGTGTGTGGAGAAGCACCGTTCAGGAGAGGGTTATAAGAAGAGTTCAAAATCACTCATTATCCCTTTGAGTACAGTGAAATCCATCATTAAGGAAGTGTAAGATGTACCATAACACCCAGACTCGACCCAGATCAGGTCACTCATCCAAACTCAGCAGCTCTGCAAGCAGGAAACTGGTTTGGGATGTTCCTGAAATCGGGCAACGTGACTTTGAAAGATTCCTCCAAGGCTCTTTGTCCAAGATGGGGTCAGTGGTCATCAATAACACTATCCCGTTCCCTTCACAAAGCTGACCTACATGGACAGGTGGCAAGAAAGACACCATCACTGAATAAGACACATCTCAAAGCTCGTATGGAGTTTGTGAAACGGCATCTTAACAATACTGCAGGTATGTGGAGAGGTTTTTTGGTTAGACGAGACAAAAATTTAACTTTTTTGTCTAAATTCAAACCGTTATGTCTGGAACAAGCCGAACACTGCATATCACCAAGTTAACACCATCCCTACTGTCACTCATGGTGGTGGCAGCATCATGTTATGGGGCTGCTTTTCATCAGCAGGGACTGGCAAGGTTGTCAGGATCGAAGGGACAATAGAGGGTGCAAAGTACAGGAGAATCCTTGATGAAAACTTGCTTGAATCAGACATGAATCTGAAACTGGGTAGGAGATTCACATTTCAGCAGGACAATGATCCGAAGCACAAAGCTAAAGCCACACTGGAGTGGCTGAATAAAAGGAAGATAAATGTTCTTGAGTGGCCCAGTCAAAGTCCTGACTTGAACCCAGTTGAACATTTATAATGAGACTTGAAGATTGCAGTCCATCGACGATCCCATCAAACAAACTCAGCAAGAACAAGAGCAATTTTCAGTGAAGAATGGGAAAAGATTTCACCATCTCACTGTGTCAAGCTGGTAGAGACCTACCCAGAAACACTCATAGCGGTCATTGCTGCAAAAGGTGCTTCCACCAACTGCTGACCTCAGCTGCTGATACTTTTACAAACCAGTTAATTTTGACTTGTACATGTGTTTTTGCAGGTATTCCTGACATGTAACCACCTCCAACTATAACAGTGTTTGGTTTGATCTCCTCAGTTATGAATAATAATCTTCATTTGGAAAAACTGTTTCTACATGATTCGTAATTCATCTAAATGTGGCATTATTGGAAGGGGGGTGAATACCTTTGCAGGCCACTGTACATTGATATTGCCAATTGGAGCGATTTCTGGAGTGTCAGCAGCCAGGATCTAGAACTAGGCCTAACTTTCCTGGCTCTTTCTGTAAGTGAACACTCCAATCTTGTCAAACCAAGTCCAGTCATCCTGCACACTGGAATGGACATGTGCTGGAGAATGCTAAAGTTTTCAGGTTGTGCTTGACACTCGTGCAGTGTGCGATATAATTTCAGGGTGTGTGATGTAGTGTGGACGTGCTTTGAGGTACAACGAGCTTGTAACTTGGGATCTGAGCCTCACTGGTTTAATACATATACCACACACCCACTCGTAATGGATTGGCTTACTCCATGATTGATTGGAAAGCCTCTTTAAGTGGTAACACTTTATCTTTTGGGATAAATTGCTCTTTAGTCCACAACTTTTGTGGTGCACAATAAAACGAGCATGGGGTGAACGATTATATCGCTGGTTTGTAAGAGCACATGAAGCATTTGTGGGGAGTCTTAAGAAAAGTTAAAAGCTTATAAAACAGACAGAAAAGTGGGAAAAAAAAATATTGGTAAGAAGAGTGGAAAGTCATGAAGGAAGGTGCCGAATCCTTATTGTGTTTCACTTCAGAAACAGTCGACATGTCTGGTCATGGTGAAAGGTGGAAAAGGTCTCTGAAAAGGAGGTGATCACACCATCGCGATGCACTGTGGGATAATTTCGAGTATATTTTGTCACATTCTCGATATCGTGTTTTAAAACGTGTGTCCAGTCTTATCTAAGAGTAACCCAATGGAGGTCTCATGGTGTTCCTCAAAAATGTCTGTGATGTGACCGACCCAGACGAAGCCAAGCCAAGACTGTTACTGCCATATTTGTGGTGTGTGCTTTGAAGTTCCAGGGCTACATGGTCTCTGGTTTCAGGAGCTAAACATTTACCTTCAGCATCATGTTGGGGTCCTCTCAGCAACAACACAAGGATACATGACGAACTTAGGAGGCCATTATTTTAGCCCGTCAGGCCTGTGTTACATCAACACCACATTAATTCACTCTAACAGTTTATCAAGTGAATTAATAGTAGGGGGAGGGGGCACGGAGTGGTAGATAAGTGTGATAAGACTGAAGCAGTTTTAGCAGAGCATGATGGGTGTGCCATCCTCTCCCAGCAGGAATTATTGCAAGAATTTCTAATTTGTTCAGAGTGCCGGCGATGGCTCACCTACTCTTTGAGAAGGACACCATGGCTCTTTAACTTCCGCCAACTAATGCCAGCAGACAGGATGCCTAGTTTGGGAGGCACAAGCATTGATGAACCACACTGCCTGTGAAACACCAGGATGACAGTTTATAGCTGGGTCTAGATTCAAACCCAGGCGAGACAGCTTAGAGGCGAGTGTGTACCTCAAGTCATCCTGTCAGTCCATGTATGTGTGTGTGTGTATGTATATATTTATTTTTTAAATGTTGGGGGGGGAATGGAAACACAGTCATAGGAATGAGGAATTAACAAACATAGACACCACATTCACCTGACAAGACCCTCTCACAGCAATCGCAAATACGGTACAGTTATCTAATCACCAATCCATACCTCAGCTACCCACAATCCCCACCAATGTCCATGTAAACCTCTGCCCAATGCTCCCACACAACTATCTAACTCAAATTTAATGGTGTATAGTGATTCTACTCCCACCTTCCAGGAAGACCAATGCTGCACAAACTGCTCTGAGTGAAACACCCCTGCCTGGTTACCCTCCAAACACTTCTCTCCTTTACTCCCTGGTCCTTCTCTGTGAAGTTTGTGTAAAAACTCGTCTGCACTTATTTTGTCTTTTCATCACTGAGTCTAGCTCGGCCCGGAATCCGATGGAGTCATTCTGCGCTGAACCCTCTCTTTGGCAATTTGTCTTGCATAAGATGTGGTGTCAAAAACTGTACACACCATTCAAGACGAGGTCTCATGAAATTCCTGTAGTGGTAAATAATGACAAATAATATTGTGATAATTTTGCATGCCCTGAAGGGGTTGAAGAGTCAACAAAATTTCAAATTTAAAATGCACCGGCTCTTGAATATTTTTATGCCTCCGCCGATCAAGTCACCGGAGGCATTATGTTGTCAGGTTGTGCATCCGCAGGGACGCCGAGGTGAGGGGGGGGGCACTAATAGGGCCTGTAGTTGTTCCTTCAATGTTTTTTGGTTTCATGTAATGATTGTTTATTACGATAAAACATCGGGGGCTCCCTCCAATTCTTTATTTTGTATCTTCCCTCCAAGCCACTTAGGGGGATTCCCTGGCATGGGCACTGACACCCTCCCTCGTAAAATAAACTACTGTGGGAACAATTTACATAATGACAATCGCGGTAATGACTTAATTGAACACAGGAGTGTTGGCCACACCTCATCCAGATTGAAATGGGTCAAATGAATCTGCATGTTGGAAAAAGTGAATAACACTCCAATTTCCCTTAAACATGGGATGTGCTTTCTGACATGAAAATACGGAAACCTCTGTGTTGGTTGTTAAAAAAATGTTTTTTGAAGGGGGGCCTTACTCTTAGTATTGCCCGGGGACTATTCTGGCTCTCGGCGGCCCAGTATGTCAGTCCGTCCATGATAGGTTTTCATGACCGGTGATAACTTAAGAACCGCTGAAGGGATCCAAGTCAAACTTGGTACAAGTATGTATAATGATGTGTAAATGAACTGATTAGATTATGGCGTTAAAGGGTCAAAGATCAGGTCCCGTTATGTAAAAATTCTGATAAGATGCTAACTTGTGGACCAGTGATGGAATTTTGACCAAATTTGTATAGTTGAACTTTGGGATCGCCACATAATCTCTGCTTCCACGGTTTCAAACCTTTATGTTATCCTGGTGTTGGCTTAATGGTTA
The DNA here is from genome assembly GCA_035128595.1 of Eptatretus atami. Lineage (NCBI taxonomy): Eukaryota > Metazoa > Chordata > Myxini > Myxiniformes > Myxinidae > Eptatretus > Eptatretus atami. Next base: position 27,976,604 of record CM068967.1, read on the forward strand.
GGGTGGTGGGCTTGGGATCCGAGGTTCCTGAGTTCAAATCCCACTCAGCTGTTGAATTAATACCAGGTGTGGTTGACTCTGCCTGTCATCCTGAGGTTGGCAAAATGAGTGCCAGTTTGCTGGAATCCTGTGTCAGAGTGGTGACCCATCAGGATTGTTCCCAATAGCCAAGGAACTGCATGAGGCAGCACCAACGCTCTGCACAGAGTATGGTCCCAATGGATGAGTGGATGAGTGGATGCCTTTGTTTAATGATGCAGCATTAACACTTCTACACAACACTTGTTAAAACCTAAATAAAGCTGTTTTATCCTTCAGCATGATATTGCCCAAATCCGTTTGCATTTATATCGGACAACACATGAAACTCTGCTCTCTCATAATGTAATGCTTGATTTACTGGCAACTCGCTGTTAGCAAGTTTACCTGCAGCCTCTCTCAAGCCCTTTGAACTTGAATGAGGATTTCAGAATAGGGCAAAAAATTGTTGTGCAGGGCTGCCAGGCTCATAGTTCATGGTCATAAATTTGAGCACATCACCCCAATTGAACAAGCTTCACCGGTTCCATTACCCACCAATGTGTAGATTTTAAGATTTTGCTGATAACCTTTAAGCCCAAAATAGAGTATATTGGTCCCCTGCTGACATTTTTGGCATAATACACCTCAGAAAAAAAAGCTACGATCTAACAACATGTATCTCCTGGTAGCTATTTGCACTTTGATGAAGAATTTGTCATCAAGCATTGTACATATATACTGTATATATATATATAATTTTTTTCTGTATATATATATATATATAATTTTTTTTCTGTATATATATATATATATATAATTTTTTTTCTGTATATATATATATATATATATTAATATATATATATATATATATATATATATATATATATATAATACCTTACTATAATTCACCGTCCGTTATCCATCTGTTCCCAGTACCGCAAAAATGGCTGAACCAATCGCAACCATTTTTTGGGTGTGTAATCCCGGGACCCCTTGGAGTAAATAGGCATAAATATAATAACATGACCCCCTTGACAGCTCCCGTAGGGAGAGGGTGCGTCTTGTATATATATATATATATATATATATATATATATATATATATATATATACTATATATATATATAATATATATATATATATATTATATATATTAAACTCTCCTTGGCTATATGCTGCTTAAGCGTTTCCTTGGCTATTGGGCATAATCCTGGACGGGTCGCCACTCTGACACAGTATACCAGCATGCTGGCACTCATTTTGCCGAACTTGAAGGATGACAGGCAGAGTTAACCCCACCTGGTATTAATTCAACAGCTCAGCGGGATTTGTACTCAGGACCCTATGATCCCAAGCCCGCCACCCTCACCATTAAGCCAACACCAAGCACATGTACTGTGTATGTGTATATATATATACATATATACATATATATATATATGTATATATATACAATTATACATATATAGATATATATTCATATACATATATACATATACATATACAGCGCATATACATACATTCAGGTGAAGTCATTAGCCATGACAAATAGGTTTTTAAAATATTTTTACAAAACCTTGCACTAAGTGTTCAAATTGTACTCCCTGGAGTCGACAACATATGTTAATATGACACACCAAAGCTGTCTCTCACTTCCGGAGGATTTTGTAGTGTGATTTAATTGCTGCACATTGTGTACTCACATTGTGTGTGAGCTCTTCCACACGTTTCTGGGGCTTTAAAAGACATAAAACTTCCACCTTTTCCAAAGGTTTATCCCTCACGGGGTCTGCCATCTCCAGTAGTTATCTGAAACGTAAATTTACTTTCTTTCCTTTTTTTTTTCTTTCTTTAACCCCTTGGAGATTTTAGTTCTCAATTGAAAGTGTTATATTTGAAAAGTATTGATCGGTTGATTGAAGGGAGAAAAAAAAAATTCCCCTTATTCATTTTTTATGAAACCTCCCGACGGAGCTCAGGCCGGTCGGTACCGCTGTTGGGGCTAGACCTTGGGGCATTCTGTTCCTGCCGTGCGCCGAACCATTAAACAAAGATTGGAACTCCTTAATGAGGTCAGCAAACAGCCTTGCAGGAACGTGCGGTCAGATTAATGGTTGTAATTCCACTTTGGTAAAATCCTGTCGTTGATTAGCCTTAGCCTCTATTATTATTAAAAACGGGTTTGACAAGGCAGTTTGCCTCACTGGCATTTTGAAGGGACAGTTGGTGACTGTCAGTACTGCGCGTCGTGATGACACATGTATGATGTTTCGGCCTTCATGAATCGGTCAAAGTGGGAACTTGCGAACAATTTTGAAACTAAGGTTTCAGCTGAACCAGATTTCTGCTGAGGTTTAGCACATGTTGGCTGACTGCAAGGTAGTTGGAGTGATATTATCGCGTTATTATGTGGGTCACAGATAAACCTGTCACGGTGGTCCTGAGGTACAGCCAACCATTTTGTGAGCGATGGAGCGTTTAATGTGAATTGTTGCTGCAGTAAAAGGCCGCAAGTGCCCAACGGCTCCATGAGGTTTTTTTCCTCCTCTCTCTTTTAGCTTCTATGCCTCAAAGCAAAGTAGCCCTGCAGCCATTGCAAGCATCCATCAGTTGTGGAGGAACAAATATGCCTTTGTTTCTCCCATGGTGCTCATGGTTACAGTGTTGGACCTCCTCAAGTTAACATGTCTCAGTCAGATCGGTATTCTTCTCACGTGCTCAGCTGAACACATCTCGAATCATTTTTTTTTTGTCCATGTTGTCCAACTTGTTGATGTATTCAATCATGTTTTGCATTGTATAGCTGTCTTTGTGGCATCCAAAAAGGCAAAATACTTTTATTTTCAGACCTTTGGCATACCATTTGATGACGAAGCAGGTACTTCAAGCCGCCTCGAAGAATACGATTTTGCGCTCTTCGCGTTTAAACGGCGATAATTTAACAGTTTGAGTTCATATCACACGAATGAAATGTTCTCTTTCTTTTGTTATGAAGAAAATGGCTTAGTGTGGACGTGTAATAAAAAGGTCATGCCATTATGGAAACACGAAGGAAAGTTCACCTTTTCTTGATATCAACCAAACCATTACCCAAAGCTTTATTTTATTCTGAAGCTTTTCGGCATTATCGCTCTCTCGTCCATCTGTCACCCTCCGAGGCACACCAGCGGCCTGACTTTATGCTTTTGGACTCGGTGATTTATCTCAGCTGGCCTTTTTCTTCCAACTTGATTCTTCTCCCCTCCTTCCAAAAATATCTCGACATGCTTCGATAATATTCCTCACACCCGTCAGCCTGTTATTCTGATATCCCAATTATATGAAGTATGGGATTTCAAAAGAAATGGATTTTTTTTTGCAGTGTAAATATAATGAAAAGATTGACCACAAACTATCGTGAAAAACAAACAATGGTTTTATATCAGTCACTCCACTGACTTGCATAAAATACAAATCAGCTTTGTTCTTTGGGGTTTTTTTTGGCAATTTCCTTTTCCTTTTTCCATTTCTACTGAAAATAAGAAAAATGAATGTTTTGCTGAACATTTAATTACTTTTGAAGTTTCCCTTAATCTAATCTTGCTGATTTGTGGTGATAGCATCTGCTTGCAAGCCATTCCTCCAACACGCATATTGCATCCGGCCTTTCTGCCGATAGGTGTGTGTGTGTGTGTGTGTGTGTTGTGTGTGTGTTGTGTGTTGTGTGTGTGTGTGTGTGTGTGTTGTGTGTGTGTGGTGTGTGTGTGTGTTTTGCTTTTGTAGTTCAGGACTATTGTTGACAAAAGCAGCATTTTTAGCATCATGCAGGTCACTACATATAAACGGCCTACCAAATTGCTCTGACATGTGTAAGCACTTGGCATTTCTGTTATTTTGCTTAACATTCTCATCTATAGGCATAGAGTGTGACAGTACTTTTGCTATATGTATCCAAAATATAAATTGCTCTAGCCACATATTTTGCAGAATAAAATTCGGCATGTAGTCCAATCAGTTTTAGTTTTCATCTCCCTGCCACTGAGACCACGAGACCATGTATGTCACCATATGTTTAAAGAAAGCACTGATAATCAGAAGTGAGTTGTGCTCAGTCTTTCTGCTTGTACTGCTGTAGTTACTGGCATTGATGAACGCTTTTAAAATGATATAAGCTTTACACTCGTGTGATTGCTGCTCCTAGGATGTCACGAGTCAAAAAGTTTCTTGAGAAGGAGCTTGGACAGAGCAAATTCGTTTTGTTCAAGCAACCTTAATCTACTGAGGGGTACATTTATTGATGGAAAGATTTGTAATCAATGCACTCTCTGTCAATCCGAATTGGTCGTTTTGTGACTGATCAGTACAGTGTGGTTATCTTAACAATGCCTTAATTTCTGCCCTTCTCCCTCCGCCCCCCCCCCCCATCCTCCTCCCTCTCCTTCTTTCCTTCTCTTTGCAGGAAACTGTGTAACCAGGCATCTCAACGACGTCCTGCCGTAGAGGAAGTATCCACTACAGGGGAGGAGATCGCACTGCAGAGTTCTCCCTCCGGGGCTGTAGCACTTCGCAGCCGCTTGGCTGACCTCCATCGCTGCTGGGCTAATCTCTCCAACGGCTTGCAACGGTGAGTTCATTCATGTATCTGCAGCACCTGACTGCTGGTTTACATAATATGCTTGTTTATACAGCACTCGGCGCAGCTTTGTCGCTAAATGCTTAGACGCTGAAGATTAATCATTTCACATGAAATGCAACCACAACAATGCACATTTTTGAGGTAATGCAACCACACATGCTCATCATGAACTCAGTACAGCCTGAACAATCACAGTTGCGGAGATGTTGAGACTTCCTTGCCATAATATTGTGGAGCATCATGCTTTCATTATTAATAAGTGCTGTCAAGCTATCATCAGAGGCTGTGTCACTTGATCATCAGTTTGTTGTTCTCTTCCCTTTTGTTTTGTTGAAATGTAGTCTTGTGAGATCAGCCTGAACATGTAGTCACATGCACAACGACAAGGACATTGGTACAAACATGAACAAACATATGTGGTGTATCAGAATCAAACCTATGTTTCTAGTTCCATGTGTGACTGAATTGGTCATTAAAAGCTTTCTACCACTTCGAACTTTCACCTTTTGATAAACTATTTCCATCAGTGAGACCTATATTAAGTTGGAGCCTCAAGAACCCCTCAATTATAAATGACTGCCATTTATTTAATTATGGATGATACAAATGAGATCCAGATCCTCACTTCGACTGGGGCATCTGAATCCCCACCCGCTTATCTTTTATTTGGTGTCGTGAAAACCTTGCGGATCTTTCTGCATTCGGAACGCAGAGGGTGGTAGCTTCCAATTTTCTTTATTCTTCTCTTTTTCCACATGACTCTCCCTCTTCATCTTTGTCACTCTGGAGGCTGTCTTATTGCACACCCAACTTGACCAAACCCACTCCTTGTTTTCCTCCAAATTTTAGATATGTGTGCCACCATTTTCTCATCTTTTAAACCATTTTCCACCGTTTTCATTTGAGCTGGTTATCAAGGTCAGCAGACATGATTTTAGATCAAATCCGGTGTCCATTTATGATTTTTGTATTACCATTTGTTATTACCGTCTCGCTTACTGTATGCCTCTCAGCATTCTATTGCTCAGCTTTTACATGTGCCGAAACATATTTTCCTTATATTAAAGTAGCCAGATTTCTCCGTCTATCCATCCCTCTGTGCATCATGCTCTTTTTGCTGGGACGTCATAACGGTGATTTGTCTAGCGGTAAGGCTAGGCCTTTAAGGCCCTGTCACACCTTGACGATTTAGCCAGCGTATGCCGACGTATGAAAAATTTGTCTAAAACGCTGGCACACGTCGAATACGTATGGGTAAGTTTTGTATACGTTAAGAGCACGCTGCATACGTCGTAGTACGCTGGCATACGTCGTAGTACGCTGAGCTGTTAGAACAAATTTTCCATGCTTGAATTTTTCGACGTATGCCAGCGTATGACCAAATTTTTATACCATTTGTTATTCCGCATACGCTGCCATAAGTTGTAGGCACGTTACGCGATCGTTGACCACAGTCGACACACGTTACTTGTAAGTTACTCATAAGTCGAACACGTCGAGGTAATGTTTAGCATACCGAAACTTTATTTCTAACCTATGAGTAACGTGTTGTAGGCACGTTACGCGATCGTTGACACACGTCACACACGTTACTTGTAAGTTACTCATAAGTCGAAACACGTCGAGGTAATGGTTAGCGTCAGTGTTCCAGACTCCCTGTTTTTTTTTTTTTGTTTTTTTTTTCGGTATGACGGTGATGTTGACACTTCGATTTCTAGTGCAGTTATAATATAATATAATTAATAGGCTGCCGCTCAACGATTTAAATCATAACCGCACTAGAAATCGAAGTGTCAACATCACCGTCATACCGAGAAAAAAAAACCAAAAAAACCAGGAGTCTGGAACACTGACGCTAACCATTACCTCGACGTGTTTCGACTTATGAGTAACTTACAAGCAAGCAACGCTGTGTCAACGATCGCGTAACGTGCCTACAACTTATGGCCAGCGTATGCGGAACGTGTGTCATACGCTGGCATACGTCGAAAAATTTTCAACATGCTGAAAATTTGTCGACGTACTCGGCGTACTACGACGTATGCCAGCGTGCTTCAGCGTGCTCTTAACGTAATCAAAACTTACCCATAACGTATTCGACGTGTGCCAGCGTATTCGGCAAATTTTCATACATCGGCATACGCTGGCTAAAACGTCAAGGTGTGACAGCGGCTTGACACTTCGATGTCTAGTGGCGTTATGATTTGAATCGTCGAGCCGCAGCCTATTAATAGCCTACGCCACGTGATCGTCGGCGATACGCTGCCGCGCTATGCATAAGTTAGACTACGTTGGGCATAGGTTGTGAACGCCGACAACACGTTCAGCATTCGTTGATAAAGTTAACTATATGTTATCGAAACGTTCTGTGTACGTTACTAATACGTTATGCATACGTTCCAACTCCTTATGAATACGTCCAAAACTGGAAAAAAAAACATCAATAGTTCAGCGTACGCCATGCGGCGTATGCCGATGTATGAAAAATTTGCCGAATACGCTGGCACACGTCGAATACGTTATGGGTAAGTTTTGATTACGTTAAGAGCACGCTGAAGCACGCTGGCATACGTCGTAGTACGCCGAGTACGTCGACAAATTTTTCAGCATGTTGAAAATTTTTCGACGTATGCCAGCGTATGACACACGTTCCGCATACGCTGGCCATAAGTTGTAGGCACGTTACGCGATCGTTGACACACGTTGTTGCTTGTAAGTTACTCATAAGTCGAAACACGTCGAGGTAATGGTTAGCGTCAGTGTTCCAGACTCCCTGGTTTTTTTTGGTTTTTTTTTTCTTGGTATGACGGTGATGTTGACACTTCGATTTCTAGTGCGGTTATGATTTAACTGTTGAGCGGCAGCCTATTAATTATATTATATTATAACTGCACTAGAAATCGAAGTGTCAACATCACCGTCATACCGAAAAAAAAACAAAAAAAAAAACAGGGAGTCTGGAACACTGACGCTAACATTACCTCGACGTGTTTCGACTTATGAGTAACTTACAAGTAACGTGTGTTGACGTGTGTCAACGATCGCGTAACGTGCCTACAACACGTTACTCATAGGTTAGAAATAAGTTTCGGGTATGCTAAACATTACCTTCGACGTGTTTCGACTTATGAGTAACTTACAAGTAACGTGTGTCGACGTGTGTCAACGATCGCGTAACGTGCTACAACTTATGGAGCGTATGCGGAAATAACAAATGGTGAAAAATTTGTCTAAAACGCTGGCATACGTCGAAAATTTTCAAGCTGGAAATTTGTCTAACAGCTCAGCGTACTACGACGTATGCCAGCGTACTACGACGTATGCCAGCGTGCTCTTACGTATACAAAACTTACCCATACGTATTCGACGTGTGCAGCGTTTTTGACAATTTTTCATACGTCGGCATACGCTGGCTAAATCGTCAAGGTGTGACAGGGCCTTAAAGGCCTAGCCTACCGCTAGACAAATCACCGTTATGACGTCCCAGCAAAAAGAGCATGATGCACAGAGGGATGGATAGACGGAGAAATCTGGCTACTTTAATATAAGGAAAATATGTTTCGGCACATGTAAAAGCTGAGCAATAGAATGCTGAGAGGCATACAGTAAGCGAGACGGTAATAACAAATGGTAATAACAAAATCATAAATGGACACCGGATTTGATCTAAAATCATGTCTGCTGACCTTTGATAACCAGCTCAAATGAAAACGGTGGAAAATGGTTTAAAAGATGAGAAAATGGTGGCACACATATCTAAAATTTGGAGGAAAACAAGGAGTGGGTTTGGTCAAGTTGGGTGTGCAATTAAGACAGCCTCCAGAGTGACAAAAGATGAAGAGGGAGAGTCATGTGGAAAAGAGAAGAATAAAGAAAATTGGAAGCTACCACCCTCTGCTTCCGAATGCAGAAGATCCGCAAGGTTTTCACAGACACCAAATAAAAGATAAGCGGTGTGGGATTCAGATGCCCCAGTCGAAGTGAGGATCTGGATCTCATTTGTATCATCCATAATTAAATAAATGGCAGTCATTTATAATTGAGGGGTTCTTGAGGCTCCAACTTAATATAGGTCTCACTGATGGAAATAGTTTATCAAAAGGTGAAAGTTCGAAGTGGTAGAAAGCTTTTAATGACCAATTCAGTCACACATGGAACTAGAAACATAGGTTTGATTCTGATACACCACATATGTTTGTTCATGTTGTACCAATGTCCTTGTCGTTGTGCATGTGACTACATGTTCAGGCTGATCCACAAGCCATATATCACAAAACAAAAGGGAAGAGAACAACAAACTGATGATCAAGTGACACAGCCTCTGATGATAGCTTGACAGCACTTATTAATAATGAAAGCATGATGCTCCACAATATTATGGCAAGGAAGTCTCAACATCTCCGCAACTGTGATTGTTCAGGCTGTACTGAGTTCATGATGAGCATGTGTGGTTGCATTACCTCAAAAATGTGCATGTGTGGTTGCATTTCATGTGAAATGATTAATCTTCAGCGTCTAAGCATTTAGCGACAAAGCTGCGCCGAGTGCTGTATAAACAAGCATATTATGTAAACCAGCAGTCAGGTGCTGCAGATACATGAATGAACTCACCGTTGCAAGCCGTTGGAGAGATTAGCCCAGCAGCGATGGAGGTCAGCCAAGCGGCTGCGAAGTGCTACAGCCTCGGAGGGAGAACTCTGCAGTGCGATCTCCTCCCCTGTAGTGGATACTTCCTCTACGGCAGGACGTCGTTGAGATGCCTGGTTACACAGTTCCTGCAAAGAGAAGGAAAGAAGGAAGGAGGAGGATGGGGGGGGGGGGCGGAGGGGAGAAGGCAGAAATTAAGGGCATTGTTAAGATAACCACACTGTACTGATCAGTCCACAAAACGAGCCAATTCGGATTGACAGAGAAGTGCTATTGATTACAAATCTTTCCATCAATAAATGTACCCCTCAGTAGATTAAGGTGCTTGAACAAAACGAATTTGCTCTGTCCAAGCTCCTTCTCAAGAAACTTTTTGACTCTGTGACATCCTAGGAGCAGCAATCACACGAGTGTAAAGCTTATATCATTTTAAAAGCGTTCATCAATGCCAGTAACTACAGCAGTACAAGCAGAAAGACTGAGCACAACTCACTTCTGATTATCAGTGCTTTCTTTAACATATGGTGACATAGCATGGTCTCGTGGTCTCAGTGGCAGGGAGATGAAAACTAAAACTGATTGGACATACATGCCGAATTTTATTCTGCAGAAATATGTGGCTAGAGCAATTTATATTTTGGATACATATAGCAAAAGTACTGTCACACTCTATGCCTATAGATGAGAATGTTAAGCAAAATAACAGAAATGCCAAGTGCTTACACATGTCAGAGCAATTTGGTAGGCCGTTTATATGTAGTGACCTGCATGATGCTAAAAATGCTGCTTTTGTCAACAATAGTCCTGAACTACAAAAGCAAACACACACACACACACACACACACACACACACACACACACACACACACACACACACACACACACACACACACACACACACCTATCGGCAGAAAGGCCGGATGCAATATGCGTGTTGGAGGAATGGCTTGCAAGCAGATGCTATCACCACAACATCAGCAAGATTAGATTAAGGGAAACTTCAAAAGTAATTAAATGTCAGCAAAACATTCATTTTTCTTATTTTCAGTAGAAATGGAAAAAGGAAAGGAAATTGCCCAAAAAAAACCCCAAAGAACAAATGCTGATTTGTATTTTATGCAAGTCAGTGGAGTGACTGATATAAAACCATTGTTTGTTTTTCACGATAGTTTGTGGTCAATCTTTTCATTTATTTACACTGCAAAAAAAAATCGCATTTCTTTTGAAATCCCATACTTCATATAATTGGGATATCAGAATAACAGGCTGACGGGTGTGAGAATATTATCGAAGCATGTCGAGATATTTTTGGAAGGAGGGGAGAAGAATCAAGTTGGGAAGAAAAGGCCAGCTGAGATAAATCACCGAGTCCAAAAGCATAAAGTCAGGCCGCTGGTGTGCCTCGGAGGGTGACAGATGGACGAGAGAGCGATAATGCCGAAAAGCTTCAGAATAAAATAAAGCTTTGGGTAATGGTTTGGTTGATATCAAGAAAAGGTGAACTTTCCTTTCGTGTTTCCATAATGGCATCGACCTTTTATTACACGTCCACACTAAGCCATTTTTCTTCATAACAAAAGAAAGAGAACATTTCATTCGTGTGATATGAACTCAAACTGTTAAATTATCCGCCGTTTAAACGGCGAAGAGCGCAAAATCGTATTCTTCGAGGCGGCTTGAAGTACCTGCTTCGTCATCAAATGGTATGCCAAAGGTCTGAAAATAAACGTATTTTTGCCTTTTTGGATGCACAAAGACAGCTATACAAGTGCAAAACATGATTGAATACATCAACAAGTTGGACAACATGGACAAAAAAAAAATGATTCGAGATGTGTTCAGCTGAGCACGTGAGAAGAATACCGATCTGACTGAGACATGTTAACTTGAGGAGGTCCAACACTGTAACCATGAGCACCATGGGAGAAACAAAGGCATATTTGTTCCTCCACAACTGATGGATGCTTGCAATGGCTGCAGGGCTACTTTGCTTTGAGGCATAGAAGCTAAAAGAGAGAGGGGGAGGAAAAAAACCTCATGGAGCCGTTGGGCACTTGCGGCCTTTTACTGCAGCAACAATTCACATTAAACGCTCCATCGCTCACAAAATGGTTGGCTGTACCTCAGGACCACCGTGACAGGTTTATCTGTGACCCACATAATAACGCGATAATATCACTCCAACTACCTTGCAGTCAGCCAACATGTGCTAAACCTCAGCCAGAAATCTGGTTCAGCTGAAACCTTAGTTTCAAAATTGTTCGCAAGTTCCCACTTTGACCGATTCATGAAGGCCGAAACATCATACATGTGTCATCACGACGCGCAGTACTGACAGTCACCGACTGTCCCTTCAAAATGCCAGTGAGGCAAACTGCCTTGTCAAACCCGTTTTTAATATAATAGAGGCTAAGGCTAATCAACGGACAGGATTTTACCAAAGTGGAATTACAACCATTAATCTGACCGCACGTTCCTGCAAGGCTGTTTGCTGACCTCATTAAGGAGTTCCAATCTTTGTTTAATGGTTCGGCGCACGGCAGGAACAGAATGCCCCAAGGTCTAGCCCCAACAGCGGTACCGACCGGCCTGAGCTCCGTCGGGAGGTTTCATAAAAATGGAATAAGGGGAATTTTTTTTTTCTCCCTTCAATCAACCGATCAATACTTTTCAAATATAACACTTTCAATTGAGAACTAAAAT
>CM068967.1:28001328-28018290 GCA_035128595.1 Eptatretus atami
CCAGACCCATGGGGACCAACACACATCTCATAACCATCCCAATCAGTTCCAGTCGATGCATTGAAATAACCCAAGACTAGAAGGGTATCTCACCTGGGGCACTGATCAACCACAGACTCGAGCGTGGCATAGAATGCGTCCTTTCACGTGAGATCACTCGCCTCAGTCGGAGCATGTACAGAGACCAGGGAAATGACACCAAGGAGTGACGAATCCTTCGTCTCATAATACGCTGTTGACCGGTGTTACCTCAATTATCATTGGGGTCAGCTTATTGGACCACAGCTACAGCAACTCCTTGGGCATGGTAACCATCAGAGCGACCAGACCAATATTAGGTGTAATCACCCACCATCATCTCGCCACTATCCGGTCTCCGAACCTCAGAGAGTGCTGCAATACTGATGTTCAAACACTTGAGCTCAGATGATAACAGAGACAGGTGTTCATCCTCTCTTGGGGAGAGGACATTCCAGGCACCCACCCGAAGGGACCGCCTCAGGTTAACCCAAGGAGACCGCCGTCTGGTGGACGACACCTCAGCACCACTCCGACACACACCACCACCATCCAACCCGGGAAGGTTACCCTGTAGTTTTCCTCCTATCATCAAAGAGTCGGGGCCCCGAAGGCTTTGCCTCAATCCTGTCATCCGGTGAGATCCCCTGCGAAGGGCAGCTGCACATGAGGTACTCCCACGGAGTGGGTTTTCAATTTTCTTTGCGTTTTCCTTGTGATTTGCAGAGTGAAGGGTTTTACGGCGGCGGGAGTGCAAATCCTACCACCAACCTCCTAATAAAAAGTAAGTAAATAAAAAAAATTAATCCTGCCTCCAACCTCCTAAGTTCACCATGTAATATTACTACTGTGTAATACCGAGGTGAAGTCCACTGAGCTTTCCGTGAAATGTTTAATTCTGAGTGGTGAAATGAGGTTTACAAAAAAAACCCAACAAAAACCTCTCGCACCCTGAGGAGCAGTGAACACGTCCATGGCATAAGAAATGATGATTATTATTAATCACTTATACAAGTTAATTTATCACTCTCGGTGACAATTACATTCACAGAACTTACAAGAGGGGAAAAAACCAATTTTATTAGGTTCACTTACAATTTTGAACCGGAAATGATCTTATCGTGCCAATGAAAAAAAAAAAAACCCACTTCTTACAGACCTGCATCTTACATCACTTAGCAAGTCTTGCATGGAATTCAAGCTTTGGACAAAAGCTTTGACCCCAAAGTTAGACATGACTTTGTACATTAGAAAGGAGGTGATTACGAGCGGATTTAATTGAGATGTGTGGGATGATGAAGGGTATCGACATCATCTAAAGTGTAGCAAAAGAGTTATTCAGCAGAATTGACAGTGATCGGACCAGAAGGCAGCCTGAGAGTAAGGAGGAGGATATTTAAGATGGTACCGTAAGGCAAGGGTCTTTCACTCAGAGAGTGGTGAATGCATGGAATGGTCTCCCTGGAAAGGTGGTGGACACAATTATACAGCCCCCTCCACCCTTCTGTTCTTTAGCAATTGGAATTAGGTAGCTGTAGAAGCATTGAGGAGAGAATGGTACAGGGATATTGGCAGGACTTTTAGGTATAGGATATAGCTTGTGTGGGGATGGGTGATGATATCTGTGCTGGTGTAGCGCAGGCATGATGAGCGGCATGGCCTCTTCTTCCTTCTATAGCCTTGCATTCCACAATCGTCCATTTGATCAGCAGTGTAACATTATTAACCAATGATAACCGATTAACCATTGGTTTTTAGCTCACCTGGACCTTAGTCCGATGAGCTTATGTGATCGAGCATGAGAAAGAAGGAACATAGTTAATCAGTGAGAGTTTGAAAGGGGGGTGGGGGGTTAATGAGGGTTGAAAAGGCTACAGTTAGAGATGGAGGATGACATGATATGGTGATGCACCATCATATTGAAGGACCTTCGGGCAAAGATGGGATTGCACTGCTTCTATAATGCAGTTCCATGAGGAAGAGATAAAGAGGAACAAAGGAATGGAGGTGAGCAGTAAGTGTGTATTTTGGAAGTTTAACAAGGAGGCGGTTACTGGAAAAACATGTGTATCTTTGAGGAACTGGAGAGGGTCGCTAGGTTGAAAAAAGGCAATCGAAAAAAAATCAACAGATGCGATGGGAAAGCAGCAGATAAAAAACTTCAGTTTCTTTGTTGGAGATGTTAGTTATGTTGTGAACTCTGGATTCCACAGCATCCAAGAGTAACTGGTGAGAAAAAAAAAACATAGGAACTGGCCGATTGGCCGACAAGGAAGAGCAGTATTCCACTGAGATAAGGACAATCATCTTCTAGGTTGTGAGAAGTTTCAAATTACCAGGGAAGGATTTGTCACGACAGAGGATACAAAGTCTGCCACTATCCTAGGAGGCCAGCTTGGATACATGGTTTCCCATGAGAGGCTATGTCTGATAATGAGGTCCAGAAAAATCAAGAGACGATCTTTTCCATTTGTTTATTGGGGAAATAAACATGTGGGTTTGAGATGATCCTTCAAGAGAGACAGGGTGAGAGTAGGAAATTTGCCCAGATTGAATGACATTCTATTTTCTCAGACAAGCATGTGATTCTTTTCAGACCAAAAGTGGGAAGCAGTTGCTGCCGTCCTGTTACTGGAACGGGCACAACATGCCAAAAATTGGAGTCACCTACAAAGAAGCTGGAACAAAGGGTTTTCCAAGGCATCATAGAGGTCGTTTTAAAGTATATTAGGAACAAGGCCAGGCCAAAAACGCTGCCCTGGAAAACTCAAGCCCCTACTTTGAAAGTTGGCAGGATTCCAATGAGGGTCACACACTGAATGCAAATGAGTGGAGGAAGCCATCAAGTGACGAATGAGAGTGGCTTTGGATGCCACATGCAGAAAGCTTGGCAGGAAGAACAGGATGCAATGTCGAATGCCCCAGTTATGTATATCCAGAGAAACAATTCAGACGTCTTCTTTTTTTTTTAAGATTCAGGGCCTCCATCCATTGTTGCAAGAGAACCAGCAGCAAGACCAAAGTTAAGTGACCAGAACGGAATCCAAACTGATGGTCAGAAATTCGGCAATAGAAGAAGATTAAAAATTTTTTGATGTCAACTGAAACTATCAATTCCATGACTTTGCATAAAATTGTGGTGGTGCAGTTTAGGTCAACAACCCAGTGTATGGGAGTGATGATGGCTATCTGCCAAGTAGATGGTCGACATTATAAGGTGAAGGACAGGCTGAAAATAAGAAGGGAAGTAAGAACAGCACTGTAAGATTAAAGAACAATGGGCAAATGTCATACTTTGCTGTGCCATGGTAGCTCCTTCAGAACAGCAAGGTTTGTACTTCAACAAAAAATCATGGTCTGAGGAGGGTGGCGAGGGAGGGAGGGGACGGTGAGTGAGAGGAGGAATTGGAGAGGTTGAATAGAAAGTTAGTCATTACCATTTCCAGGAGGGAGGATGTAGCGGTTGTAAAGATCTAGGTTGGACAGTTGTGTTTTTTTACAGACCCAAAACTATTGTAACGTTTGCAAAAACTATTGTAACACCCCTGTCTGTCCGTTTGTCTGTGTGCCTACATCTATATATTTTTGCTTTAATCTTTTTTTTTCTCTGCAACCGCTTGTCCGATCAATGCAAAACTTTAAATATTGGAGGGACTCCCCATGGAGAATATTTTATTGATAACTCTGACATCATATGTCACATGGTATGACGGCCATATTGGATTAAAGGAAAAAATATTGGACAACTTCTCAGAAACTGCCCAACGAAAAAAATTGAAACTTGGCATACGTCATCAACTCCCCTTGGGGCATATGGGGTGATAACGATGACGTCATCGGTGAAGTGATATTGCAGCCATAATTGGTTGAATCTAAATCCTTGGATGAAAAATCTGAAACTTCATATATCTGATCTACGATATGATGTGAGTGAAGAATAAAAATTTATGACGTCATTGGTCACATGATCTGGCGATCATATTGGATCGAAAATAAAAACATAATTAAAAAAAAATCTTCTCCAGAACCGCTTAACAGATCGATGTGAAACTTCATACATGATCGACTAGCCGTGGGGAATATAGTTTGAAACAAATTCATATTCATCTTCATTGACGCAACTTAGCTTTAATGTGCACAAGAGTGGTTGTAAAATATCCTGATAATCAATCAATAATAAATAAAGCTACAGAAAATGACAATGTGTGTGACATGGATGATTGGGGTATATGGGCCATAATAGTAGCATGTTCAGTTAACGATGGTATTTTTGTTCAGAATGAGTGCGCGAAGTGAGACTGTGTGCTCTACCGAGTGCCATTATAGTTGTTGAAGTGCCAACCAGCCAGCAGGGATAGTGGCAGTTGAAATCATCTCAAATGAGGAACGGAAAGTTGGGATTGATAGATACAAGATACAAGGCAATTCAAGTTAGCAGAAATATATGTATATTTAGAGTCATTATCATTAGGGGGACGCACACCACACAAACATTAACTGGTTGTGTAGAGAAATGTGCAGCCAGAGATATTGAAGCAGAGTATGAGTCAGACCTGTCGAAGCAGAAGACAGAATAGCCATGGAAACACAGGGAAGGTTCTGTTAAACACAATGTTCAGAGAATTAGAGGGAACCTGTAAAGACAGCTCTGTAATGTTAGAGCTGAGACTGTTTCAAAAAGTGAAGGAATAAGAGTTGGAGGAGGGGGCGATGCAATGGGAGCATGGGATGGAGATAAAATGTTTGGGTGGGGCATGATGCAGGTGAGGTGGCAGGCCATGATGTGACAGATGAAGGCATTGAGGGCTTAACGGCCATGAGTCCACACGCTGCAAACCAGGTTTCCTTCCTGGAGCACAAGTTCAGCAAAACAAAGACTGATGTCATGAGTATAGCGGATGTAAGAATTGTTAAAAGCACAGAAAACAGCATTGTGTGAGCATGACAGGACATGGGGCACAGGTGTGTGAGGGATCTAGGAAAGAAACAGAAGGGGATGGAAGAAAAAGAATCATTGTGTAAGAAAGGGATTTGGGACAAATAATAAAGGGAGATGAAACATTTTTAGTTGCCATTTAAAATAAGTTTTGAGTTGTAAAAGGGAGATGGATGATAACGATCATGAGCGAATTGGAGGGGGGGGGGAAGAGGGTGGTGGGATAAGGGGAAGAATGAGCGAGTGAATAAGTTGATGGACATTTGTGAGAGGCAGTTACATTTTATTTATTTATAATTTTTTTTTTTTTAAGATTTGCTTGTGAATGGGAGAAGGATGCCAAAGGATGAACAGAGAGAGGAGAGCAAAGGAGAGAAAGAAAAATAGAAGTAAGGAAATAACGTTTAATGCCGAAGACTGTGAGCAAATGGCCTAGCAAGGCCGAGACAAACACAAACCTAAAATCGATACAACAGAATCAAGTCAGTAAATGATACAAGAATGGATTCACAATACGATTATCAGTACAAGGAACAAACGACAACAGTTCGCCAAGACAAATCCAGAACGCAGAAGGGTACACTGTACTTAACATTTGAGGAAGCTCACATGGGGTTGAGAAAATCTGCACGTGTGAATAAATCTGAAAAGAAAAGTCCGCGCGCTCTCCCAAGAGGTAGACTTCGCCTGATCACATTTACTTAATCAATATGAAGTGGTTCATTTGGCTATTACAGTTGCTAAAAGGCCTACTCTTATTTAAAAAAAAATTTAAAAACGATGCAAAAAATGTGTTCCAAACATTTCAAACAGGTGCAAAAAGCGAACATATCATCTTCGCTAAAGAGAATGTGCTCTGCAATGTTATTATTGCGGATAAATGTTCAATATTATTGCGGTTAACATCCATTTTATTGCGGCTAACTGTTCAAAATAATTCTAGAAAATGCTTAACTACAAATAGATATGTGAACATTCTCACGACCATTGTGCATACTGTAGAATGACCACCAAGGAAGAAAAATTAAACAAATATTTTTTAACTTTAATTTGAACGAAAAGATGACTTTTTCGATGACGATTCCATCTCATTACACATACACGGTCCACAGACTGTCGTCGAATTATGTGATACATTGTGTAAAGATAAACGGTTATGATGTTGATGTCGGCAAATAGGTGGATACGATTCGTAACTATAGAATGCAAAGGAGAGTTGAAAAGTTAGCAATGATATTTGAAAAACATAAAAAATGTATTGTAAATACTTACAATCGAATGCAGGTGCAGTAACTATAAATAAAGGATGTTGTTGAAAAAAATTAATTATTTCATGCATAGTGTAGTTTGTTGATATTCAAGATTGTTGTTGTTGGTCGTTATATCTCATCCTATCAAATGCCCCCATCTCACCGCCTGTCCTTTACGGCTACATCGGCTCGTTATAACAATTAAATCACCATACTCTTCACTGAACGTATCACGGATCACGACTTATCGAAAAATGTTTCGAGACTAAAACCAATCTGGGATGGGTCACCACTCTCATGCAGGGTACTCGATTGAAGGTGCAATAATTTGTAATTTGGTCAAACGTCCAGCGATAACTCACTCCCCCCCCCTCACAAAAAGACACTGGGATGGATATTTAACATTCAGTAACAACAATTCCTCTAGCTTAACATCCTTCCTCCGGACAACACACCATTGATTCCTGCGTTTCCCTGCCTGCAAAACACGAGGATGACAGTTGCTACTCGAGTCGAAATTTGAACGCAGGCTAGACAGCTCAAAGGCAAGTGTGCACACCTCAAATCTATCCTGCCAGCCCGGTTTGATACAAGTCAATGGATAATGAAAATGAAATTAAGCAGCAATGATTATTCAATTGACTCGGAGTACAAAAGTAAGTGATAACGAGAGAGAAAAAAATGGTTTTGAACAGCAATAGTGGTAAGGAGCCAATAAACTCAGGCATAAAAAGTTATCAAAAGAGCAAAATGTATTTAATGATCAAACAAAAACAACTGTGATACCAAAGCAAAGAGTTAATTTCAAAATACAAGTAAATACCGGTTATCGACAGATGCACAATGACTAATTAAACAATGATATTCCATAATGGATGGCCGATGAATTCCAAGAATTAAGGAGTCATTACGGTCAACATGCACGATTTATGTTAACTGCAGTTGGAAAATGTAGACATTTCATTGATTAAAACTAGTCTGGTCTAGTTATTTGACTGAGTCTTGAAAGTGGTGATCAAGTCAGAGACATCCAACATGCATATATGTTTGTGAAGCAAAGCAATTATCCTTTAAATGTGTCATTGTCACATTACCCATAAACAGTTTTTATTATGGAGATTTCACAGTCCATTGTATAGCTCTCCATCACCATGGATATCAAAAAATACTAGCGGAAACCCGTGGTAAAAAAAAAATACTAGCGGAAACCCGTGGTAAAAAAAAAATACTAGCGGAACAGCGTGGTAAAAAAAAATACTAGCGGAAACCCGTGGTAAAAAAAAATACCATGATATAAAAAATGGGGGAAAAGGAAGCCTTTTATTATTGCACTAGTTGAAGAGCTCAAAAATTGGTTCTTATATATTTGTTAACAGGAAAGGAAAAATTTTTTTGGGAGTGATCGAGACAAAGGTCTGTTGCTGATAAACCACCCAGATTTAATTTTGGTGGGGGGGGGGGGGGGGTTCAAAAAATTACAATTTTCCCGTGGGTTTGAGTTGATTTGAGGTAGCTTTTACTTAATTTTTAAGCGGTGAAACCACTTCAATATTCGGCTTTGGCCTTCCTTCCATCCATCCATCCATCCATCCATCCATCAAAAAATAAGAAGAAACTTTCTAACGCACCGTGTTTAATTCCAAACGGTTGTAAAGGGTATTTCTAAAGGGTTTAAGAGGGTAATTCTAAAGGGTAATCCTACCTATTGCAAAAGTTGAAAATGACGAACAGTGGTGTTCATTACACAAAGTGAATACACAGACTCTGAAGCACCGTGCTGTACGGGGCTCATGGACATTCAGCTACCTTAACGACAATGGAAACGCAAGCACTAAACCACCAAACTGCAATGGATACACAAACACTTGATCATAAACCCAGAAAGAAAACACACAAATACAAAAAAAAACCATGCGTGAATGTTCAACAATGAGGATGAGTGAATTGGTCTCCAGCAGGCAAGCCCAATTAGCCCCTTCCACTTGTGCACTAAACACGTTTTTTAACCGTCCACACCAAGGCCGAGCAGTCAATTAATGTCACACAAATGTATGCAGCTTGGAGAAAATCTCACATGCATGCATTCTCAGTACAAACTTTTCACTTTATCTACCGTCGGACCTGCACTGAAGTTCGTCAAAAAGGATGATCGGTCTCTACTTGCCCTCCACCTATGTTTGCCTCTGAAACCACCTGTTGAATCTCGCAAACGTTGACGATTTGGCCATCTTGACGAATTGCATTGCAGATGTCACGCTTGCAAATATTTTTCGATTAAATTTTGCAGAACGTCCGACTTACATCTGCTGCTAAAATCTCAAAATAACTTGACAAATGCAAAACTTTATCAACCGGAGTGGACTATGAAGTGCACGGAGCCGGTATACAAAATAGGCATTGAGACCTCGTGACTTGCAAGGTGGCACGTCCTTGTATAGGAAATGTCTGTGTTTTGTGTTGCGTCTCTGGCACACTCAAACATGACTAGAAGTATCGAATTATTGTCTGCCCAATGCATTCAGCCGTACATTAACCAGTCACAGAAACATCTCCGCCAGGATTATCAAACAGAGAAAATTCCAAGCTAAAGTGCAAGCTTTCCAACAATGGTAGATAAATGTCAGTAATTTGCATGTCGTTGTACTTGCAGCCTTATTGCTTTCCTGGAATGAAAAGTGTTCAATCTCATTTTAAAGTGTTCTCTGAGTGGAAAGCCTAAACAAATCCATTTGTTTCAGATACACCACAGACAGAGATCATTGAAGCCAAATTTAAGTGACAAACGAGAACGGCACTTGGTGGAGAGCATACCTCCGCAAGGCTGAGCAGTTTACATGTTGTACCCACTGATAGGCCAGATCTTGATCCGGACTTTACCCAAAATCTAATTGGCTTGTTCTTGTCACCTACCCAACTCATCCACCTAGGTTTGTCATGACTCGTCCACAACTTTTTGAAACATCATGTTATATATCATGTTAGCCCTATCACTCAATGGTGAAGAATCACTTCAAATAATTATAGTATCCGGATCTGGATCAGGATTTTCACCAAAATCGAATCAATTCGTCCTTGTCACACACACACACAACCTGTTCAACAAATTTCATCCAAATCCATCCATAACCTTTTGAGATATCCTGCTCACAGACAGACAGCCAAACAGATAGACAGTTAGGGGTGAAAACATAACCTCGGTACACCTTCGGTGGTGGAGGTAACAAGTATTCTATCATCGACGATTATTCTTCTTCTACTCCGATAACAGCCACAATTATTCCTCCATTCCTGTGGGCTTTGGCAGAGGAAGTTTTGGCCCAAGTCTCTCACTAACCGGCTCGTCAGGCCTGACGTTCGACTAAGGTTTAAAGGACAGGAATTTGTAATTTGAACATGGTGCTGGCAATAGCTCGCCTACTCTTGGTGAAGTACACCATGGGATATTTAACGTCCACAGACTAATGCCGGCAGACAGCAGGACACTCGTTTAACGCCCATCCGAGGGACGGCACCACACATTGATGAATCACCCTGCCTGTGAAACATTGGGATGACAGTTTATACCTGCGTCGGGAATTTATGATCTTATGATACTCATTAAACAGTGCTAACATTTTCAAAGAATATGGCAAAGTTATTCTTCAAAAATTAAGAATTGTAGCTTTGTTTTTGTCGATAAAATTGTTGTACGAGGCGCCTTTGACACAAGAGGAGGCCACTTGGCCCATCACACCTGAGACATATCCACACCCCAGCACTCAAAACCGAGCACAGGTAATGGTAATTTTAAAACAGACAAGGATATCTGACCAGGATGTTGGCACACAATTGTCTACCTTTAAATTAAAAAAAAAACACCTTCAAGGATCTTTCACATCCTGTAACCTAAATGCATACCAACTTAAAAGTCATCCTCTGAAGGTGTGCTCCAAGATGCAGCGCCGTTCTAACCTGTTGGCACTGCGTCAAAACGGCGGTTTGAGGTTAAGTTTGACCCCCTGCTGTTAGGTTTCTGGAATAAATCCTAATTCCCAATTTTTGAAACGTTAAACGTGTGTTGATATTTTAATATATCTCTGTACCAATAAAAGGCAATGTATGTGTGTGTGTGTGTGTGTGTGCTCAGTGTATGTCGTGTGTCTCCTCCATAACTCCAAAACCATGAAACCGAACAGCCGCAAACTTTACATTCAAACTAAGGGAACTCCAAGGAAGTGCACGAGTGAAAATTCGGTGTTCGGGTTAATTAAAACACCCCTTTGTGAAGATATAATTAACGGCCTTATTTAATTATCCTCGAGAAGGCGTCATCCTTGGTCAGCCCTCTGCCAGCTTGCTGGGGTCTAAATTCACCATTTTGTTGGGCCGATCCAAACATGCCTTGATTTGGAAACATCGTCTACTCTCACGGACTAATTAAAGTATATCATCGAAATATTACATCTGACTTGAAAATTGGACCTCGTGAACTGAATAAGTATCGAAATTTGGAGTGAAACCTGAAAATTTTAACAAATTAGTGATTTTTATCACCAAGTGTATATATTTAAGCAAAGCGTTAAGATTAATTTTTTTTTCTTCTCCTGTTCGGACGATTATATTTCGTGAAGAAAAGATGAAGGAATGTGTAGAAAGTGTAACTTCATTGAGCACTACACCATGCTCTCTCACCTTCTTTTGCAAGCCATGACAATACAGTCTACAGGGATCCTTTTGGGGGAAATTACGGATGCAGTTTCCTTTTCACCGTTTTGTGTGATCTGCTTTCATTACAAAATATTAACATAATAACATAAATATACTAATAGTTGCTGCAATATATTGAGTCGGTATCATCTGCAAACAAAGTGGGACGAAGACAGCACACACGGACGTGGTACAAATGGGTACAAATGACTCTTTGTGGGATGTGTGTGTGTGCCTACATGCTTGGTTACATGTGTGTGCAGTGCGTGGGTTTCACGGGTGCGCAACCCGATCTCGAACTCAAACCCGCACCTGGGCCCGTGGTGCGTGGCGCAGTGGAGGAGGTTATGCAGCCGTCTTGTGAACCATGTGCTTCTGCACGTGGGGAGCAGACACGCTGCAGCACCGAAGCCACTTGGGGAGTGGACATGCTGTGGAATCGAAGCCACGGGGGACGTGCCACTGTGCGGTGTGGATGTGCGGAAATCTGTGCATGTGTGCGAGTGAAAGGATGAGCATGTCGCCAGTGCACGTGCACGGTTAGCATGGACCACGAGGAGGTTGAAGGAACTAATATTTGGGGGGGGAGGGGGTGTGCCATACAGGCCTTTGCAGGCAGATAGCATAGGATTTTAATTTATAAATGCTCCTGCCCAGTTTTATACAGAACACGGCGGTTAAAAAGAAAACGTTGCTGTTTGGCCATGTTTTACTGCCCTGGCACACTCTCTACCCTCTCCTTATGCTGCCTCCCCTCAAACTTCCTACCCTTGCCTTTATGCTTCCTCCATTCACCTCACGCTGCCTTCCCCTCCCCTCATGCTGCCTCTTCCCTCCCTTATGCTGCCTTCACCTCCCTCATGCTGCCTCTCCCCTCCCCTCATGCTGCCTCTTCCCTCCCCTTATGCTGCCTTCACCTCCCCTCATGCTGCCTCTTCCCCTCCCCTCATGCTGCCTCTTCCCCTCCCCTTATGCTGCCTTCACCTCCCTCATGCTGCCTCTTCCCCTCCCTTATGCTGCCTCCCCACCCCTCCCCTCAAACTTCCTACCCTTGCCTTTATGCTTGCTCCGTTCACCTCACGCTGCCTTCCCACCCCTCCCCTCAAACTTTCTACCCTTGCCTTTATGCTTCCTCCATTCATCTCACACTGCCTTCCCCTCCCTCATGCTGCCTCTTCCCCTTATGCTGCCTCTTCCCTCCCCTTATGCTGCATCCCACCCCTCCCCTCAAACTTCCTACCCTTGCCTTTATGCTTCCTCCATTCACCTCACGCTGCCTTCCGCTCCCCTCACGCTGCCTCCACTCCCCTCACGCTGCCTTCCACTCCCTCATGCTGCCTTCCACTCCCCTCACGCTGCCTTCCCCTCCCCTCACGCTGCCTTCCACTCCCCTCATGCTGCCTCTTCCCCTCCCCTCATGCTGCCTTCCACTCCCCTCATGCTGCCTCTTCCCCTCCCCTCATGCTGCCTTCCACTCCCCTCACGCTGCCTTCCCCACCCCTCCCCTCAAACTTCCTACCCTTGCCTTTATGCTTCCTCCATTCACCTCACGTGCTTCCCCTCCCCTCACGCTGCCCTTCCCCTCCCCTCAGCTGCTTCCCCTCCCCTCATGCTGCTCTTCCCCTCCCCTCACGCTGCCTTCCCCCCCCTCACGCTGCCTCCACTCCCCTCACGCTGCTTCCACTCCCCTCATGCTGCCTTCCCCTCCCCTCATGCTGCCTCTTCCCTCCCCTCACGCTGCCTTCCCCTCCCCTCACGCTGCTTCCACTCCCTCATGCTGCCTCTCCCCTCCCCTCACGCTGCCTTCCACCCTCATGCTGCCTCTTCCCCTCCCCTCATGCTGCCTTCCACTCCCTCACGCTGCCTTCCCCACCCCTCCCCTCAAACTTCCTACCCTTGCCTTTATGCTTCCTCCATTCACCTCACGCTGCCTTCCCCTCCCCTCACGCTGCCTTCCCCTCCCCTCATGCTGCCTTCCCTCCCCTCATGCTGGCCTCCCCTCCCTCACGCTGCTTCCCTCCCCTCCACGCTGCCTTCCACTCCCTCACGCTGCCTTCCACTCCCCTCACTGCCTTCCCCTCCCCTCATGCTGCCTCTTCCCCTCCCCTCATGCTGCCTTCCACTCCCCTCACGCTGCCTTTCCACTCCCCTCACGCTGCCTTCTCCCCTCCCGTCATGCTGCCTTCCCCTCCCCTCATGCTGGCTCTTCCCCTCCCCTCACGCTGCTTCCCCTCCCTCACGCTGCCTTCCACTCCCTCACCTGCCTTCCCCTCCCCTCATGCTGCCTCTTCCCTCCCCTCACGCTGCCTTCCACTCCCCTCATGCTGCCTTCCCACTCCCCTCACACTGCCTTCCCCTCCCTCATGCTGACCTCCTCCCAAAGCCCGTCCACCCCCCCCCCCCATGGATGTCTCTGGGCGGTGTCTGGGCGTTGTTTAGTATGACCCGTTTGAACATACTGTTTTAACGTACACAATTTTATTCAATAGTCCAGCAGTAGGCCAGAAAAGCATGCAATAGGATCCATCCAACATTTTTTTTTGCAGTTTCTATATCTTTGAGGCGTACTTATGGGGAATCCGAGTCATGTACTCTGGCACCCTTGAGCATTTTTTAAAACATGAAAATCAAGGTCGCCATTTCCAAAAAATCCTATTTTCAATCAATATTATATATATATACTATATAAATATATATATATATATATATTATAATATAATATTGACCCGATATATATATTATATATACACAATGTACTTTATTGCAACATGTGATAACCAGTGGCATCCAGGCATAGCTGTTAGAAGTAAAGCCTGTGTCTGTGTCTGTGTCTGTGTGTCTGTCTCTCTTCCATGTCTACACTGGTGTCAGCAACTCGTGAATTCGAACTTTGACAACCAAGCCTCGCCTCAAAAGGTACAAAATAAGGTGCATGGTAAATGAGTTGCACAACAGCGATACTGTGCAGAATGACATGGCTTGTGTGATGAACATCCACATTTGATCAAATAAAGAATCTCAGGTGGGGCAAGAGTGACATTATATGTCAATATGACTGGCGTTAATGATGGCTTCATCACATGTCCATCCGTACTTCGTGGCATCCAGTGACGGAGTTGAAGAATCGAGAGCTGACTTCAAGACGGCTCTTTGGATGTGAACCCTTCAAACATTTTCTTTAAATGCCTCAGTAGTCGGTGAAAGAGTCTTCAGTTCTGGTGCTGTTGTCACTTTTTCTTTGCCCATCTTTCAAGACCAGACCTCCTCACAAACCTTGGTATTTTGTCACCATAACACACAGCAATGAACTAAGTAACCTCTGTGATGACCTGCAGCATACTTTCTTGAATATTACCGAGCTTATCCAGGTTCCGACCAGTTACAAGGGTCTGTAATCCCAAAATCAGTTGGGATCAGTTGAAAGTCAACTTGGTCAGGACTGAAAGACTGCATGTAAGACCAAGTTCTGCATAATAATGGAGGAGGAGAACGAATACACCGGAATTGGCGAATATGATGTTGATGCTCTTTGCTCCACCACAGACTGCTTGTGTCATTCGTTGAAATATGATTACATCCGCTTCTTCGTGTGTCATCTGAAGATCATCCTGGTTTGTCAGACCACCATTATAAAGGGGTCCTGACCAGTTATGACAAGCTTGTGTGTGGTTGATTGCATTTCAGTCTGTCCTTTTTGAATGTTCCCAACAAATTAAGTCTAGCAACTAAACAGGCTTGATATCTTGCTCCAAAACGCAAGAAGACTGGCAATACCGACACTACTTAACACCAGAAGATCTGATCCAAAATAATCTCTGACAACTTGGTGACTTTGGTTCGACGAGAGAGAGAGAGAGAGAGAGAGAGAGAGAGAGAGAGAGAGAGAGAGAGAGAGAGAGAGAGAGACAGAGAGACAGAGACAGAGACAGAGACAGAGACAGAGACAGAGACAGAGACAGAGACAGAGACAGAGACACAGAGACAGGATAGACAGAGAGAGAGAGAGAGAGAGAGAGAGAGAGAGAGAGAGATGTTTCACACCACTAGATAAATATAAATTATACACTTCTGTGGTGTTCCATACACGTGAGAATTCAGTTGTAATTGCAGTCACAATTGATGTGAAGGCTGCATCAGATTCCGTAGGTGGATTCCCAACACTGCTCCCAGCAGCTGCTTTGACCGAAAGGCCATGGATAACAAATGTCAGTCCTTATTGGTATCTGGCATCAGCTGCATGTAGCTCACTCACAGCCCCAAGTAAACATATCTTCACATGATGCCCTAATTCATCCAGTCCAGAGTCACAGATGTCCAACATTGCCTGCTTGAATGTTTTCTGGTCCCCCCTCGACGCTCTGCAGTTCTGCAGAGCACCTCACCCTTCACCAAGGATTCGGATTTTTGTGATCCAAGTCCAAAATGCATTTTTCACCACAGAATAAACAATGCTCCCAAAAATGAAAGTTGGTAATTCAGAGCGACAATAACATTTCACAGTGATAGAATCCTCAGATTTTTGAGTTTCCTCACGAGTCCTTTTCAGATGCCTTTGGACGTGTGACTTCGATTTGTAAGACTAAGTACAGTCTTTGTGACACTGAAGCGACAAATATTAATCTTCTACTAGTTTTCTCTCAAGCCCTTCATGCAGTCTATCCTGGTAAAGTTTACTTGACTTGATAATTGTACGGATGCGATCTGGACTGGCACCCCTTCCTCGCTCCCCAACCACTCCCCCCCAACCACTCCCCTTAATATTCCCGTCAGCGAAGCGACAGGTTGTATTTGCGAGTAACGAATAAATAAGTTGTTCATCCATGAATTATAATTTGTTTAATGACGATTGCCGCTGTCCATTAAAAGTTTAAGGGAGTGTAATTGTAATTGTATTTAACTTTACTCATGGACAATCCTTACAAGATGCAGCATACTGGAATGATTGGTTGGGTGGGTCTAATGTTACTGAGATCTTGTGGAAGACCACGCTCAACAACCCGTATTTCTCCAAAGAAGAAGTTCGATGAATATCTTGCTCTAATTTGTTGACAGTATTACGGAAAAACTCCTGGACGGATTTCGACGAAACTTGGTGGGGGGATCAGGTATGGTCCAAGGATCATGCCATTAGATTTTGGACTTGTCCAAAGTCCAACATGCCGCTATGCGGCCATTTTGAAAAAAATATTTGAATTTTGTTTTTGCATTTCTACATGTTTTAAGTGATTTCCAACCAAAAAAAAAATAAATTTGTTAGAGAAAAAAAAAACAGAAAATTTTGCAACTTTTTTTCAAAACAATTTCGATTTTATTTGAAAAAATATTGAATTTTTTTTTTTTGCATTTCTACATGTTTTAAGTGATTTCCAACCCACAAAAAAAATTGTTAGAGAGAAAAAACCCAGAAATTTTGCACCTTTTTTTCCAAAAAAATTTCGATTTTTTTTTGGCATTTCTACATGCGCGTCGATCTAGTTTAGTTTATTCAATCGTGTTCAGTAGAGTCTGATCCGTTTTGACCTACAATGAATAGGATATCAGGTTCACTTAAGTGACCCACGTATTGGCGGCGGAGGTTTTGCACTCTACCGAGTGCTCCCCTCTAGTTTACCATGTTTTTTTTCGTTTTGGAAATTTTGGTGGCACGACCTTTTTCCAAAGTGACACGTTCTTGCCCATGGAAAGTTTTCCTGAAAGTAGGCACCCCCACCCTCTCCACCCCCCTCCCCCCCACAATCCAAATTCCCACTCCTAAAGGCCATATGTAAGTCATCGGGGTAATTCTTTATCAGTGATCCAATTGCAACATGCTTCTTATTTTATAAAAATATCGGCTTTTTGAAACTGAATCCACATCATGTAATTGTGCTATCTTGAGCAGGACTTAAACCCTTAATCTCAAGGACTCTATTTTGGTGTACTCACTTCTTATTGTTGTTGTTGTTCTCCTTCTTCAACAGCCACAATTATTCCCACGTTCTTGTGGGGTGGACCGGGAGAAGCTTGGCCAAATTCTTTCATGATCCAGCAGGCTAGGCCTGACATTCAACGAAGCTTAGGGCAGGAATTTGG
>CM068967.1:28018300-28059355 GCA_035128595.1 Eptatretus atami
CGGCGATAGCCCTCCCACTCTTTATGAAGGACACAGTGGGATGTTTGATGCCCACCAACTAATGCCAGCAGATGGGACGCTCGGTTTCATGTTTATCCGAGGTACGGCACAAACAATGATGAATCACCCTGCCTGTGAAACACTTGGATGACAATTTAGAGTTTGGTCAGGATTCAAACATCGGCTAGATAGCTTGGAGGTGAGTGTGCACACCTCGAGGCCATGCTGTCAGCCCTATTTCAGTATGCTCACTATTGCGAGGAAAAGTAAACATAAGCATGTAAAAGACTGAGCCGACATCATGGTTTCCGACACATAAAAATAACCTCTGGTCACAAGACTACAAAACAATTAGGCAGAATGTGAACCAAGGAGCTCACAACGCCTAGCTGTCACACTGGCAGTGAAATTGAAGTGTGTGCGTCATGAGGGAGCCGTGGGGGTGCGAGGGGAGGAGGGGTGGGTTGGAAACGGGTATCAGGGCTTTGGTCCAAATGAAACGACGCACAATAGCTGCACTGTGCTAGCCAAATTGAGGCCGTGCTGTGACGATGGAGCATTCACACGGCCGGCGGGCTCGGTCCTGCGGCGACGTTCCGCACGTGCGCTCGCTCTCCGCACGCAAGCCGTGTATCTGTAGCTTGGGATTATTTTTGCTGCACCCTTGCTGTGCTGTGGGTCAACCGAGGGCGATGCCCCTAATAAGAGAGAGCAAGTGGGCACCGTAAATTGAACCTTGCAAGACAAAGACAGGAACAGAGGAGCAGAGATTTGTTTGTTAACGTTAAAAAAAACAAAAAGATGAAAAATCATAAAACAACCGAGCGCATTTTTGAGCCTCAAGGAGTGAACGAGAAAATTGTGATCAAAGAGGTTCAAGGTAAAGGGATGAACAAACGGGGCCTATCTGCCTTACCAGCTGCGAAGAGCTGCATGTCAGGGCTGCAAATCACCTCAAACATAATGCCCTTTCATAACCGAACGAAACTCAGGGCCACCTCGGGAAGAAGATTGGAAGGGGGCCTGCAAAACGCCACTCCCTCGTTCCACTTCGCTGCGTTTCCCGACAACCATCAGCCCGGCCAAACCGCAGGTGAAACTAAAACGCCAAACACAAAGCCTTTTGACAAACGGCGCCCTTCATATTGGATTTGGGATTTTCCCGCCAGGTTGCTGACCCCTAAAGAGGAGAAGAATCCATCTATGGAGATGTATCCACAGCAATTGCCCTTTGGGCAGCGACACGTTTGAATCAAGATAGAAACTATAAACAAAGTAAAGACGAGGGGCGTTAAAATCGTTCCCACTGTCATGAATCACAACATTATGGCAAAAAGAGCTGGGGGGGGATCATAAGCTCATATTCAGAGGCAAAACAATGTGTGTGGTGTGTGTGTGTGTGTGTGTGTGTGTGTGTGTGTGTGTGTGTGTGTGTGTGTGTGCCGAATGGCGTCGATCAACAGAGGCAACCACTTGAAGGCAAATAGGGAACTGGATGGAATAGCGATGCGAGGTTCTATGTACCGACATGCATGGAGGTTTCATTATTCATGGGAGGTGCAACATTTATTTTTTTTCACCAATTTCTAAACTAATTCTGCAGTGACACATCAAGCCAATATAATCACTGGCAAAGAACGGAAGCATTAGCTGCATATGTAAATGTCCCAACAGTCATTAAAACCGAGATTAAAGTGGCTCTCGGGTGATGTGGAAGCTCACAAATATGTCAGGATTCATTTTCTATCTGACAGAAAGACGAGCACGAGAAACTCAGAGATCACGCCGCTGTTCGGCTGAGCCGCAGACAAGGACATGCAAGTTATGATGAAGTTTTCACAATGACCCTGGGCTGCTTACTCACGTCCGTGACCATCAATTACTCAATTCCAAAATGGCGCAGCTAATATTATTTTTTGACAACATAATTTATACAAATTCATCGCAGAGAACACGCTTGTCATATGTTGCATTGTTGGAGGCAATCATCGTCGAAAGCATCCGCGCAACATTTTCATTCAGTTACAGGGGACATTAGGCAACATTTCCTCTTCACGGATGGCAACTTAGTGCCACTGAAAGTTACCCCAGGGACAGTTACGAGTCAACCAAAGAGTGCGGGCTGGCCCTTGAAGACCAAATCAGGCAGGCCTGGGAAGATATCATCAAGATCGTGTGGCACAGTTTGCATTTTTTACAGACAATCCGATGCACAGTAAATTTCCCTGAGACAAGCTCGAGTTCAAAACAATGCATAGAAGTAATTTATATATCGAATACCGCTGCTTTCAGCCAGATTTGAAATCACAGCCTTTTGTATGCCATGCCAGTTTCATAGCACTTTGTCACCGTGTCCACCAACTGATCAATTTCCTGGACTATCGATCTCGTGTAATGCATGCCATGCCCCATGCGGACAACAAGAATCATCCGAAGAGAAACCAAAACAACTGAAAGGCCATCTGCATAATATGTTTGCAGAAATAGTTTTGGTCTAATCCAAGTTCATACGTCCTCCTGATAGATCCTTTCTATTTTTCTCTCTCTGTCTCTCGAGCTCATGGTTAAATTGACCATAGTGTAATGGGGCAACAATTGGGCACAACCATGAGCAAGTGAATAAACAAACAGGAAAGAGAGAAGGGGCGGAAACACTGAAATCAGCAAGTAAGACGGTTGGGTTCGGAAGAAATATGTAGTAGCTCATTCTAGCACAGAACTAATGGACAGGCTGAATAGGGCGGATTAAGGGAAGCAATAACAGCAGAGCATGATTTAAGACTATTGGCACTGATTGCCACCAGGGCCCATCACCGAAGCGGGGTATTGCAAATCATATAACAAGTTCCTCCCCTCCTCGCACACTCATCTCATCTCAAAATCCTTCCCTCTTAGCTTGTCTTCCTTAATTCTAACCATTGGATGTCCCCCACCCCCTCCACCCCATTGGTACTTGTAATATGTGAAGCCTCTTAAAACAGCCAATTGTGTATCACCAACTGAGATATAAGAGGAAGCCCACTATTTATCCCATCATGCATGCGGCATTATTCGTACCACAGTAATTCAATGCATCGATGCACTTATCTTCTCTGAAACTCAAATGCCATTTTTATCATTAAATTAACATCTACATCCATCTGTTGCATATCCCATTCAATCTACAGTTGGCAAGCAGACAGTGACATATTCTTTTCTAAAGATATTATGATATCTTTAATGCCAACATCTTAAAGGCAGATGAGAAAACCGTCTTTACATCACCATCAAAAGGATGACGTGCTCCAAGATGTGGTGCCTGATCCGGCACTTCAATCTGACCAGGGGTATCACTGGGCACTGGCCCATGGGGCACATGTCATAAATGTTTCTTGCTGTGTCCCAACTTTTATAACCCCTTGGTGAAATAGGCAGGCTACTTTATAACGATTGGCCCATTTTTCAGCACATGCCACTATGCTGAACGTTTTATTGGAGTGAGTGAGGGGGGATCTGAAATTTGAGGGGGCACAGCCCTGAATATTTTTAGAAGTTAGCGACGCCTCTGATAAGTCGGATATCAGTTCTTACGTTGGATTCCATTCACAAAAAAAAAATTAGGCAAACAAAGCTGCACCAGCTGAACTATCCTGCCATCCCTTTTTCTTCCAATACTCAGCCTTCCATGCAACTATGAACCAGGCCCAATTCTGCACCACTAGATGCGTTCAAGCCGAGAAGTCGAAAACAAAACAAAGCCGACTTTCTGCAGTGTCACATTTTTGTGGAGGGAATTAGACACAAATCGAAGGACGAGTATATACAATGGCACAATTAAATGTATATCACTCTTCGCAACATCACCATCTTCTTATGACAGCAAGTGCTCAGACCATTCGATGATTCAGTTTGCTCAAGACAAATTTTGAGACAAACAAGTAGACAAATACAAAGCTCGGTAGAATGACTGCATGCATGCCAATAAGGAATTCTTTGACTTTCTCCTCAATTGGTAAACATCCTCTGGCCTCGTACCTTCTATTTAAAACCCATACACCGATCATGAGGTTCACTAAAACATCCACAGCTAAGTGCTATGTTCTGGGCCCGGACCTGAGGTTTAAACCACGTGTACTTCGTGGATTTGTCTGCTGTTAACTAATGCCCTTGTAAAATCATGTAAAACTACACTGAGGTCTCGTCATATCTTTGTTCTGTACGTGATAGATGTATACGATCCTCCAAGCTTTAGATCACAGTAAACAAAATTAACATCTTGAAGTGTAACAAAACCCACAAAACATTATTTTTGTTCATGATAACCACTGCATCACTTCATCACACCATTTAAAATGATCGTTACCTCTGCAGATGTAGCTTTGCGGTTATGAAAGTGGGACTGCCTGGAAATGCGGTACGCTCATCAGAGGTGTCGTGTGTTGAATGCCAACTGATTCTACAATTGCCCGAGGTGACTTGTATAACAAAAATGACACTGGTTTGTAAAGCATGAATAAGTCAGGGTTCCAAAATACCAATAAAATAAATAAATGCATAAAGGATTCTATAAAAGGTACAACTATGGGCAGAATCAAAGTTTTCCAACAAGACAAGAGACAAACGGAATGGGCAAGTGGCACTTCGAAAGTGATAAAAGCCAAGCGTTGGTCGAACAATCGCAATTTTGAAATGCTAGATATGTATGGATTAAATCGAGAAAGTTTTTTTACACATAAAGCTGCAGTCGATTTCCCAAGAGTAGCATCATTAACTCTTCTAATGCTTAAAGGTTGTAATGGAGTGAAGCCCGACAAAAAGAGGGGAAGCATTCGTGACCGAATAACACAGTGATTATGAGGAAACTGTGGGATAAAAATCCAGAAAATCGAAGGAGGAGATCGTTCCAGGGAATGCTCTTCAATTTAACAACAGGATGAAAATGAAGGATCGGTTGGACCTTTGATTAGATAAATGGTAAAAACTTTACATTGAGATCAATTGGACGTCGTGTTCCAAGCGGAAAACCATTCATAACATTTGTCAGGTTCCACGACATCAGGAATGCATTTCAGTGACATGAAATAAGAACGTATTAATCAACACACCGCAAGAGCAACTCAGTGGAAGAGAGAGTTCACAATCAAGTTAGATCAATCAATGATGTGTAAAGTCAAAATTAAAAGCCGAGTAGAATCAGTCGAGCAAAATTAGGGCTCAAGACTACAACAAGAGTGAGAATGTTGGGGGGGGGGGAACAGATGAAAAAGCTTCAGAACATGTTAAATAACTTTCATCCAGTCAAATCAAGTGATGATCCAAATTCTTAATATTCAAAGTGGTTCAGGATAAATGAAGTATATCCTCTTTTTATTATTATTTTTGTTTTTTACAGAGTATCACGTAAAGGTCTTGCAAGTTGCACAAGTTTCAAAAGAGTCGATGGACCATCAACTTAAAAGTTACGGTCCTGACAATTCCGGATTATTCAATCCACATGGACTTAAGTCACATCAACAAGACAGTATTTAACGATGCAGAGCCTCGCCGAGCCACATGGGTTACGATGGATCTGAGAACGAACTATCTACATTGAAGTAGGTCTGCATGCGGACTCACACACTCACCGACACAGATCTGATTACAATAGCATCTCCCATTCCTTCGGGAACAGGCTAATTATGAATGAGGTCTTTGTGAGAGCATGAGGCAGAGATGATCACAAACAGCTTGGTGTGGATATTTTAAACAGTTGTGCATTTTTTATTTATTTGCAATGAGCAGGGGTACCGGGCATTGCCTGGTGCTCTTCTAATCCTGTTGGCATTTTGAAGAAATCAAATTTTGCTTTTTTTCTATTTTTTATGACAGCCGAAAACACTTCCCTACACGCACTAAGGAATGGGGTTAGGGATCAGGTAATATTACATTTCATGTAGCTACAAAGGCTTAGGCACTATAGAGCAATTAAAAACAAAGAAACCAAAAAAAACTACAACTACATATTAAAAAAACAAAAAAAATTTGTCTAAAACACTCCCTGTTTGATGAAGATTTGTTCAGCCATCTCTGAGAAAAATGGCGACACACACACACACACGGCTCTCATATAGTATAAATAATGAAACACCTTGACCCCAGTACCTTGACCAAATTCCAAAATCGAATTGTGCTGATTGTCCAATTGATATGTTCCATGAGAGACTTTGTGGTATTAAAATCGTCTTGGTTCTGTTAGCTCGGCAGGCTTGGTTGGCTTGCTTCGCTCACTGTAGGCCAAAGGGTCTCCAAATGGGGAATTTGTTCATTATCGCAAACAATAACAGGCTAATTTTAGTGCATGCTATTTCACATATTCCAAGCTCTTGATCCCCCTGACAAAGGGCTTTGCAATGTTGATTTGCTGTGCATACAAACCAAAAATATTTCCACTGCACATAGCACAGGATCCGACAAACCGACAAGTTAAATGTCATGACTGTTTCCCATACCAAGTTCTTAATTCACCCACGATGTAAGTGATTATCTGAAAATAAGATGCATCAAAACGATGCATTGTAAAACCTGGAATTATGCTGCCAACACTGCCTTATGCTGCACCTGTCTTATATGGCCACAATTACAATTTTTTTTAAATCTTGACTTGTCTTGTTTAGCCATGTGTTGATGGAGATTGATGAATCATGAAAGATTGTATAATTTCGTCAAAATATATGAGGCATCACATTGAAAAATGGTGGAAAATACTTATATTTGCCAGATAATTATCGACAAAAATGGAAAGATTTATGCAGTTCCCCAATCACTTGAGGCTTTACATCTTCATAATGCTTCTTCATAAAGCACTCCAGAAAGTATCAAAATGTCTGATGTCTCCTCAAAAACTACCGTATTTCAATCATTTTTCATCCTTCGCTATAAAACTGAGACCTTAACTCCATGTCCTGTCTTCTGTTTTCTCAGACTCAGTTAATTTAGTGGCCCTGTTTTCTCACTTGGCTCTTTAAGTACTCAAGTCTGGATCGGTCACTGTTCAGGTCATGAAAATTTCCTGACAAGGTATCTGTGAGCAGGAATGCCCTAAACACCATGGTGAAGGTCCGACTGGCACCGCACCTGTATACAAGACTTGCGATTTTCCATTAACGCTCGGAAAATGTTGAAAGGCAGTGGGAGCCTGCGGAAGGTCACATGGAACAATGCATTTGCTGGAAGAAAGGCTTGGACATTTTCAAAGCCGACGTGACGACATGACCTTTTAGTGACAACCGTATTCATTTGTGACCACTGATGGAGAAGTCGCAGCGACATTTTGCCAAAACGAGGAAGAGGCGGCTTAGAAAACGGAATTTCTTCCTGGAGGTTCACTGATAGGTTTTGAGTACTGAATGACAATTCAAAAGGCCTTGAATAGAGCACATTGGGGTGAATACAATTATGAGGCATAACTACTGAAATAAGCTGTTACAATTGATATCTTATTCATTAAAGCTCTCACAAATAGAGGTTCATGAGCCTTGAAAAAATAAATAAAACACAAGCTGCGTGGGAGCAAAAAGTGAAACTGAAGCCAAATTAAACTAGAGAGTTCATAGAACACGATACCCCACACAGTGTTCAGGTATATACAGTACCGCACTTCAATTTTAATAAAATAATGATTTTAACAATCGTTAAAAAAATTCAGAAGTTTAGTCCAGAATACCACCCTTACACATCACCCATTGAACCTTCATTTAAATTGAAGCATGGTGCTGCAAAAATGGAGGTGCTTGGAAGTATTACGAAGCTGATTATATTACGAAGTATTAATGAAACTCTAACTTATAAGACTGGTCTCCTATCGCTACTTTTTCCAACATCAACTCATCCTGGGAATTCTTTCAAAGAAACTTGCTCTCCCTCATGCACAGATTTATCCCCTCTCGTCTTCAGTTGTCCTACCCTTCTCCCGCCCTTGGTTCACTGAAGCTTGTGGCGAGGCAGTTGTCCTGAAAACACTTGCCTTTGCCTCATGGAAAGCAAATCCAACTGAGGGCAATCTCAGTTCCATCCATAAAGCTCGAACAAGTGTGTATCTACCCTCAGGAGAGCCAGAAAACAACATCTTTCTAATCTCAAGTCTGAACTCTCAAACCTCTCTCCCTCCTCAAAATCCTGTGCGTCTAATCAAATCTGTTTGCTGGTGTATGTTCCCCCTCCATCCCCTCCCTTACCTCAAATGGCCGCACTGCTGATACACACGTGAAAAGGCTGAATGCCTAAACTCGGTGTTTGCAGCTAAATCTTGTGTCCAAACCCATCGCTTCTCTACCCACCTTACCCAGTCGCACCCAACTGTCCCTGGACTCTGTGTCCTTTTCTCCTGACAAGGTGGAGAGCTTGCTGTCAAACCTCGACTCAGATTCTGCAACCGGTCCAGAGGCATCAGCCCACGTGTCTCAAAGCCTGCTCTTCTACTCTTGCTCACCCTCTCTCTGTTCTATTCACTCTTCATTTGCTCAAGGTCATCTACCATCTGCTTGGAAATCAGCAAACATCACTGCCCTGCATAAAAAACGTGCAAAAACAGATCCCTGCAACTACAGACCAATCAGCCTTCTCCCAAGAATCAGCAGCAAGGTTATGGAATCATCATCGCTTCAGACATTAAATCCTTCCTCTTCTCCAATGGCTTGATTTCCGATCATCAATTTGGTTTCAGACCAGGTCACTCTACCCTGGATATGCTGCTTCTGCTCTCCAACAATTGATGGAGGTCCTCAAGCCAGACAGGAAATCCGAGCATATCCCTGGACATATCGCGTGCTTTTGACACAATCTGGCACCCTGCCCTGCTCACCAAACTCTCTTCCTATGGTATCCAAGGCCATCTCCACTCATGGCACGCAGACTTCCTCTCCTGCCGCAGTCAACGTGTGGCCCTAAATGGAGTTATCTCATCCCCTCTTCCTGTCCAGGCTGGATACCTCAAGGTAGCATTCTGGCCCTGTTCTTTTTCTGGTTTTCATCAATGATCTCTCCGACTCTCTGGAAATCCTCTATATCTCTTTGCTGATGACTCCACCCTCTGCCGTACCATCGGTCATCCCTCAGACCGGCAAGCAGCAGCTTCTTCGCTCACTGCAGATCTGGGTAAAATCACAAACTGGTCCAACACATGGAACATATCTTTCAATCCGGACAAATCTCACACTCTCACTATGTCTCTTCGAAAGGACTGTTTAGAACGCCCCCCCCCCCCATACACTTTCTCAAATCCTCTGGAAGAATCCTTTCTTTCAAGCTTCTGGGTCTCATGATCTGCCATGACCTTTCTGGGAAAGGCACATTTCAAACTCGCCTCCAAAGCCAGTCGCCGACTGGGAATCCTCCGTCGTGCAAAGTCCTTCCTCGGCCCACCTGAGCTCCTGACACTTACAAAGCTTTGTCCGCAGCCTGATGGAGTACTGCTCTCCCCTCTGGGCTGGTGCTCCTGCCTCCACCTTTCTCGGCTTCACGCTGTGGAAACCAAGGCATTTCGGATCATTGGCATCTCCCGCAATGAGGCTGAGTCTTTGGGCCTCTACTCAATCACCGCAGGTTGGTCGGTGGTCTTTTTTCTTCTACCTCTCATCTCCAGCCTCGCCCCCCAGCTCTCTCTGCGATTTGTCCCCACCACATTTCCCAGGGCGCTCAAGGTCCGCCAACAACCCCCTTCTGGTAAAACTACCAAAATCACGAATCATGGCTCACCTTCACTCTTTCATTCCTCTTTTTTCCCGCCTTTGGAATCAACTCCCTCACTCTATTCATTCACCATTCTTCCATCCAGGCCTTCAAAACAGCTGTTCACCACCACCTCTTATCATCCGCCATCCAAATCCTCGATCTTTTCTACCCCCGATAATATAATCCACCCAAGCCCACCTCCTTCAAATTCCCTGCTTTCCTTCCTGAAAGTCCCTGTAATGTCCATCTTCTATTCCCCATGTTCCCCGCCCCATCCCTCTCCATTCCACAGATCTCCTAATGTCTCTGTTCCCCACTGTTTTGTCCTTCCCACTCCCTCCCCTCTTGTCTCATGCCCCCCTTGCTGTGCGTTGTGTGTTAGCTCTCACACGAGCCTCGACAAGGTATACAAAAAAAAAAAAAACTGTGGGAAGAATTAATTCCCCCCAAAAAGCCTTCGCTTCTCAAACCTGCATTGGTCAGCTGTGATCCGCCAAAGAAAAATTACATAAAAAGATGACCATTTCGTGATGCAGGCGTGATGTAATGACGAGGCTTGCTTACACTAAGTCTGACAGCACAGCACTCGCAGTGTTTAAGCTACCTTGAAGGTATGTAGCCGTTCCCATTCCTGGAGCCTTGCAGATTCTCCAAGAGCTGTGTGTGCTTTGTGTCAGGTTTGAGAAGCCAACAACGAGGCAATTAGAAGATTCTGCACGAACGCTGTGGCGAGTATAAAACTAAGAACACCACCCATGTTCATGATACATTATGTATTTTGAATTACAACCTGCACATTCGGAATGCTTACAGCAAAGCTCCTTTGATGGATTTTTGAAAAACGCAAAAAGTAAAACTTTTTAGCCTGTTACAACGATGCATCACACACCAGAAGATGTAAGAATTCAGCTCGTCAAAACGACTCAAGAAAATGCAATTTGTGTGAAAAAAGCACAAAACTACTTTGATTCTTCTCATAGAAGCAAAAACAAAACACGTCGAAAGGAGACGCTACTGGTAAACTCAAAAGGCTACGTTCACAGGAATAGAAAGGAAAGAGCTAGAAGCTTTGCAAGCCACCAACAATTGATCAAGGAATCAAAAGATTCCCATTAATAAGGAATGACGAAATTAAATTTGTGTGTCACCATGACATGAAACTTTCATGCTGTCTACATCTTCACAAGACCTCGTGTTGCGGTGCAGTTGCAACAAGATCTTCAACGTTCACCATGACGAGTGTGAAATCGCTTGTACATCATGGGAATTGTACACAATATGATATTTCAGAGCTTCAATTTGTTTTTTCTTAGTCGACAGCTTTTCTGTTACATCTCTCATAAAAAGGATGAAAGTATAGAATTTGATTGCAACTATATACTTTGCTTTAAATATTACAAACATAGCTGGCTACTTACAAACCTCATCATTAAAATTATATAAAATTATTTATTTATTACTTCTGCCACCCAAGATGAAGGAGGTTATGTTTTCACTCCTCTCTGTCTGTTCCTTGCAAAATCGAAGATTTTTCAGCTATATTGGTTCATCGATTTTGTTGTTCTTTCTGTCTGTTTGTCACCTACAGGTCACAATTTCAAACCGATCTTCACGAAACTTCACCACATGGTAGAGCTTGTCATAAGGAAGAAGGCTATTGTTTATGAGGTCAAAAGGTCAACATAGGTCAAAGGTCAACAATGAAGGTGGTATTCCTAAAATCCTCAAGTTTTTTTTTTTTTACAAGGATTGCAAGGAAATTATGCACAGGAGGAGGCCATTCAGCCCAGCGTGCTTGCGCCAAACCAATACCAGATTTAATAAATCCGTCAATACCCCTTCCCTTGTGTGCAGCCTTTTGGCTGCTGGTTGCATCATTGTTTAGGGGCGCAGATATGCCGCTGATGCAGTGCCCCTATTACCAGTACACTGGTACTCATTTCGCTGACCTCGGAAGGATGACAGGCTGAGTCAACCGCCTGGTGTTAACTCAGCAGCCAACAGGGCTTGAACTCAGGACCCTAGGATCCCAAGCCACCACCCTAACCACGAAGCCAACACCAGGCTATTTTCATTCCATTGACTTGAAATTTGAAGAGGACTAATATTTCAGCTCACTGAATTCATACAGCCAATTCTTTTTGAGGTCAACATGGACCAAAAGGTCAACATCAGCCCAAGATCAACAAATAAGGTGAGATTTCTAAAATCCTTAATTTTCATCCGATTGACCTGAAATTTGAAGAGGATTAATATTTGAGGTCACTGAATTCAACCAATGAATTATTTTAGAGGTCAACATTGACAATAAGGTCAACATTGGCCTAAGTTCAACAACTAAGGTGATATTTCTAAAATCATCAATTTTCATCCCATTGACTTGGTAAGGAACTGGTAAGGTAAGGTGTCGACTGAAGCCGGAGTTTCGGAAATGACCCGAAGGCTCCTCATTCATTGGCTTCCACCTATTGGGTAGGGCAACGTGCCACTGCTATCCTCAGGTCAACCGATATTTATGTCATACTCCCAGCAAGCTGGTACTCAATGCCAACCTCAAAAGGATCACAGGCTGAGTCAACCCATCTGGTGTTATGGTGGCACACCTGTGGCTTGAACTTAAGACCAAAATATCCTCACCTTAAGCCTTAAACCATTAAGCCACCACCAGGCATTACATTTTTGTAACAGGAGACAATTCTACACTGTGTTGCTGTTTATTCTGAAAGCATTGATTATATATCTGAGCCTTTTTGTTATACCTCTCTTTAAAAGGACACAAAGTAGGAAGGTCGGTGGTTTGTCACTCCCTGCTTTACAGCCGGAATATAAACAAAATAAGATTTGTCTGTCACGTGGAAGTGAACGTCATTGAGCTTTGCTCGGCCAGAGCCAAACTTGAGGCGATCGAACAAGTTGCAGACACAGACATTTGGGGAAATGCAAGTTTCTCACAGAGTCAGTCTTTGCCGCACTTAGGACCATCAACATGTTCACAGGTATTTTTCCCTGAACACAATCAAATGGACCACATATATTAGTATCTGGTAGAACTTCCTTTGGCAAAATATGAGGACATTGAACTGATTAAGGCAACAAATCAAAGTATGACAGCCTCATAAGAGATTTTTCCAAATGTGGAGTATAAATCTTTTGAAATTATTGTGGTTTAGGAAATCAAAGAATGCACACATGTGTGTAGTTTCCACTACCCCATGTTCAGGATAGCCAAGTGAATACACATCAATGTAAGAATGGGAAGAACCTTGGGCAACGAATCAATGGACACCAAATGGAAGTTTTATGCAATTGGCCAGATACTTTGGCTGTTGCAAAGCTTGCATTGATGGCCAGACATGAGCCTGCATGGGATGAGATGAAAGTTCTGTCCAGAACCTGCTGGAATATTGGAGGGCCAAATAAAAAACAGCTTTGCTCACAAACAAGAGAGTGGACCTCCCGCAGGCCTATGAGCAATTCATCTGAAGATTTTATCCCGATAAAAGAAAGAGCTGTCCAGAAGATTCACACTACAGTTGCAATGTGGTTGCCACTCCCACCC
Organism: Eptatretus atami; assembly: GCA_035128595.1. Classification (NCBI taxonomy): domain Eukaryota; kingdom Metazoa; phylum Chordata; class Myxini; order Myxiniformes; family Myxinidae; genus Eptatretus; species Eptatretus atami. The sequence continues at coordinate 28,031,547 of CM068967.1, forward strand.
CCTCCCCTCCCTTCTTCCTCCCACCCTCCCTTTCTTCATTTGTGTACTTTGTTATTGCCAGAGCATCTGTAGGTCTGTCATATCCAGCCAAGCCAGGGAGAATAAATAAAAAAGTGATGAAAACTGTGATCATTCGACATGCACAAATGCATTAAAAAAAAACAAGAACAAGAGCAATCAGAGATTGCAGACCCTCTCCAGGACTTGTTTTGTGTGGTGTTTGTGTTGTTTTGTGCGGTGTATTTTATGTTGCATTTGTGTACTGGTGTGTTACGTAATTAATAAGAGACATAATTAGAACTGCCATTTCATAACTGCGTCATAACTGCAGTGATGACCGGGTACCAAGACATCCCACTTTGATGCAACCCCCGCTTTGATCGGACACCTGATCCTGACCCATGACGTTTTTTATTATTATTCAATTGAATTCAGAATGGGTATAAAATAAATTCATTTCAAATCAAATAGAAGACCAAATAGGAACAGTCCTGCATTGGAGTAATCAGAAGGGACCCAAAGAAGCAAAAAGCAAAGACAAAGTCATCAGGAGGAACCTGTATAGGATTGGCATTTCAGCTGCAACTCCTCTACCCTCAAACCCATCTAGGCACAGCCAAGTGAGCCTTCTTCAAGAAAAACAAAGTAAAATAAAATATAATAAAAAAAACCCCAGATCAAAAAATTGAAATAATTCTGGCTGCAAACCATGTGTCCGATCAAGTTGAAATTTAAAACATGTATTCAACATCACTACTAGATCATAATTTTGAAGTTTTTCAATGATTGATTAAGTGGTTCCAGAGAAAACATTATTTAATATTTTTCTTATATACAATATGGCTGCCAAACCATGTGACATCAATTATTCCTTAACAACCATATACACACATGCCTTCGGAAACATTTGTGTGAAGTTTCCCCTTGATCTGTGCAGCCATTCTGGAGAAGAAGATTTTTATGTTTTAGGGTAAATCCAAAATGGCTGCAAAACCATATAACCTATGACGTCATATGTGTGAAGCTTTTGTTCCTCATGGATTGGCGGTCATATGTGTAGAGTTTTACCTCGATCTATTCAGCCACTTCAGATAAGGTTTTTTAAAAATATTTTTTAAATCAAATAGAACACGATTTTTTTTCAAAACAAATGGTCTTCATAAATAATAGGTGGTTAAATTCAGTGACCTAATGTGTAAATCCTTTTCAAATTTCAAGTCAATCGGATGAAAATTGAGGATTTTAGAAATTCGGCCTATATTGACCTTTTGGTCAATGTTGAGCTTTTGGCCAATGGCGACCTCAAAATCAACAAGTGGTTGAATTCAGCAACCTGGCATGCAAATGCTCTTCAAGTTTCAAGTCAATTGGATGAAAATTGAGGATTTTAGAAGATTTGGCCCAATTTGGCCCAAATTGGCCTTTTGGCTGATGTTGATCTCAAAAATAATTGGTGCTTGAATCCAATAAGCTGATATGCAAATGGTCTTCAAATTTCAAGTCAATCAGATGAAAATTGAGGATTTTAGAAAATTTGGCCCAAATTGGCCTTTTAGCATATGTTGTCCTTTTGGCCTAAGTTGACCTCAAAATTAATAGGTGGTTGAATTCATCAACCTGACATGCAAATACTCTTAAAATTTCAAGTCAATCGGATGAAAATTGAGGATTTTAGAAATTCGGCCAATGTTGACACCTTGGTCTATGTTGACCTGTTGACCTATGGTGACCTCAAAAATAATAGGTGGTTGAATTAATTGACCTGATATGTAAATTATTTTCAAATTTCAAGTCAATCGGATGAAAAAAGAGAGTTTTGGAAAATTTGGCCCAAATTGGCCTTTTGGCCTAAGTTGAACTCAAAATTAATGGGTGCTTTGGCCCAATTTGGGTGCCTTTTGAACCATGTTAACCTCAAAAGTAATAGGTGTTTGAATTCATTGACATGATATGCAAATCATGTTCAAATTTCAAGTGAATCGGATGAAATTTGGGATTTTAGAAAATCTGACTCAAATTGGCCTATTGGCCTATGTAGACCTTTTTGGTCGACCAAATTATACGAAACTTCAATGCATGACCGTCGCAGGGTTGGTGACATTAATCTCCGAAAATTTCAGAACGATCGGTTGATAAGTTTGGGCTGGAGGCGAGCAGACAGACAAACAAACAAACAAACAAACAAACAGAGGCGATCAACATACTTGTCAAAAAATAATAAATTTGCCAAGTCATAAACAGGTGATCAACAGACTTGTCCAGAAAATTTTGTTTTTGCCAAGTAACAAACAGACAGACAAAGAAACAAACGGACCCAAATGCAATTCCCTCTCCTTTGGTGAGGGTAAAAAAAGTTAACAAAGTTAACAAAGAACCCTTCATATTGTTATCTTTTTAAAGAAATAGAATACAAGGTTTATGAGCGGACCATTTGTGTGAAACCAACATGCCTGGTTAGTATCATCTCACCAACTGCGATACAAATTGAAATAAAAACCAGGTAAATTAATCACTCGGTGAACAAACTGATCCTTTTGGAAACAAAAGAAAGAAATCGAGAAATACACGAATTGGCAAAGAGTTTGGGACATCTTGTATACATGTGGAAACAAAAGAAAGAAAGCAGGAATTCCACGAATTGGCAAAGAGTTTGGGACGTCCTGTATACATTGCCATGCACCGCAATTTAATGATTTTGTCCATAGGGAGGGAAACTTGCATTTCTTTCAGCTTGAAGGCATTTAAACTTGGAGTAGCCCGTTGGATGAGTCTCTTTTAAACAAAGAAAACAACATGACGTTTTTAGCCACAAGTTTAACCGTTTTCAGCTTTGGCTACATTGAAGACATCGCCACCTGACAATACTACATGGAAGCGTTCCTTATCGTTATTTTCATTTTTCATTTTTGGTGAACAATGTGTCATTAATCTCAAACGACTTGATCAGACGGATGAACATCAAAGGACAGCGACTGTTTATCAAGGGGCAGATTTCAGAATTATCAAAACGGATCCATTTGCGATTCGTTATTTCATCTAATTACCGCTCTTTCACTTTTATTGAAAATTGCTGTTATTTTTTTTAAACAGGTGTATAAAAACACACAGGTGTACGAGTCATCAAAGATTATGATTTTTCGGCTGCCACGTCTGACCGCCGGTGCACACGTACACGGTTGTCATTTCTTATTTGGGTAAGAGTCAACTTTGTCTTGCATGTTGGCACAAGGAATGGCTTCTTCCCCCGAAATCCCGTTAAATCGAGCTCTTACCATCTGTCACGGTGGCGGATTTGAGGGAAGTGATATGCTTACGGACAAAAAGCTTTTGAATATATTTCACACGCGATAATTTTTCGACTCAATGTACCATAGAAACGCATTCTCATCATTCCCAATTGTGTCGAAATATCTCTTTCTCTGGGTCTTTTTAACCGCAAGAAAATGTCTAATCACAGGACACGTTCGGAGAACATGGTGTTTGCGTCGCCTTAAGTACGGGCGAAGAAGTTGAGGTAGATGGGGAGCCGAAGATTAAAGTAAACTCAGACGGTAGAATTAAATGCTGCAAATTTGAGCAGTGCAATGGACTTAGGAGCTCTGAAATTGATCTGGCATGACAGAGTCAGGGAAGCGGCGAACAAGTTACGCCAAATTGACAGGTGGACGGTTGAGCAGAGAGAGAAAAAGACAGAACTGGTTTCAACAACCTGTTAGTGTGTTGAGACGTCATATCATTTCTTGTACCCTGGGAGGGCAGATGGATCCCTCTCGTGCAGTTCCGCATGATGTGCAGTCGCAAGATACGTTTTTCTTTTTAATCATATTTTATCTTAGTTGCTTCAGGAAGCCAAAGCCAAGTACAAAACATGTTCGTTCACGTGTCTCAGTTCAGTCCATTGCAGGCCTATGTGGTTCTCAGATCTTTGTTTAGCGGTGCACAGTTCGTTTCCACCTACTTTTTGTAGAAGTAAACATTAATGAAATATTGGATTGCATTGCTTTATGCAAAAAACGTAAAAAAAATTCCGTGGTATTTTGGGACAAGCCTCCGGTTAACATCTCAACACAGCAATTGCAACTTTCAAACATGAAAATGAAGTGGGCTCAGCCAGTTACAGACCTCCTCACTGTTCCCAAACTCCCTCAGTTCAAGCCACTCGAACAAGACCAAATTAACCAAATCAGTTTTCCCAGCAGCAACCGAGGATGTTGGTGATAAACAGTAATAACCTCATTAATCATGGAAAGAATAGTGATGGCTACAAACAGGCCAGTCGTGAGGAGGGGCAGTGTTTTGAAATGCCCATGAGACCAAAGAAAGAGAGATAACATGGGATGCAAGACGAGCAGGCTTCGAGGCTCTGCCAGCATCCTCCATACATGTGTTCTTTTGGTCACAATTAATTAGCTGCACCTAATCAACCTAATTGATTCTGGAGTGAATCACGAGGGATTGCAACCCTGTTGGACAAAGCTCAAAAAGCATGCTGCCTCCTTACCACACATACATTATCCACAAGGATCAGGAACTCCCCCCACTTCTCCCTCATTACCTCCATAGACCACTAAACACATGCCCACCACTCCAATAATACTTGATACCATAAAAGTGGACGCAAATGACTCGAGTATTTGCATAAAGAGCCATTTATTTATTACATCTGACAACTTGCAACAATGTCGACCTCCCACTCCATGCATGCCCCTTCTCTCCCCACCTCAACCCACATCCTTAATTTACATCTTACAGAAGGAAACAAAAACAGGTGGAGGGTACTCAGCCCATCATACCTCTGCCACATATGCACTCTTGAAACTCATTTGTAACAAAGTAACACAGTGGTAGAGGTGGTGAAAGGGGGTGGAAGGGTGGGGGAGGCATTGAGGCTTGGAAGAAGGGAAGTTGTGAGCTGATGATAAAAATGGAAAGGGAAGGGGGAATGATGGAGGGAGGAGAGCGCACATTTACAAGACAAGACAAGACACCACCCTTTACAACACCTAATATAAAATGTAGAAGTGTGGTATTATAACGTTCATAGATCTTCAACCAAACTTCATTTCCTTCCCTCCCCATTCCTCGATCACACTCACCTCCCTACAATTCTGCTTATATTCCACTTGTCTTCCATTTCATTCTTCAGTCTATCACTCATCTCTTCCCTTTCCTGACTTCACCCCTCCATTATGCACACGGAATTCAAAAATTATCCTTAACCCTATTCAGCCTGGGATTTTTCAAAATATGTTTAGGCTGTGGGGGAGGTCATTTTAACTCCTCTCCTGAAGATATTGGACATGGAATGTCCAGATGATGTGAAATTTGGTGTGTAGAGAGAAAACCTTCCTGTTCTGTTCTTATGTGTGGCAGCTTAGCTACTGGGTAGCTATCATTTATTGATTAACCTCCGCCATCGAAGATGGATGGAGGTTACTGTTTTCACCCCTTTCTGTTTTTTACTTACGAAATCTAAAGATTTCGTAAGTATATTGATGACTATCCGTATTCTTTTGTTTGTTACTTACGAAATCTAAAGATTTCGTAAGTATATTGATGACTTCCGTTTCTGTTTGTTTGTTTGATTGTGATGTTTTGTTTGTTGTTTGTTTGTTTGTTTGTAGGCACGATAACTCGAGAACGGAAGAAGCTACCAATGTCAAAATTACATCACGTGATTCAGGAGGGTGATGGCTAGTGCTGATTAGATTTTGGTCAAAATCGGTCAAAGGTCAAGGTCACAGTGAGGTCAAACATCATGATCTGAGAGAAGAAGCTACATGTCAATTACACACGTGATTCAGAGGGTGTGGCTAGGCTGATAGATGGTCAAATCGGTCAAAGTCAGGTCACAGTGAGTCACTCAAACATTCATTTTTGATGGTTTGGTACAGAATCATCGTAGAAACTTCTGGTTTGCGCGCTACCTTCTCTAAGACAGCTTTTATTAGACAAGGTCAGAGGTCAAGTTGACGATTTCGTAAGTACCAGTCTATGACTGCTTGTTACTTACGAAATCTAAAGATTTCGTAAGTATATTGATGACTACCTTCTTGTTTGTTTGTTTGTTTGTATGTTTGTTTGTTTGTTTGTTTTGTTTGTTTGTTTGTTTGTTTGTAGGCACGATAACTCGAGAACGGAAGAAGCTACCAATGTCAAATTACACCACGTGATTCAGGAGGGTGATGCAAGTGCTGATTAGATTTTGGTCGAAATCGGTCAAGGTCAAGGTACAGTGAGGTCAAATATTCGATTTTTGATGGTTTGGTACAGATAACTCGAGAACGGAAGAAGCTACCAATGTCAAATTACACCACGTGATTCAGGAGGGTGATGGCAGTGCTGATTAGATTTTGGTCGAAATCGGTCAAGGTCAAGGTCAGTGAGGTCAAATATTCGATTTTGATGGTTTGGTACAGATAACTCGAGAACGAAGAAGCTACCAATGTAAATTACACCACGTGATTCAGGAGGGTGATGGCTAGTGCTGATTAGATTTTGGTCAACAATCGGTCAACGGTCAAGGTCACGGTGAGGTCAACATTCGATTTTTGATGGTTTGGTACAGAATCATCGTAGAAAACTTCTGGTTTGCGTCGCTACCTTCTCAAGAGACAGCTTTTATTAGACAAGGTCAGAGGTCAAGTTGACGATTTCGTAAGTACCAGTCTATGACTGCTTGTTGTTTGTTTGTTGTTTGTAGGCACGATAACTCGAGAACGGAAGAAGCTACCAATGTCAAATTACATCACGTGATTCAGGAGGGTGATGGCTAGTGCTGATTAGATTTTGGTCAAAATCGGTCAACGGTCAAGGTCACGGTGAGGTCAAACATTCGATTTTTGATGGTTTGGTACAGATAACTCGAGAATGGAAGAAGCTACCATGTCAAATTACACCACGTGATTCAGGAGGGTGATGGCTAGTGCTGATTAGATTTTGGTCAAAATCGGTCAACGGTCAAGGTCACGGTGAGGTCAAACATTCGATTTTTGATGGTTTGGTACGGATAACTCGAACGGAAGAAGCTACCAATGTCAAATTACACCACGTGATTCAGAGGGTGATGGCTAGTGCTGATTAGATTTTGGCAAAATCGGTCAACGGTCAAGGTCACGGTGAGGTCAAACATTCGATTTTTGATGGTTTGGTACAGAATCATCGTAGAAACTTCTGGTTTGCGTCGCTACCTTCTCTAGAGACAGCTTTTATGAGACAAGGTCAGAGGTCAGTTTACGATTTCGTAAGTACCAGTCTATGACTGCTTGTTTGTTTGTTGTATGTTTGTTTGTTATGTTTGTATGTTTGTTTGTAGGCACGATAACTCGAGAACGGAAGAAGCTACCAATGTCAAATTACACCACGTGATTCAGGAGCGTGATGGCTAGTGCTGATTAGATTTTGGTCAAAATCGGTCAACGGTCAAGGTCACAGGTGAAATTCGATGATGGTTTGGTACATAAGTCGAGGAAGAACTCCGAATGTCAAATTACACATTGATTCAGGAGGGTGATGGCTAGTGCTGATTAGATTTTGGTCAAAATCAGTCAATCAAGGTCACGGTGAGGTCAAACATTCATTTTGATGGTTTGGTACAGAATCATTCGTAGAAATTCTGGTTTGCTACTCTTTCCTAGAACAGTCTATTAGACTAGGTCAGAGGTCAATGACGGATTTCGTAAGTACCAGTCTATGACTGTCGTAAATACTAAAGATTTCGTATATGATGTATCTTCGTTTGTTTGTTTGTTTGTATGTTTGTTTGTTTGTTTGTTTGTACGTTTGTTTGTAGCACGATAACTCGAGAACGGAAGAAGCTACCAATGTCAATTACACACTGTAGGGGTGGTGTGTCTGCTGATTAGATTTTGGTCTAAATCGGTCTCAAGGTCAAGTGAGGTCAACATTCGTTTTGTTATGGTACAGATCATGTAGAAACTTCTGGTTTGCGCTCGCTACCTTCTCTAGAGAATTATTGCAGACTAGGTCAGAGTCAAGTTGACGATTTCGTAGAGCTAGACTGCTGTTACTTACGAATCTAAAGATTTTGTAAGTATATGATGACTACCGTTTCTGTTTGTTTGTTTGTTTTTAGTTTGTTACTATCGAAATCTAAAGATTTGTAAGTATATTGGTGACTACCGTTTCTGTTTGTGTTTGTTTGTTTGTATGTTTTTGTTTGTTTGTTTGTTTGTAGGCATATACTCGAGACGGAGAAGCTACCAATGTCAAATTAACCTAGATCAAGGTGATGGCTAGTGCTGATTAGTATATTGTCAAAATCGGCTCATAGGTCACAGTGAGGTCAAATATATCCGTAAATTAACGTGGTGATATGTGAGATTATTTTGCTTCGTATGCTTAGTTCGTTTAACTTCGGTATGCTCGGATTCGGCTAAAATCCTGTTGTAAAGTAAAATCGGAATGGGAATTGAGAAATAAAAATATTTCACTCGAAGCGTCAAGGGTCGTCCCATGATGCATGTCCGAGCAGATCAGGTCGTCCCATGCATTGCTTTCGAGCAAGTACGTTGTGCTCATGGCTTTCGAGCAGACGCGTCGTTGAGTGACATTAAGGTTTTGCGGGAGAATGATTAGTTGCTTGCCATCACACAGTTTTAACTTCGAATTTTAATGTCTTCGGTTTTTGCGATCGCTTAGACGCTTAAACTCGGTTCTCGCAAATTCTGGTAAAATCGGATGTGTGAGACGTTTTAAGATTGTATAAAAAAATATTTCACTCGAAGCGTCAAGGGTCGTCCATGATGCATTGCGCTCGAGCAGACGTCACGGGTCGTCCCATGATGCAGTGCGCTCGAGCGACGTCCGGGTCGTCCCATGATGCAGCGCTCGAGCAGACGCGTCGTTGAGTGACATTAGTTTTGCATGGAGAAGGAGATTTTGCTTCGCTCGACTTTACGAGTTCGTTTTAACTTCGATTAATTTTGTCTTCGGTTTTTGCGATCGCTTAGGACGCTTAAAACTCTCTTGTGCATAATCTGAACAGTGATGAATAACTGATATAATATTAATAATAAGTTTTTATCAGATTCTTCTGAAAAGTAATACACCTATTATCTGGATATCCTGCTGGTACTGATCACTTTAAAAAAAAAAAATGGAATTTTATAAGAAATCTAGTTTTTGTCTGGGACTCATTATCTGCAAACCACATGTAAAATCGTAGACCACAATGAATTCAAATTCAAGTCCCCTTGGCTTCTGACTGATTCATGCTTTTATTAGACAAGGTCAGAGGTCAAGTTGATGATTTCGTAAGTACCAGTCTATGACTACTTGTTTGTTTGTTTGTTTGTTTGTAGGCACGATAACTCGAGAACGGAAGAAGCTACCGATGTCAAATTACACCACGTGATTCAGGAGGGTGAGGCTAGTGCTGATTAGATTTTGGTCAAATCGGTCAACGGTCAAGGTCACGGTGAGGTCAAACATTCGATTTTTGATGGTTTTGGTACAGATAACTCGAGAACGGAGAAAGCTACCAATGTCAATATACACCACGTGATCAGGAGGGTGATGGCTAGTACTGATTAGATTTTGGTCAAAATCGGTCAACGGTCAAGGTCACGTGAGGTCAAACATTCGATTTTTGATGGTTTGGTACAGAATCATCGTAGAAACTTCTGGTTTGCGTCGCTACCTTCTCTAGAGACAGCTTTTATTAGACAAGGTCAGAGGTCAAGTTGACGATTTCGTAAGTACCAGTCTATGACTGCTTGTTTGTTTGTTTGTTTGTTTGTAGGCACGATAACTTGAGAACGGAAGAAGCTACCAATGTCAAATTACACCACGTGATTCAGGAGGGTGATGGCTAGTGCTGATTAGATTTTGGTCAAAATCGGTCAAAGGTCAAGGTCACAGTGAGGTCAAACAAATTCCGTAAATTCATATGGAGAAATGGAGTATTTTGCTTCGCTCGACGTTACGAGTTCGTTTTAACTTCGATTTTAATTTTGTCTTCGGTTTTTGCGATCGCTTAGGACGCTTAAACTCGGTTGTCAAAATTCTGGAACAGCGATGAATAACTGAATATTATATAATAAATAATAAGTCTTTTATCAGATTCTTCTGAAAAGTAATACACTATTATCTGGCATATCCTGCTGGTACTGAATCACTTTTTTAAAAAAAAAAAGAAAAAAATGGAATTTTATAAGAAATCTAGTTTTTGTCTGGGCCTCATTATCTGCAAACCACAGTGTAAAATCGTAGACCACAATGAATTCAGAATTCACGCTCCCCTTGGGCTTCTGACTGATTCATGCTTTTATTAGACAAGGTCAGAGGTCAAGTTGACGATTTCGTAAGTACCAGTCTATGACTGCTTGTTTGTTTGTTTGTTTGTGAACAGTATCACGGAAAAACTCCTTGACGGATTTCGACGAAACTTGGTGGGGGGTTAGGTCTGGTCCAAGGATCACGCCATTAGATTTTGGACTTAGTCCAAAATCCAATATGCCGCATATGGCGGCCAATTTGAAAAAATATTTGAATTTTTTTTTTTTGCATTTCTACATGTTTTAAGTGATTTCCAACCCCCCCCCCCCCCCCCCCAAAAAAAAATTGTTAGAGAAAAAAAATTTTGCAACTTTTTTTTCAACAAAATTTCGATTTCTTTTTTTTTGAATTTCTACATGTTATAAGTGATTTCCAACAAAAAAACATGCCAAAATTATAATTCGGTTGATTTTAGAACTTCAGGTGGATATACCCACGTTAAATCAATTTCTGTCTCAAGGAATCTAGTTATGACGAATGAATTGAGTATGTAAAAGTTAAAAGTAAAAGGGAAAGTTGCAAACTATAACTCTGTGAGCACTGTTGACGTCAAATTGAATGAATAGGATATCAGGTTCACTTGAGTGACCTAGCAGTATTGGCGGCGGAGGTTTTGCACTCTACCGAGTGCTCCCCCTCTAGTTTCTTGGATGCTGTGCCCCTCTGCCAGTACACTGGTACTCGTTCACCGGACCTTGGAAGGATGACAGGCTGAGTGAACTCCACCTGGTGTTAATTCAGTGGCCAACAGGGCTCAAACTCAGAACACTAAGATCCCAAGCCATCCACCCTCACCACAAAGCCAACACTAGGCTTAGAAAACCTTCCTAACAATATGCCTGCATCATTGAATTAGTGATAATATGTGTAGTTTTTTTAAAATCATCTAATTATTGTGCGTAAGCCCTTTCTGGCTTCCCCTAATGCACTCCCTGGAACGTGGTACCTCGAAGTTGTCAGCATTGTCTTTTTTACTGCATCACATTGCATCAATGCCAACAAGTGACAGGGGTTTACTTATGGTAAGGTAGTTGTACTGTACTAAATTTTTATTCCTCCACATACGAAGTCGCTGGAGGAAATACGTTTTCGGGTTGTCCATCCGTGTGTGCGTGCATCCATCCGTCTGTGCTTCTGTGATGGGTTTATGTTAATGAGATACGTTAAAAATGGCTGAAGGGATCTAAATCAAACTTGGTACAAGTATGTATAATGATGAATGCATAAACTGAATGGATTATGGAGACAAGAAGTCAAAGGTCAGAGGTCTTGTTCGGTAAAAATTATGCTAACGTGCTAACTTCTGAACCAGTGAAAGGATTTCGACTAAACTTGGTATAAGTATATATAATGCTGCAAAGATGAACTGATTAGATTTCAGCATCAGGAGGTCAAAGGTCAGAGGTCATGCCAGGTAAAAATATGATACTTGAGAACAGCTTAAGGGATTTTAATCAAACTTGGTGCAAGTATGTATAATGATGTAATAATGTGGGCGGAGGCATATCGGTCGACGTTTCGACATTGAAGAGTGTCATTCTAGTTTGCATAAATTTGGTATCAAAATATACACGACTTCAAATAAAAAAAAATTCATGAAATAATATTTAGTAATTGTGGAGGTTACGGAGAAATCTCAAAATTTCTACAAATGCTCTCCACTCTCCCCCACTCTCCACCCAACAAAGGATGAAACATGTGTGAAGTAAAAATACAAATGACAGCATACAGACAAAGCACATAAAAGGGCCATTGATACAATCTCACCAACTTGGTCTTAACGTGTCAGAAAAACTCAACCACAACAACATCATTGGCATTGAAATGACATCATCAAATTGAGCACTGCAGTGAGGATTAATTGAAGATTAATTGCATGTTTTACAAATCTGGGGTCCTGGGTACTCCCAGTCCCCCACCTATGTCCTTCGAACCCAACGCCTAAGCCCTAAGATCTCACGTCTTCACCCCCTTTACTCCCCCGACCCCATCCCGAACATTTATGGACTCCATTCGAACATCCCAGATCATTCCCTACAGGTTGTTGCTGGTCATATCAGATATTACATGCTCAATAACAACATTCCCCTGAAAGGATATCCCCCCTCTGTATCTCATCTTGACAGGCCTGCCCCTACCCCAGTAATGGTGCTGCCGTTTAGGTCAAGCAAACTACCCCCACTGCCCATATTTTGTGCTAACTCTTTATAATCCAATGGAATAACAATGTCTGTGCATTTCTCTCTGCATTAACCTATTATTCATCTCTGTGGTTTACTATCCATCTAACGATGGTCACTTCAAATGAACTTCTCTTTCCACCTCTCCAAGCCAACTCGTAAGCACCCATACAAATTCTCTCTTCATCATTTGCAATTCTGTCAACTGCCATCATGACAGTTGGCCAGGACTTGGCTCTCGAACTACCAGTTGAGATATCACAGCCAGGTACATCCTCATTCCTGGATGGGATAATGACCAAATTATTTTACATCCAACATCACCTGTTAATTCTTTGCCTCACTTAGCTTGCAGAGACCTACCCAATCTCAACTGTTGCTATCATATCCATCTTCTTGATACTGGTACATCAAATGATATGGTAAGGCAGTGATGAGCGAGCAGCTTGCCTCCTCATTATGGAAGGCTAATCTCACCCAGCGCAAACCTACATTATCTTTCAAGTCTCACAACAAGTGTGTCCAATCTTAGGCCAAGCCAGAAAACATTAACTGAATCTTAAGTTTCTCTACACACTCGCCACCTCCAAAACGCTGTGACATTTTCACCTGTAAAGTGAGAGAAACTTCTGGTCAACCTTTACTGTGCTTGAGAGACAATCCCAACTCCCAGATGGCAGTAGCGCCCGTGTTGCAAAAGCATTCTCTGCTGCTCTCGATTATTGTCTGCTCTCTTTAGCTTGCCTTTCACCTTCGGTCACCTGCCACCTGGTGGGAAGAGAGCCAATATCCCTCCCATGCACAAGAAAAAACAGAACCTCTCAACTCCAAACCAATAAACATAGATCCAATTGCAAGCAGTCATGGATGCCATTATTGTAGCTGACGTCAAGTTTTCCCTTTTCTCAAGCAACCTAATCTTTGATCATCAGTTTGGATTCCATCCTGGTCACTCACCTTTGGACATAATTCTGATTCTATCTCAACAATGGATGGAGTTCATTAACCTCAAATAATAGGTCAGGGCTGTCTCTGATCTCAACATCTCTCAGAAATTCGAAACAGTCTGGCACCCTGTTCTGCTTGCCAAGCTTCCTTGACATCCAAGGAAACGTTATTTCCTGGATTGATGACATCCTGCACTCAGGCAGTCAGTACATAGGCCGACGTAGATCTGAATGGAATATTTTCATCTCCTTTCCCAAGGAAGATTGAATGCACAAAGGCAGTGTTTGGGGTCCAATCTTGTTCCTCCAATACCTAAATGATTTATCTGATGCTCTGGAGAACCCTCTTTGCCTCTTTTCTGATGATTCGATATTAAGCTGTACGATACTGCATCCCACAGGTAAATATAGACAACAACCAGTTTGGTTTTATGCCAGGAAGATCAACAAAAGAGGCGATTTGTATTTTGAGGCAATGCCAAGAGAAGAATTTGGCAAAGAAAAGGAAATTGTGTCATGTTTTCATTGACGTGAAGAGAAAGCATGTGATCAAGTACCAAGAACAGTTGTTGAAGGACTCTCAGAAGGCAGCTCGTGCCGAAAGAAATGGTAAAAGTAGTCAGGGGAATGAAATAACAATAATAATGAAGGAATATGGTAAATATCAACTCGACATGCACTGAAGCGTTCGAAGTCAAGGTGAGATTACACCAGGGATCAGTTTTATGTCCTTAGAGCAATAATTTAGGAGGGTTTTCATCTTGTGTCTAAGGCCAGAGGCGTCGAAAGCTTCCAAAAAGGTTTGAGGCTTGGAAACCCTCAAACTTCAGATTCCCCACCCACCCCCACTGGGCATCTCAAACTTCAGACCCCCCCCCATCCCCAATAAAACATTTAGCAAAGAGGCACGTGTAGAAAGATAGGCTGATCATTATAAAGTGGCCTATTGTAGCCAAGAGGTTAAAATAGATATGGGGCACAGCAAAAATCAACGGGGCACGTGTTCCCATGGGGCAAAAAAAATCCCGTGGGCACGTGTTCCCAGCAAAAATCATTCAGGGCATGTGTTCCCAGCGACGCCCCGTCTTAGGCTTTAAGGACACATGGTGTTTTCTGATAGGGCCATCAATTAAGTGCTCTGGTAACGAAACCTTAGTGAAGTTCAGTTCAGGTTGTACATGGTTGGAGCACAATTGTGGTGTTTTCCAAATTTAAGCCATATAGTTTGAACACTTCAAGGTTGAAGTAATCCCGGCTCGCTTTAGGTAATCCTGTCAAGGGAACCCTCCTTGATTCTGGATGAAGTGCCTTGACGGAACGATACAAGCGAGCATCATTTGTATTTGACAACTGTGGTTTTCCATCGAGGACACAAACAAATGAGTCCATGCAGAAGATAGTACCTGGTCATGCATAACATGAGTCACCAAGCTTTGCGAAGTCATCCATGCTGGCTTCGTTTTTCTTCATCATTTCCAGGGGACACATTTTTCCTTTTTTGGTAAGAGATGCAGTGTAATCCCACCGTGAAAAAGCATGGAGGCTGGAAGGGCAGAACATCGTTTAGGACCCAAAGATTCAGCAATGGCGGGAATATGGACATGCCTCCCGAGTATTGTTGTGCTGGACCCCCGATGCATCTAAATGTTTGAAGGAATATTATTCATATGATACAGCAATGTGATAATGACATCAGTGCGAGTTGATCTAACAACAACATTGGCATTTCAATTATCTTGTGACTCACAAATATGTCCAATATGCCAGACAATGTATGTGTCAGCCTCTTCATGTTGACATGCTCGGTCAGGAATGGTACTCCTCTCCACAGATCCATCTTTTACTTTGAAACTATAGCATTGTTGCTCCAACCTCATTAAAAGCTGCTTCTTCTGTAGCACTTTCACACAACTGTCACTGCCATTCTTTCACCAAAAATTTCAACAACGAAGTCTTGAATTTCTTCGATATCAGCCCTTGTCAAACTAAAGTTTTGAGGGCACTTTTGCTCCAGTCCTGAAATCACAAATTCTGAATCAGTAGACTCATGACTTGATCTCTCAACATCCTTTATTGGTGAGTTGTTGTATGTGTATCACACATAAAGTTCACCCGTGGAGCAAAGCTGCACAATTTTATTCAGATCACCAGGGCAATACCACCAAACGTACTTGGGAAAATTTCCGGTGTCTGAATGAAAAACAATGCATGAAGAACAACAGTCAATCACATCAGGTGGTGCACTGGCTCCTAAGCTCTCAAGCATTTTCACGAATTTGGACTTGGTCTTATTTATTGGGTGATCCATCGACATGTACCAGTGACAATGGCACAGGAGTAAGGGGTTAGCTGAACAATTTTGACAAGTCAATGGCCAACTCGGCAAAGAAAGTTTCATTGTAAAACTTTCAAGTTGTGAGCATAAAAAACAACTCATTGTGCAACACCAAACTGGACTTCCTTTCAGCACATTTTTTTCGACGGAATAGCTGTGAGTTTTTTGGATTTTTTGGGGAAATGACTGCTATGACATCCATGACTTTCCTCATAGGTTTCTGATAGCTGTTCACAATTTTTTGTACATTTTGAAGGGCCCTTTGACAACTTTGTTCTCATTAACTTAACGGCTGCAGCTTCCTTAGTTTCCTGCCGTGTTTCACAATCGAACGTCTTATTCTTTGTGAGTTCCAGCATGCAAAATGCAAACGGTATTTGTTTTGTTCACAGCAGTTTCGGGTTGAGCCTCTGTACTTTGATCTTCTGATATTTTTCTGTATTGATTATCACATGAAACAAATGCAATGCGGGAGTGGTTAGCCACCACCAATAATACGAGAAAGCAAGTTAAAAGCGGTTAAGGTTACAGAAGCCAAATAATCCAGAGTCAATCAGAGCTGGAATAGCAAACTATAAACAAATATTTTATTACAAGTGTCTATATTCCTGTTGTCTCCGTTTAGAGAGGGTCGTTTTCAACCTGCACACATGATATCATAATGATATATATTATGTACATCTAAAACTAAGAAAACAGGTAACAATGACTGCCAGTACAATAAACACAAGACTGTCAAATCTTCACCATTTTCTTTCAACCTGAAAACACATCATCATAATGATATACATTTAAAAATAAGTGAAAAGGGGACGATGACAACCCAGTATAATAAACACAAGACTGTCAAATGATTTCATATGTAAAAAAACACAACCCCAAATGAAATACATTTTTTTCCAATAAGAGGTATTTTTCATCATTCATGATATTATAATTACTCACCTGTGAAAAACAGGTAGATAATATGTAACAACAGTTTCATTATTAAATTTTATTTTGTTACGAGCTTATAAGATGTTTGCTACCATTCATGGTCTGCTGGTTTTTACCGAAAACTTAAAGTGGTCACGAACTTTGACCCCATGCAGTGGGACTCTGGCGGGATGGTGCCCATAAGAAATCATTTTTTGTAAACTCCACTGATAGCCCTATCAAAAGAAAACATCAAACCTAATGGTCTCAGATACAAGATTAAAACCCTCCTTAGTTCTTGGACTACCTCAATCTACTGTTTGTAATTGTGATGGAAGAATTGATGAAGAATAAAAGGTTGTGATTTTCATTTGAGTTATTGTATGCTGATGACTTAGTATTGAATAATGAAAGTGAAAAAGAGGCAAAAGAGAGATGTTTAAAAAAGATGAAAAAATGCAAACAAGAAGAAAGGTTTACGCATCAACATCAACAAAAAATAAGGTTATGGTGAGTGCTAAAGAAGGAGAAAGGAAAGAAAGTGGAAAATGGCCTTGACCAATATGCGGAAGAGGAGTTTGATGAAATTTAATTAAATGTAGGCAATGTACAGTGATGAGAAAAAGTTTGTGAACCCTTTAGAATTTTCTGTATTTCTGCATAAGTGTAACCTAAGATGTGATCAGATCTTCATCTAAGTCTCAATAGTAGATAAAGCGAACGTGACTAAATGAATAGCACAAACAAAAAAAAAATCTACTTTTTCATTTATTTGTTGAGCAAAATGATCCAACATTCAGTTTTCTTTATTGGAAAAAGTATGTGAAAGTTTACATTCAGTAACTGGTGGCACCCCCTTGACAGCAATAACTTCAACCAAACGTTTCCTGTAACTCTTGATCAGTCCTGCACATCAGCTTGGAGGAAGTTTGGCCCATTCCTCCTTACAGAACTGCTTCAACTCAGAGATAATTGTGGGCTTTCTTGCATGAACTGCTCACTTCAGGTTCTGCCACAACATTTCATTTTGGTTGAGGTCTGGACTTTGACTTGGCCATTCAAAAATGCAAAATCTCTGCTGATTCAGCCATTCTGTTGTAGATTTACTTGTGTGTTTAGGATTGTTGTCTTGCTGCATTTTCCACTTTCTGTTAAGCTTCAGCTCACGGACGGATGCCCTGACATTCTCCTGTAGAATTTGGTGGTACAATCCAGAATTCATGGTTCCGTCAATGATGTCAAGCCATCCGGGTCCTGAGGCAGCAAAGCAGCCCCAAACCATGATACTCACACCACCATGCTTCACGGTTAGGATGAGGTTCTTATGTTGGAATGCAGTGTTTGGTTTTCTCCAAACATAACATTTCTCATTTAAGCCAAAAAGTTCCACTTTCGACTCATCTATCCACATTACATTGTTCCAATCGCCTTCTGGATCATCCAGGTGGTCTGTGGCAAACTTGAGACAGATGGCAACGCTCTTCTTGGAGAGCAGTGGTTTCCTCCTTGCGATCCTCCCATGCACACCATTCTTTTTCAGTGTTTTTCTGATGGTGGACTCATGAACACTGACATTAGTCAATGCAAGAGAGGCCTGCAGATCCTTCGACGTTACCCTGGGGTTCATTGTGACCTCCTGGATTATTGTATGCCTTGCTCTTGGAGTGATTTTCGTTGGACGACCGCTCCTGGAAAGAGTAACAATGGTGTGGAATTTTCTCCATTTGTACACCATCTGCCTGACCGTGGATTGGTGGAGCCCAACATCTTTAGGAATGGTTTTGTAACCCTTTCCAGACCGATGAGCATTGCAATTCATTTTCTGTGGTCCTCAGAAATCTATTTTGATCAGGGCACGACAAGCTTCCACAAACCTATGTGGTGAAGCCCAGACTCTGATGGCGATGAACAAAGTTTATGTTTTTCATGTTGGGCAGGGCCACCCAAACTCACTCCTGATTGTCATCCCATTGATTGAAACACCTGAATGTAATTACCCCCTTTAAGCTGATTAACCGAGAGGTTCAGATACTTTTTCCGACAAATAAATTGAATGTTGGATCATTTTGCTCAATAAATATATGAAAAAATAGATTTTTTTTGTGTGCTATTTGTTTAAGCAGTTCCGCTTTATCTATTATTAGGACTTGTATTAAGATCTGATTACATTTTAGGTCAAATTTATTCAGAAATACAGAAAATTCTAAAGGGTTCACAAACTTTATCTCACCACTGCAGATGGTGTCACAAGAGACACAGTGGTGTCGCTGGAAATTTGGTAACAAAAGCTGGGATTTTCATTTGTACAAGATGTGAGGATCAATCATTTCTAGAAAAGGATAAAGAACAAAAATAAATGCTCCTGAGCTCAGAATTCAATTTCGAAAAAAGTCAAATGTTTGTTACGTTGGAGATATGACAAGAGGCATCAGGAGAAGAATCAGCCATTACATCAACAATAAAGTCAGCCTGGAATAAGTGGAGACAACTTGGTGATATGATGAAGTGGAGAAACATTCCATTTTCTGCAAAGTTAGAATTTATAAAGCTTGTATCGGACCGATATTGATGCATGAAGCAAAACGTGGGCACCGTGGATCGAAGATGGAATAGTGGAAATGTGGGGTCGAATATGTAAATGGAATGGAAAGAACTCAGATGAGAATGGAATGATGAATCGATGGATTGTCTGTGATCCATGTCCTAAAAAGATCCATGTCCATGAAACTCAGATCCATGTCCTAAAAAGACATGGATTGAAAATGTCGAGAGAGATATGGAATGTTTGGGTCTGCACAAAACTGGCACAGTGGATCGATCTGTATGAAAGAATGCCATCTTTCAACAAGGTCCTTGAAAAAGGAGAAAATGGCTGTTTGTCGCTGCCAGTGCCACCGCCATTGCCACTGCCATTGTCATAATCATCATCATCGTCGATAATAATGCCACGTCTCACGAGCGAGTAGGCAACAGCTGCTTTCCCTCTGCTCACTTGGAAAGCATCAAATGCTGGAACATGTCATTGAATCCACTTGGAACCTTACCTGACCACTTGTCATTTCCATGACAAATCACTGGAAGAAGTTCTGTCTCTTGAACTTCGAGTTTTACCAACAGTCATGACTTCTCCAAGGCAGACCACATATCAAAGCTGTGCTCAAAATCCAGCCTCAAATAGCACAACCTTCAACGTGCCAAGTCCTTCATTGGTAAATCTAAACTTCTCAAGGCATACAGACGTCTGTCTGTTGTTCTCTTGAATACTACCTTGCCTAAGGACTGATGCACCTGCCATATATCTGTCTTTATTGTATGCTGTGCAATCCAAAGCTCTTCACATAAAAGGCACAACTAATTGAAAGAGAAGCACAGAGTGTGCTTCTCTCTCATTACAAACAGATTGGTTGCTTCTCTGTTGTAAATCTCTTCCAGTCTTCCTCCATCTGCTCTTTCATTCTTCCACCCCTCACAGTCTCTCCAGGTTAAATGAAGCTCTTAAAATTGAAGGTAACTACGCACCTCCACCACTCCTTTGTTCCTTTTTCTCCCACTTCTGGAACGGTCTTCCTCAGTCTTTGCAATCCCACTCTTCCAATAAGGGCTTCAAGCAAGCTCACAAGACACTTCCATCCCTACACCAGTGATATTTTCAACCCCCATTAACCTTTGCCTAAACGACCCCTTACACTTGCAGATTACAATAGTTTCCTTCCCTCTTCTCCTTCCTCCTTCTGTTTGTTCATTCCCTGACGTATCTTTGCATCCACAAATTGAACCACTGTCCCATGTCTAACTAGGCAGTATTTAATACTCTGTCATCTTGCTCTTCCATGAACCTAGATTTTGCATATGAAACGGAACAAAAACCATTGCTGTTGAAGACAAGATTTGTCGAGTGTCTCGGCTACTCTCCTCATGTTTAAGCAAAAGGGTGAACATAGGCTAATCTGCATCGGTGGACAGGTAGAACAATGAATGAAACAAGAGTGAGAATTGCTTTGCAATTCAAGTCCCCTCCCGATGTGATATTTTCTAAGTCAAAAAAGGGCACAACTCTGTGAAAAATTGACGAAACGCCCTGAAACTCAAACTTGTTCTGCAACTTAACAGAGTAAAGCCATGTTCCAAGTTTCAGTTGAATATGTTAAAGGGTATGGGGAAAAAAGTGTGAAAATCCACAGGTGGGACGGACAGATGGACGGACAGACCAACGGAGAGCAAACCTATAGTCCGCTCCGGTAAAACTGGTAGGGGACTAATAAACAGGACGTCGATTGAGGTGTGCTAATCGCCATGGGAAGCAAGGAGAAGTGACGTTTCGACGAAGGTTTAATGTCTGAAATGTCATATTCTTCTTGCTTTCCACGGCAAGTATCATACCTGAATCAACATCCTCTTGATTTCATCCGTGTTTCAAATAAAAGCTTTGAAGAAATAGACAGGCATGTTAAACACAATGGCCTGAAAATTAAATTGATCCATCAGTGACTTATATTTGAAATGTTATTATCAGCCATAGTATTCCATGGCCCATTATTTCACAGCATAAAAGACCATTTCAGAGTTCCTCAGCCCAAACATCCATCAGCGTGATACCTAAACGCTACCCTGACAATTCATATTTCCCTGAGAATTTTTTCCTTCCTCTCAGTGAGAAATACCATCATCAACGACAATGATTCACATCCGATGGCCAATTTTCACTGTACAAGCTGCCTGGACCGACCGCATGCTCAAAGGATTACCTTCCAATCAAAATCGAGAATCTATGAAATAATTCACTGACTCCCGATTAGATTAAAATGCTCAGTTATATCAGGTGAGAGATTCCACTATGAGTATCAACCATCTGCTTGAGATAAATTGAAATTGTAGTTTGGCTTTGGCAGATATGATTGCATATACAATTTTGAGCACAACACAGAAAATCCACCACCAAACTTACAGAAGTGGCAAAGCAGGCATTTTTCCACTATAAATCAATTGCACAATTCTCACCAAATCTTCACCGCTACACTCGTCTTACTTGCGAGGAGAATTTACAGAGACATCTCACCTTGTGGTTCTGACATCTTTTTTACGTCGAGTGACTCTTGGCTACATTTGCACAATTGCACGGAGCCTTTAAATCATCGATTCCATGGACCGATAAATGATGGAATCCAGGGTTAATTTAAGGGGTGGAGGGAGGGGGGAGGGGTAGAACCCACATTGTGCATGTTTCTCCCATTGGGATACTGACAAAGGCATAGGCCCACAGCCCCTCATTAAAATGCTTCATGTGCCATGCTTAATTAGCTTATAATTGCCCTCTGCAGCTGGCAGGACCCTCCCAGGGAAATGATTGACCAACCTAATGTTTAGTGGTGGGTGTAAGTTAGGATCATGATACCGTGTATGAATGCCATCAATCAGCGTTTTACGGGTAACATGAGCTTGTGGGATTTCTCTTCGAGCCAAGTATGCCAAGACATCAAAGATGTCACGAAAATGGAAACAGGTGAGAGATACTGCTTCCTTCTCATGACAACTCTCATCCAACCAACAAATCCAACCAACAAAGCAAAATTACAGAAAACTATCTTCCACAGGCAGAAAGGAATTGTGCTAAAAATAATTTAAAAAAAAGATCAGAGGAAGATGCCACATCCAGGCAAGGCCCTTCTGTTTCAGTGATAAACAAGGAGCCATCAACTACAGATAAAGCAGTGAGTGAATCGAACATAAACACAATCGTTACGAGATTCTGGCCTGGAAAGCCAAACTTGGTGGCATTGCTATTCTGCTGCGGTGATGCTGAGAACTTATCTTTTGTAAGGTTGCTTGCAGACACCAGTGTTCAAGGTGCTGCAATTGACAAAAACACACAAGTAATCAACACAGTACCCTCGGGAGTATTACGTCAAACAACTGCAGTAATCGTGCAGTCCATCGAGAGAAAGATGGGTGAGAAAAGGATTGAAGTGAGATACAAGTGCAAAAATAACAGATGGAGACTGGAGGAAAGAAAAGGAACAACTGATATAACATCGGGAATCGACCCTTTAGCATTCCCAACTGACCGGAGGGCTCACGATACTGGGAACCCAGGTGAAAATCCCATCCGTATACAGTAGTATGTGTATTTGTGCATTGCTTGCTGATGTCTTTGCACTTCATAATTCACTACAAAACGAATGTCTTTTCCCTGCAAGCGATTTATGTACTTGAGCTCTTTTGTGAACTTGATGCCAATGTTTAAAGAATATATAAACTAGTAGGGCACTTTATGATGTCGTGATGTCACCAGATATGCCTCCACCCACATTATTACATCATTATACATACTTGTACCAAGTTTGATATAAATCCCTGAACCCAGATTTAAAATATTAAATAATTCTGGCTGCCAAACCATGCATCCGATCAGGTCGAAATTTAAAACATGTATTACCCATGAATACTTTATCATAACTTTGAAGTTTCACGTCGATTGATGAAACGGTTCAAGAGAAAGATTTTAGAAAGATTTTCGTTCAATCCAATATGGCTGCCAGACCATGTGACCTATTAATTATTTGTGAACACACTGGTATCCCCATGGCTTGGGGAACATGTGGATGAACTTTCTCCTCGATCTGTGCAGCCGTTCTGGAGAAGAAGATTTTTAAAGGTATATTATTTTAAAAAAATAATAGCTGCCAAACCATGTGACATATGACGTCATAGGTGGAAAACTTTGTTCCTCCTGGATAGGTGATCATACTTGTAAAGTTTTACCCCAATCTGTTCAGCCGTTTCGGAGAAGAATATTTTTTATTTTTTTATTAATTATTATAGTAGAATATAATCTTTTGAAGGTTTTTTTTTTGTTAAAAGCAATATGGCTGCTGAACCATGTGACCGATGATGTCATCAATTTTTTTGACAATTTTTTTTTTACTCATAATTTTGACTCATACACTCATACACTCATAACTCATAATTTTACTCATAATTGTATGTTACTCATAATTTTTGACAAGTGACCCTCAAAAATTTTCATACTGATTGGATAAAGCGCTAGACGTATGCAGTTATGACGTCACACCAAAGTCACCTATGACATCATCAAAAAAAAATCACACTTGTTTCCCATGGGGAGTACTTGACAAATGCCAAGTTTTATTTTTTTCCACGAAGCGGTTTCGGGGATACAGAGGTCCAAAGTTTTTCGTTTTTTCCAACATAGCTGTCATGCCTCGTGACCTATGACGTCATAATTATCATGAAGACATTCTACATGAGTAGTCACACCTATATTGAAAAAATTTGTGTCAATCGGATAAAAGGTTGCAGAGAAAAAAAGAGAAAATTAGCATGGACGTACGGACGTACAGTACATACACGCACAGACAACCTGAAAACATAATGCCTCTGGTGACTTCATCAGCAGGGGCATAAAAATTATGTCCCAGGACCCGACAAGGAAAGATATCGGAGGGGAGCTGTTTGGTAAGAACACAGACTCCCAGCAATAGTATCACTTGTCGCTGTACATATCAAATTACACGACAATATATTAGCTCTGGAGCTCCAAATTAGACAGTTTTCAGATCTACAAGGCTCTAAGTGCATTTTCAAACCGAGATTGGCTGCTTTTGCTTTCAAAAAGGAGCCAATCGTTGTTGAGATGCACCTGTGCCTGTGGGGATGCGCTCAAAGTGAGCACCGGGCCATTTATTAGACGTGCAAATGAAACATCCGCAGCTGCATGCATGGTGCTTTTCTCGCCCATTTAATTTCACACCTTCCTTTTAGGCAAAGCAGACACTACAATTTAAAATTATATTTAACTCGTCTGTCTATGGGGCAGAACATAAAAACACTTCAATTGGTGGAAAGGAGCGCTTAGTGCACACACTTAACATGAAATGCACTTATCAACCGTAGACACGTCATTGATAGGGAGACAAACTTGCATAAGGCAGCACATCACAGCCAGACAGGGCTGAAAAAAGCTGCTCGAAAGAGCACTCGAAGGATTGGAACTTATTCGAGTTTACATCTGCCAGGAAGAAGTCATGATTAATCATGAGTCAGAAGATGTGGAATAAGAAGAGCATCCTCCATCATACAAAGTCCTTCCTTGGCACATCTATAGCCTGGTGTTGGCTTAGTGGTTAGGGTGGCGGCTCGGGATCCTAGGGTCTTGAGTTCAAGCCACGTTGGGCCGCTGAATTAATACACCAGGAGGTTGACTCAGTCTGTCATACTTCCGAGGTCGGCAAAATGAGTACCAGTGCACTGGTAAAGGGGCTGTCACACCTTGACGATTTAGCCAGCGTATGCCGATTTATGAAAAATTTGTCCTAAAACGCTGGCACACGTCCAATACGTTATGGGTACGTTTTGTGT
Organism: Eptatretus atami; assembly: GCA_035128595.1. Classification (NCBI taxonomy): domain Eukaryota; kingdom Metazoa; phylum Chordata; class Myxini; order Myxiniformes; family Myxinidae; genus Eptatretus; species Eptatretus atami. Next base: position 28,056,599 of record CM068967.1, read on the forward strand.
ACGTTAGATGCACGCTGAAAAACACTACCATAGGTCGTATTACGCTGGTTTAAAACGTTGTACTTTTTGGTTGTCCAAAAAATTTTGCATGCTTGAAATTTTACGACGTACTCGGCGTTTGGCTCACACGTTCCGCTACGCTGGCCATAAGTTGTAGCCACGTTATGCGATCGTTGACACACGTTAATTGTATGTTACTCATAAGTCGAAACACTAGAGGTAACATTCGCGTACCCGAAACTTATTTCTAACCTATGAGTAACATTTTGTAAGCACGCTACACGAACGTTATTCACACTTCGCAACACGCTACTTGAAAGTTCCTCATACGTCGAAACACATCAAAGTAATGTTTAGGGTACCGTGACTTATTTATAACCTATGAATAACGTGCTTGGGAATTATTACGCTATGCATACGCTAGACTATCGTTGGGCATAGGTTGTGGACGCCTAAAACACGATAAACAATCGTTGGTATAACTTATGTATAAGTTATCGAAGCGTTCTGTGTTCATTACTAGTACATAATGCATTTGTCAAAGTCGTTTTTAATACTTTAAAAAGTAAAACAAAGAATATTTCATCGTGGGAATGAGGAAAAAAAATTAGCCGAAAAGAACATCGAACAATGGTGCAAAGTAGTCTCCTATTCGTGGACGATAAGAGGATCCATCATCACCCACACCTCCCCATCACGCTCACCTACTACTACTACTGACATGGACCTACTACTACTACCAATACTACTACTACAACTACTACTACTACATAGACATACTACTACTACTACTACTACTGACATAGACATACTACTACTACTATACTACTACTACTACTACTGACATAGACATACTACTACTACTACTACTACATCTACTGACATAGACATACTATACTACTACTACTACTGCATAGACATACTACTATACTACTACTACCAATGCTACTACTACAACTACTATTACTACTGTCACGCACACCAACTACTGCTAATAGTATTAACTACTACTGATACTAGCATTGACATCTACTCAACATGGAGTCTGGAACAATGATGGGGTCCTCTTGTGAAGCCCATTTGTATATACCAATTCCCCTTAACGCTGCCAATACGCCATTACACGGTAGATGTAAGTTAGAAACACGTTCAGTAAGTGCTGTGGTCGTCCGGAAGACGTCAATCTAATTCGTCTACATACGACAATGTGCCTTTTAGATACGTTACAAATAGGTTCATAGCATGTTACTCAAAGGTTAGAAGCACGTTATACTTAGGTTCAAAGCATGCTACACATAGGTTAAACGCACGTTACTCATAGGTTCATAGCACGCTAGTCATTGGTTCAAGGCAAGTTACAAATAGGTTCAATGCACGTTACTCATAGGTTTCAAGCACGTTAAACATAGGTTCAGAGCACGCTACTCATAGGTTAAAAGGACGTTACCCATTGGTTGAAAATTAGGCTGCGGGTATGTTAAATATTACCTTGACGTGTTTCGACTTATGAGTAACCTACAAGTAACGTGTGTCCGTCGTGTGTAAACAATCGCGGAGCGTGCCAGGAACATATGAACAGGCATGCGGAACGTGTTAGCCATACGCCGAGTACGTCGTAAAATTTCAGCATGCTGAAATTTCACGACGTATTACACGTACCACGTAATATGACAGCGTACTTCATTGTTTTCCAGCCTACTCTTAACGTATACACAACTTACCTATACCGTATTTGACGTGCGCCTAGCGTTTTAGACACATTTTTCATAGGCCGGCATACGCTGGCAAAATCGTCAAGGTGTGACTGCGATGTTGACACTTCAAATTCTCAGGCGGTTATGATTTAAATCGGCGTGCGGCAGGTTCTTAACAGGCTCCGCCACGAGTTCGCCGGCGATACGTTTAGCGCGCTATGCGTAAGTTAAACTATCGTTGGGCATAGGTTGTGAACGCCGACAACAGGCTAAGCATTCGTTGGTAAAAGTTATCAATAACACAACGAAACGTTCTGTGCCCGTTACTAATATGTTATGCATACGACAACACGTTAATACGCCCAAAACTTTAAAAAAACATCAAAATTCAGCGTACGCCAACGTTTTACATACATTTTTATACGTTGCCATTGCTGGTTAAAACGTCAAGGTGTGACAGGGCCCTAAGGGGGACACTGCATCAGCGGCATAGCCGCGTCCCAACCAATGATGCAACCAGCAGCCACAGGCTGCACTCGATAAAAGAGAGAGAGAGAGGCACACCTGAACTCCTATCCACCTACAAGGCCCTCATCTGCAACTTGATGGAGCTTTGCTCTCCCTACTGATGCCCCTGTCTCAAAGCTTGCTCAGCTTGACACCATGGAAACCAAGACCTTCAAGATTAGTGGAATCTCCCATGATGAAGTCGAGTCTATGGGCCTATCACTTCGCCATTGCAGACAGATCTGTGGTCTCTCTGTCTTCGACCGCCTCCTTTCTGGTCTTACACCCTCTGTTCTTTCCAAGCTTTGCCCCCCCTCCCCCCTCCACCTCCCAGGGTACCTGCAGGGTGCATGCAATCCAACATCAACCCCCTTCTGGTAAACCTACCTAAATACAGGATCAGTGGTCACCTCCACTCATTTGTTTCTCTTTTGCCCCACCTGTGGAATCAATTTCCACATCTCTTCAATCTCATTCTTCCCTCCAGGTCTTCAAGACAGCTGATCACCACCATCTCAGATCGTCCCTAATCCAAAATCCAAAATCGTGATCTTTT
>CM068967.1:28092597-28111072 GCA_035128595.1 Eptatretus atami
ATCGGGCTCCCACGGCATAGGTGATCTTTTTTCTTTTTTTTCACTGGAAATTGGATTTTAAAAACTTTTTCTGGAAGTGACTTTTCTCCTATTATTTGTTGACAGAAGTAGAATTTTTTTTCATGTTTTTCCACCACTTCACCGGCAAGTGTATTTTTAATAACATGGGGGTTTCTCCGCGCAAGTGATCTTCTTTTCCATCATTTTTTGACCACGTGAATTCGATTTTTCTTGTTCTTTTTTCAACGGAAGTGAATTTCCAAGACTGTTTCTGGACAGTGATTTTATCTCTTTTTTTTGTGGACCATAAGGTGGGATTTTTTTTCCTTTTTTTTCCATTGACGAAGTGATTGATTTCGTCTTCTTCTTTTCTCCACCGGAAGTGTTTTTAAAAGACTTTTTCTTGGGAGCTGATTTTTTTCCTGTTTTCATTTGTTGACGATAAGTGTTTTATGTGTTCGTCACATCTTCGCACGCGCTTGTTTTTTTTTCCAACCGGAAGTGATCGTTTACAAACTTTTTCCTTGGAAGCTGGCATTTTTTTCCATATCTATTCTGTTGAACCAGACAGTGTTATTTTTCATTACTCGTTTTTTCACGCGGAAGTGATTTTTTGAAACTTTGTTCTGGAAGTCGATTTTTTTTCCTATTTTTGTTGACCGATGAAGTGATTAAATATCCACTTCTCAACGAAGTATTTATAAAAACTTTTTTCTGCGTTGCGGCGGTCAAACATGTAAGAATCTATGTAGGAAAATCAATAGTATTACGTCGGATCGTGATAGTAACACGGTAGATGAGTTGTGATTCTCCTCTTTGTTTGTATGAAAAAGCAATACCGCACATTAAGTGAGTGTTTTTATTTATTCATACAAGAAGTGATTGGTGTTAAACTTAGCAATTGTGTTCTGGAAGTAGTGTAGGTTGATAATTTTTTTTCCTTTTTTTCGTTAGTACCATAACCAAGAGTGATTATTAAGTTATATATACCCACTCACCGGAATTGAGTTTTGGAAACATTCTTCTGGGAAGTGATTTTTTCCTATTTATGGTGTGACTCAGAAACGTGATATTTCCTTACATGGTGGTTTTTCACCACCGGAAGGTGACATTTTTAAAAATTTTCTGAAAGTGATTTTTTTTTCCTATTTTGTTGACCAGAAAGTGTTTTCTTTCTTTTTTTCACTAGAATTGATTTAAAACTTTTTGTCCTGGGAGGGTGATTGGTTTTCTATTTTTGTTTGACAGACCGTGATTATTTTATGTTTTTTTTCACCATGGAATGATTTTAAAAAACTTTTTTCTAGAAGTGATTTTATTTATTTCCCATTTTTGTTGAGGTGCACGGATATGATTTCATTTTTTCTTTTTTTTTCACCGGAGATTGAATTTTTTAGCGAACATATTTTCTCGAAGAATTGAATTTTGTTATATCTTTTCCTTATTTTGTTTGACCAGCTGGCGAAGTGATTATTTTTCCAACTGTTTTTCTTCGTACGGAAGGATTTTTAGAAACATTTTATGGAAGTGATTTTTTTCTTCCCAGTATTTTATGTTGACCATCGTGTTCTCCTTGTGGTCTATTCTTTGTTTTTTTATATTGATTATTTCACACGGAGTGATTTTCAATCAATAAACGCTGGGGATTCTGGAAGACGCTGGAATATAATTGTCTGCTTTGTGGTGCTTTGTCGGTAGACCATGAACAGATTGATTTTTTTTCCTTTTTTTCTTGACCTGAAGTGATTATATGTGGTTTCTTTTGTTTGTACAAGCACGGACGTGTTTTAAAACTTTTTCTGGAAGTGGATATTTCTTCCGTTTTTTGTTGACCATAAAGTAGTTTTATTACTTCATTTGTTTTTTTTTGATTTTCAACCAGGGAAGTGAATTTTAAATTTTTTAGAGAAGTTGATTTTTTTTCGTCTATGCTTTTTTTCTTTTGTTAGCCGAACAAGTGGTATTATTTTCACTTGATTGATTGTTGTTGTACACCCCGGTGAAAGTCGCATTTGAAGACTATACTTTGAGCAGAGTGATTTTTTTCACTTATTTTTTGTTGACAGAAAGTCGCATTATTTTCTCAACGGCAAAAGTGATTTTAAAACTTTTTCTGCAAGTGGATTTTTTTCCTTATTTTTGGTGTTCGACGCGCCTTAGATGATTGGGGATTTGGGTATTTTCATCTCCATGTAAATGTATATATTTTGTATGGATATGAATACTTTTTCGTGGCAAGAGAGGGTCGACGGTCTAGGGGTCAGAATCGGGCACTTTTATCTTTGTTGAGCGCAGAAGTGATGTCGACTTTTCTTCAAAGCTCGTCTGCAGAGGAAGCACCTGATGACGAACTTATTACAACAACCTTTTACTGGAAGCTGACTTTCTTCACTAGTGTAATCTAATAGACTTCTTCATTGTCTGATGTGTGTCATTATATGCTATTATAAATTAGATAGCACACAACAGAGAAGAAAAAGCCTTGTCTTCGAGTGTCCACTTATAGATCATATGTTATATATTCGTTAACTACTATTTCATCGCACCCTCATCGCTCAGGTATTCATCCGTTTTTCTCTCTGAGGAACGATATTCCATTGTATTGGCTCATGCAAGTATTTCTGGTTCTCTTAGCCCCTCATGAATATTCAGTGTTTTTTTCTCAATCATACTCTCATAGTTTTTGCCTGCAAGCGATATTCATCCGTTTTCCCTATAGTATATTGCATGTTTTACCCACCCCATCTATGCCAATATCTGTTTTGGCCCTCGTGTATATTCATGTTGTGTCCCTTCATGCATTTTGCATGTACTGCCTCATGTATACTTCATGTTTCCCTCATGCATATTTAATGTTTTCCCCTTCATGTATAATTGTCATGTTTTTCCCTCGTTGGCATATTCATGTTTTCCGCTCAATGCATATTCATGTTTTTCCCTCATGTATATTTTATGTTTTTACCTCATGCATCATTCATGTTTCCCCTCATGATATTCGATTGTTTTCCCTCTATCGCATAATTCATGTCTTATACTCATGCATATTCATTGTTGCTGCCTAATGTATGTTCATGTTTTCCCCTCATAGCAATATTTCGTGTTTGCCTCAGTATAACACATGTTTTCTCTCATTCATTTCATGTTTTCGCCTTATGTATATTCATGGTTTATCCTCTTGCACTATTTCAGAGGTTTTCTCATGTGTATTGACATGTATATTCGCCTCGTGTGCATATTCATGTTTTCCCTAATGCATTATTTCCATAGTTAGTTCCCTCATGTAATATTCATGTTTTCCTTCGCATGCATATTCATGAGTTTTTCCCTCATTTGTATTTTGTTTTTTTATGACCATTCATTCATACTCCCATGTTTTGCTCATAGGTATAGTTCATGTTTTTTTAATGTTTGCTTTTCAACTCAGAAATGATTATTAATATAGCTAAGCTTTTTCTGACGAAGTGGATTTCTTTCAATTTTTGTGTGGCAGTGATATGATCCCAAGAGAATTGATATTGCTTGCGTTTTTTATTTTTTGCTTGTTTTCATCGGAAGGGCTGGATTTTGACTAAAACTTTTTCTTAGGAAGCTGCTCTTTTTTTCTTATTTTTTATTGTACCAAGGGAAAGTGTATTTTTCATTTGTCATGTTGTTTTTTTTCAAGCGCGGAAGTGTGTTAAAAACTTTTTCCTGTGAAGTCATTTTTTTTGTCATACTACTATCTTGTGCTATGACCCAGACACGTCGCACTCTATTTTTCTTCAACCGGAATTGAATGTTTGAAACTTTTTTCTGAAGTGATTTTTTTTCCTATTTTTTAGGTTTGGATAACTCAGGAAGTGATTCTATTTTCAACGGAAGTGAATTTGTTATAAAAACTTTGTTCTGCAAGTGATTGTGCATCTCTACTACGTTTTGTTGTTGACTCCAGTAGTGATTATTTTTTACCCAGAAGTGTTTTAAAACTTTTTTCTCTGGGAAACGTGATCTACTTCTATCACTTCACTAACTACTATTCTAGGGGTTATCCTGGGGGAACAAACCGTGATTAATTCTAGATTCACGAAAAGAAGTTGATTTTGGGAAAGGACTCTCTATATCTTTGTGATTCGCATGTCTTGTGTCTATTTCCTAATACTTTGTGTTTTTTATTATAATAAGATCCACGTGGGATAGAGTACTCTCATCTATTGTCTTGTTCTCTTGCACTCTCTCGACAGTATTAACTTTGTTGCTTTATCTGGGTTATGTGTGTGTTTTGATGTTGTAGAGTTTGTTTGCTCGTCATTGTGTGTGGTGTCGTTGGGTGAGTGCTAGATGATATTATGTGAGGCCTTCTATTGAGTGTACAGTGTTGTGTGCGTTCATGAATTATCTTCATGGTTATTAGCCCGTTCACGTATATGAGTTAATAGACAATATATATAGCAATTAATACTGTGTTTTGGCGTACTTCCAGAGGCTATATAATTGCGGATATGGTTGTGGATTATCTAGACACAAACACGACCCTAATTAATAGGTTATAGTATACACTGTTTGTTTTGATTGTTATTATCGTCTATGCTTGCATTTTGTAGCTTCCTATGAGGTTTGCACTGCTCTCTCGTCATAGATAAGTGCCATTAAAGTATATTCTCCGCCACGTCCAAAAGTGAAGAGGAAGTGAAGGCGCGTGCATTTTTCATGTCTTGCGTGTTACACTAATCATCGCATGGTACTCAATACGTTGCATGTAGAGCGCTTTGGAATTCCCGGTTCATTGCAACCGTAAATGACGTCAACGGTTACAGCATTACCCTTCCTGAACTGGTTCTTCCACGTCTGCAGAGTGTCGGGTAGCTATTCATGCTCATCGTATCTCTCCATACGTGCCATACTTCCTCGTGTAGTTCCTCCCTCATCGCACAATGTAGATTTCGTGTGAGTCATAGTAAGCTTCGCTGTCACTAATGTATATTTAGTGTTATTTCCTCAATGCGTTGTGCAACCAATCAATCTGAATCGTTTTTTCCCTGCATGGGCATAATTCATGTTTTCGCCTCAGCATATTCAATGTCTTTTCATCGCATCTACTGATGTTCCCCATGAAGGTTTTGCCTAAAGATCGTCAGGCGGTGATGTGATTTTCCTTAGCGTCCATTCACTTCCATTTTGCTCTCACCTGCTCACATTCCACTTGGAGCATTATCTATGGTGGGAAATGCATAGCCTACATAGCCTCGATGATTCGTCAATTCACAAATTCCCTACTTCGCACGCACATACAGATTGTTTCTATCTGGATCGTTGGGAAAGGCTATCGATAAGCAGTTTACGCACTTCCAACATGACGTTATGAACGAGCCTCGACCTCTGGTCTCAATTTCACTCCGTCTCTGAATCGACATTATCATATTGCATTGTACTGGGTTCTCATGCACAGATAGCGGTGGCAAACCAAGGTTTCCCTTCACTCAGGCTAAGCTTATTGCCTGGCAACTTGGCAAAGATGAAAGCAAGGGTTAACAGTGGCCGGTGGTGTGTGCGATATGGTTTTCAGTTCCAATCTCATGTTGTATTTCATATAAGATGATGTCTTTCTCTGGACACTCAGTGGCAAGCTACTCATTCATTCAGCTGTAAGGTTTTCCCGAGCATTAACAAATGCATAACATATTGTATATAAATCACGTTTGCAGTTTTGCCGCCTTCGAATTGGCAAATCCTAATACCCTTCCATGTTTGAGCTTATATTCTTGACCTACTTTCACATTCGGTTTCTCCCCTCTACTTCGTTGTTGCTATTGACGCGGGTCTATATCATGCGACCTTGCTCGCTATATCTCCATACTCAATCACTCTTTATGATAAAACAACTCGAGCTATAAAGTAATTCACATAAGTGTTGTTTTTTATCATTGTATTTCACTGAGTTTAATGAACAGAGAAATGCTCGATTTTCGAACTTTGATTGTTTGCAGCACTAGCGGGATACTGTTTGGGTTCTCATTTTTTGTTGAACCAGCAATCTGAAGCACTTTCATTTGATAAATTGTAAGTTTGTAATCATTTTGCGATACGGCAAATAGAGACTATCACATTTCCACAACACCATTTCTCGCGCACACGTTTGGCAATTCGGTATGAAGAAGATTTCTGTGGTTATGGTCTTACGTATTCACTATACCATTTTGAGCACCACCAGAGAGATTAGTAGAATTAATTTTATTCATCTCATTGATGCCAATGCTCTCTTCTCACTTTCTTCCAACGGGAAGTATTTTAAAAAACGTCCTACTTTGTCTCGGAAGTCAATTTTTGACTCTTTGCCTCTCATAGTTGTTATCCTTTTTTTTGTGTTTTGAATCCAGAGCACGAGTACGCGTGGATTACTTTTAATCCACCGAATAATTGATCGTTTGAAACATTCTTATAGGTCGAGGTGGGAAAGTGGAGGAGTTCTATTCCATTTGTGTCTGTATTGGCTTGTTGAATTGAACAAGTCGATTAATTATTTTTCCTACTTTTTTTCTGTGTTCAGCTAACACATGAATGCGGGTGCATTCTGTTCTTCGTAAGGACTTCAATCTATGTCCTGGCAGTGTGAGAGAACGGTGATTTTTCACGGTTGTGTTTCGTTTTGTTACGAGGACGACAGACTTAGTGATATTTAATAGTGGATCGAGGGGGTTGCATAGTTATAAGTTCGTTGATTTCGGACAGGTGAAGGTGATTTTATTCTCTTTTTTTGCTATAGCATAGTGGGTGGTCAACGTCGCTGGGAGGGTCAAGTGGATAGTACTATAGAGGCGGAAGTCCTCATGTGACTTCAGCTTAAGGTCGATTCGAGAGCGCGAGGATAGTGAGACAGAACTTTAAAAACTTGTGGTACAGTTGCGAGGGCAGAGGGGAGTAGAGGCGAGTTAAATGAGAAAAGTTTAATTTAAACGCGATTGGATGTTTATCGCTTGAACAGGGCAAAATGCTCGCCAGACCTTTTTATAGGTATCTAATTGACCACCGGCATTGTGATTTTGAAAAGCATCCGGTGGTGGTCGTGGGAACGCACTGTTATTTCTTTCCTAACGAAGCGATGGTAAGACACTCAAGTATGGAAGTGTAATCGAGTTTTACAATTTGTTTTTTTTCACGGAAGTGATGCTCTGCTAAATCACTCATCTGTATTCTTGACTCCGCGAAGTGGTACGTGGTCCTTTCTGTCACCTTAGCCGGTAATACTGTGTTCAGCCTTCACTAAGTGATTAGTATTTTTCTGTCTTTCCTAGTCAAGTGTTCATCTACCACTTTCGAGACATGATAGTGCAAATTTTATTTAAAAAACTCTGTCTCTCTGAGCGAGGCTGCATTTGAACGTTACGATTGTACCTAGAATTCACTTGTGACCACCACCGAAATTAAGGTGATCACTCATTTTCACAACACGGAATTTGATTTTTAAAAAAACATTTTTGGAAGTTGATCTTTTTTCATTTTTTTGGTTGAACTCGCAGCACTAAGTGCATAATATATATATATCTCCACCGGAGCCTTTGGTATGTTCTGAGAGAAAGCCCGATTCTGGGATCCGTGATCATTTTATAACCTGTTTTGGCTTCACCAGAGGGGTGTGAGTATCTCAGTTTCACCACGGAATTGACTAGTATGTTGCTAACCCATTGTCTCTGGAAATCGGGACTTTTTTCCTAATTATTTCCTGAGACTGAGGCAATGATTATCACATGTGAGTCATCGATGCCATTTTTTTCACACGCCCAGGAGAGTGCATTTTAAAACCTCTGTTATTGGAAGCGTGAAGCTTTCTGCTGGCTTCCGCAGAGATCGAATGAATTTATGTTGGATCGGAACCAGCAAAGTGATATATTTCTTTCTTTTTTTTCACTAATTGAATTTTTCAACTTTATTCTGGAGGTTGATTCTTGTGTATCTTTTGTTGTAGTGGGGACATAACCTGAGCCATTTGCTGCCTTAGCGTATCAGTGTGTGTCCGAATGGTATCATTCGCTAAATGGCACTAAGAGGAATTGACATTTCAAAGCTCATGTTTTTCGCCTCCGCGACTCCGATTTGCGGTTTTACTCGCATAATTTATCGTGTCCTCTGACCTTTGTTGAGAGCACAGAGAGAGCGTAGTGATTACATGTTTTGTCTGTCTTTTGTGTGTCCATCCCCGGAATTATTTAAAACTTCACTATTTGCGCGGAGATTGTGTAAAGTTTTGGGCTCTCTACTTTGCTTGACAGGTGTTCGAGTAAGGGCGAACACATCAATATGTTATTCATAGTATATTATATTGATTGAGAAAAGAGGATTTGCTTCATATTTCTTATTCTCTTTCCTTGGACACATCATCTCTAATTTTTAATCAAATATCTTCAATGGAGACAAAATGTATTGGTATTTGGTGGATGTCTCCGACTGTTAACTCGGCCATCTCGTGTATTATTATTTCTAATATCGCTCGCAGGGAGAAGAGTGGAGCAATTGGTCTTTAAAAAACGCATGTTTTTCCCTTGAAGGTGTTTCAGAAAATATTATCTCACACGATATGCAGCAGAAGCAAGGCCTTTGTTATTATATAGTCTTGTCATGGCATTTTGTCATGGATGTGTTGTTCTCTCTCCGTTGAACGTCAGACAACCGAGCAATGATTCCTATATATATATCCACTTGTATATGTATTCGAACACCAGGAGTCTCTCTCTCTCTTTTCCTCCAATACTGTTTATGTAGAGCTGTCATGACCCATGAAAAATCTATTTTCACGGAATTGATTTTGGAAACAGTTATACATAGTGGAAGTGAGGTTTTTTTCAGCGGTCTTTTCTTGTCTATCGGGGAACACGAACGTGGCATTCTCTAGCGTCTCTGTTAATCATTTGTTGGTTCTTTTTTCGACCGGGATAGTGAATCTGTCGTTACAACTCCTTATTCTGTGTCGGCAAGTGTACATTTTTATCCTATTTTTTGACAGAAGTGATGTCTTTATCTACTTTTTTTTCACAGGGAATGTTTATTAAAAATGGTTTCCTCGTGAGAGCCCGTCATTCAGTTTTGATTGTCGGCTCCACCTCTCTATCATGCTGAAGTGTCGCTACTGGAGCTTCTGCAATTTAAACAACATGATGATTGTTACTGCTAAGGAAGATAATCATGTTTTACTCGCACACACACCACGCACCGCTCTCCACGACGCGCAAAAAGTAGTATAGATTAAATCAATAGCTATTGCTAAATCCTATGAAATGAGATCACATGTGATCACTTGTTTGGTTGCAACGCCTAGGCAAGTTATTGATTATTCGGTTTCTTGAGAGAATCCTGACTGAGAACAGAAAAGAGAAAGAGACTATGTACTCTCACTGTAATAACATTTATATTTATATGTATCATACTGTCTTCGGAGACAACGTACCTTATCCTTTTGAAAATCGTTTATTTCGCTAGGTAATCGTGAGAGAATCCGCTTATACATACTTGATATCATCGAGTGATTCTATTTGTTGAACCTCAGTGACGAATGGATTAGAGTCTTATTTCTAATAGTTCTATTCGACCAATTGGAGTCTAGAAGTCAATATGAGTAGAGGACCATTCTTGTTCGTAGAGAGATGTGCTCAAAATATTATACTCTATCCATACATATGTATTTATATATGTGTCATGAGACTTAGGAACTGTTAAATATTATTATTGTAGCCATCTTCACGGAATTCTCTTAGAGATTTTTGGACATTAGCCATTCTCATACTGGCTAATATGAAAGAGGGATAATTTCCTAATGTAATAATGTGTTATGAAATTTGCAGAAGGATCTGAAGAATGATTTGATTCGATTCATTCTGTAGGTTCATTAATCAACGGAAGTGATTAAGTAACGAGGAAATTATTAACGATAGAGAAGGAGATGATTATATATACCTTATATTAGTTGAGGGAGCCAATGGCAAAACGTGATTATAAAGTTAAACCTCGAGTTGTTTTACTACTAAGAGAAAAATAGTATTTATTTAAAGCCCGGTTGTAATATTATCACTTACCATGGTAGGTGAAACACTAGCTCATAGCTTTGTGTAGTGTGCTTCAAGTATGTGTTTAGTTGGCTAGGAATATAACTGGGATTAATAAGATTAGTCCTTTCATGTTGAATATGTAGATCTTTCAAACGATAGCAGGAGACAAAGTCTTCGAATTTAAAACCTACACTTAGTCTGGAAGAGGTTGATTGATCTATTTCGACAACTTTATATTGTGTTGACTTCCTTTGCATCTGAAAAGGAGTGTCGCGGAGACTTGCAGTTCTCGAGAAACGCTTGTCGCAACGTGATTATTTTTCTCTCTTTTTTCACCGGATTCGACCTTTTTAAAAAACCTTCTTCTATTCGGTAGACAAATGAGTGATAGTACCCTTATTATATAGGCCTATTGAACGCTGCATCTCTGGAATTATTTGTATTATAAAGCCATATAAAGGTAATTTCTTGACCATGCCACAAAAATATTTTTATACATGATGTGGGCGGAAGTGAAATGTTTATAAAACCACATGTTTTTTTTCGAGAGAGATGAACTTTGCCAATTTCTCTCATTTCTTCCCCGCATATTTCTCTGGTGAACATACCAACATCCTTAAAGTGGCTCATGCTGCTTCTCTCACTCGCTGTTTTAGTTTCTCTCTGCGGTCAACCCAGGATGTACGATGTCTATATATATATAAAACAATTTTCTGGAAGCTGATTTCTTCCTCACGAGCAATATTGTTCGGTTGAGGTAGAAGTGGACCCATAAGGACTGATTTTTTATAAATCCATTATATATTTTGTAATTACTGCCATGGAAGAGTCGATATGATTGTCATGGTTTCATCCTTTATCGATTTCAAGTCTGAGGGCCCAGGAAAGTGTTTTTTAAAACCTCATGAGGTTGATCGCGAGAGAAAGCACAATGTAAGGTGCGACACATTTTGAGTGCTATATATTTTTGTTGTCGTTGCCTATATGTGGAACTAGTGTTGATTATAATCTGCTTCACAATTTTCTGATGATATGCACTCGGGCGAAATGAAGAAGTATTAAATTAGCTCACTCATACATAAATTGAGAACGTGTTCGCAATTTTTACACCCCATATTGTTTGATTGATCCATACAGTCCTGAACAGTGTATATTATACTATCACGATACATTACTGTTTTTTCACCTGAGAGACTTTTTGAAACCTTTTTTCCTGGGAAGTGAAATTTTTTTCCTATAATTTTTTTGTTGACCAGAAGTGATCCTTTTTGCTCAAGCGGACTGATTTAAAAACTCTCTGCTGTCACAAAGTGAATTTTGTACTTTGTATATTGTTATGTATATATATGAGACCTAGCATGGATTCAAATTTTTTACCAAAGGGAGTTGATCTTTTAAAAATCTTGTATTAATGCTATGAGGACAAGTGGCTTTTCATTTTTACGCTTTCTTTTTTGATTCGAAGCGACATGAACGCTCGAATTATTTTCTATCACACAACGAAAGTGATTCTCAACACAGAGCTGATTCTAGTGGATGTTCGAATATTTTTCGCCTGTTCCTATCTAAACTTGCCCATTGTCAACCCAATCCACGTGATGCGCACTTTTCTTGTTGTCTTTCCCCTCAATATCTCACACAAGTATATCTATTTCATTGTTTCTTCCTCATGGCATATTCGATCGGTAAAATGTATTGCGGACTCAATGAGCAAAAAAATATTCATCACTCAGTTTGCCGCATAGAACATATTCATCGTTGTTCCCTAGTAGAGAGCATCCAAATTCATGTGGCCTTTTTTTACTGGCTTATCGTCCTATTCATTCTCCAACATTCTCGCAATATAAGTATATATGAGAGAGAGTGTGTTGCCTCCATGTGAGTATATTCATGTTTTCGAGCCAGGTCATCGGCACCGATTATATCTCGCATTTCTTTGTCCATGATACTTCGCCCCTATCAAATCGCTACAAAAGATGATGCTCACGGATATACACGATGATGTGACGCTATTTCGACCCTCATCGAGCATCATAATATGCATTTGTGCTCCTTATTTGCAAAGTTGAGTATAAACATACCAATTCCCCTCACCCAAGTCTCCGCAGCAATAACAAGTTATTGCTGCACCAATTCATAACCCGATCTCAAAACCAATTACTTATATCTTATCCTCTTTTTTTGTACGTTCTTCTCCCAACTATATACGCTAGAGGATATGCATTCATGATCAAAGTTTCCGCCTCATGCGCAGATATTTTTACTAGTTATATTTTTTACGCCTTATCGAACTTATTAGTACATTGTTTTTCCCTTCTTACTACAATTCAGCTCTACATAGTTTTTTTATTGAGTGTCTTTCCCTCCTAGATCTGCACATATTCAATGATTTCTCCGCCTAAGCTAGAGTTTACTAATGTCATGTGTTTCCCTCATCTGGTGTCACTCCGCTATGAGCGTTCGTTCGATGAGAGTTTTACAGTTACACATGACTTATGTGTGAAGCAAGCTCATATCGTGGTCTCTTCACTCACTCTGCATCATGCCAATTATCTCACTCACACACACGACGTGTGTGTCCGCCTTTGTATATAATCACAAAGATTGAGAATCTCGTTTTCCACAGTCTCTGCACTATAGCATATTATAAAATTGTAATACCATTAATGTAAATTTGTGAGCTAATGAGCAATTTGTGGAATTGCAATTACCACGCTTGCAATATACAATGATTATGGCTCCCTCTGCTCGCATTGTTGCCCTCAATTTCGATATTATCCATCGTCTGATTTTCGGCATTAATCTTTCCCCAAGACAGCACCTCAAGTTTTGGGTAGATATACTTATAACGCCCCATGCCATGTGATATGAGTATGCTATGTTTGGAATTATTTTGCTCCCCTCATCAACATACCTTTCAATTTACTTAACATGTACTCCGCACACCCCACAAACCTCAGTTAGAATGCCTCCAATGTATCTTACATGAGTCCTTTTTTTCAGGCCTCAAATGTCTTCTTTTAAACCCCGTAGCGATATAGAGCTCCGCTAACGCCTTTTTTCTAGACTTTATTCCTGCAAAATAAGTTACTTTGTGAATCTTTGGTGTTGACCAGGAAATTGATTATTTTTCTATGAGTCTTACTTTTTCGTTATCGGATAGGATTTTAAAACTTTTTTCTGGAGTCATTTCTTGTTATATATATCGACCAACTAGTGATTTATTTTGACTCGTCGAGTTTTACTAGACAGTGATCTCTAAAACATTTTCTGGAAGTGAATTTTTCCTTAGTGTTTTGAGTCTGACCAAAAGATGAATTTATCTCCGTTTGTTTTTTGTTTAACAAGGTATAGTGATTTATTCCTTTTTGCTATATGGACGTAACCAGATGAGCATGCTTACTTTCCCTTATTTACCTTTTTCACAACCCGACCCAGTAAATGATAAGGTGGGACAATATAATAGAACAATATTATTGCAATCAATGGACAGCTAGATTTTTTCCGAATTTTTACTCTCGGAAACCGAAGTGATTATTTGTTCACAACCGGAATTGATTTTGAAACATTTTCTGGAAGGTTAATTTTCTCCTTTATTTGTACGAAAGGAAAGTGATTAATAGTATTATCTGATCACGAACTCAGAATTAGTAGAGAATATATTGCAAAACACTCACTACAACGCATGGAATCGATATCGAATGATATACACTCGTCTCTTTCCTCTGATACTAATAATTTTCGATGGACGGCGACTTAGGTTGGCCTTAGAAAGCATCGAGAGAATGCTAGTATTCAGTTTCTTCGGGATATTTCAGATATCCTGATCTATACCAACCGCGGGCCAAGTGATTTTACACACACTTTTCGTGAAGTGAAATTGTTTGTCTCCGCCTTCAATGCTTTGTTGACCAGAAGTGATTTAAGGTCTTATATCATGCGTTATTTTGGTATTGTAATCCGCTCAAGCACTCAGGAAAGTAGTTGTGCAAGTTTTAAAAACAGCTTATTCGCTCGCACGCACGATCGGATGTCGCTCTTTGTACTACTAGTTGTTGGAATGTAGAGCTAGGGACACCAAGGTGAATAGAATATCATTCCCGGATATGAGATTGTGAAATACACTTTTCTGGAGATTCACGAGAATTGGAACCTGTGAATTTATTTTGTTGACGCTAGGAAAGGTAATTTCCTATTTTCACCGGAGAGTATTTGAAACATTTTTCTAGAGACATATGATATTTCATATGGCTCGATCCTACTTCGTGTGATCACAGCACATTTGGTGTTAAAGATCAGGAGGCATAATCGATTTGCCTCTGAAAACAGTTTATCGTTTCTTGGTGAGATAGAGACATCTTTTCTGGTAAGCTTTCCATATCTTTAATGCCTTGTACCAGAACCAGTGATAATTAGTATTCTTTCACAAAAGCACCGGGGCCCAGCTGTTAGTGTTTTTATTTATGTAGCGCTGATCACCCGGGTAAGTTGTCATGATTGAAGAATGCCTCTTGTCCCTATATACTAAGACTTTTGTTGATACTTAGCGTGAGGAGCTGAATGCGTCTTTTTCGCACGCTGTGTCTTATAGTATGTATGTCCAGCATTCGGTACGCAATACGATCGGTGTTCATCAGCAGCTCATCACGACTGTGTCACCAAGTGAATTTTATATTTCTTTCTTTCTTTTTTCCAACTCAGACCATGTATTAATGGACTTTTAGTTGTGTGCATGAGGAGAGAGGAATTTTGTCATGTCCCGGCGAATAAATTCATGATATCGTAAGAGAGCCATAAGGTGACTGGTTACTTTTTTCACGGCATATCCTGAACTGCATTTGGAAATCAGTTTGCTGAAGTGATTTATTTTTTCATTATTTTTGAGTATGTACCAGAAGTAATATAATTTTATACTCACAACACCTCGAAGTTGAGTTTTTCGAAATATCCTTGTTTATATGTGTAAAGAGTTTGGGTGTGAGGGCTTCTATAAACTCTCTAATTGTTAATTGTTCGTTGACATTTCCAGCAGAAGGATTATTTTTCAACGGCAAGGGTGAGTAACAGCTCAATCTCTGCACAAAGCTTGAAATGGCAGCGTTCCATAGGTTCTTAGTTCGACTTTATTCATAGTCGTGGGACCAATAGTGAATTATATTTTCAAGCTCGAGAAGGATTTATTAAAACTTTTTACTGGGCAACGTGGTTGAGCATTTGTTCTCCCTCTTTCCATTTTGATGTTGAGACCGCTAGTGAAGTGTGGATTGACTCTGTTTTCAAACCTGAATGTGATGTTTTTGCAAATAAAGACCACCTTTTTCTGGAAGTGATTTTTCCTAGGATTTTTTATTGCCACCAGCTTGTTGAGTGTTTTTCTTGTTGATTATTCACATCCCGATAGCTACCAATGTTACATAAGTCATTGATCATGCTCGCCTTGTTCCCGTAATGTATCCAGGCATATCTCAAAGTCCAAGGATTTGAATCAACATGCATGGTTCACTTGGGCGCCATTCCCAGGGGTGCAATGGAGCCTTTGCAGGGGCTTTATAGCGCTCAACAGAATCCAATCCTCATCACCATGTAATCGGTATTGTGCGAAAGCTCGCGGTAGCCCGGAAAAATGGCCGGGTATATATATATATATATGTTTAAAATGTTTAAAGCTCTTTCTAATCATTGACTGATCACTCACTCACTGACTCACTGACTGATATTAAAGATCGGTACCTTCCGGGTGAGGTAGAAAGCTTAAATTTTGCATGCCGATGGACATTGAAGCCATAAAAAACACCATCACAGATCGTCAGACAACATCCGTAAATGAAAATATAAATAAATGAAAAAAAAAATGAAAAAAGAAAAGAGACAAATAATGCAGGGAGTAAGCCAGACAATGGGAAGCACAGTTAACTATGTGTGCCGACGGCATCAAACACTACAATCGCAGGAAAAAACACAGCACCATCGAAAAGCATCCATAATGAAATATAAATAAATAAAAAAAAATTAGAAATAATAAATGAAAAATAAATGCGGTGAGTGAGCCGAGACAATGGGGAACACAGTTCGTATGCGTTACTAACTGAGTAAGGCTGCACCCTGCAATATATATATAATATATAATAGTAGTATATTTATATATATATATATATAGATATAGATATGATAATGTATATATATAATAATATATATTTATATATATATATATTATAGTAGATAGTTAGATAGATAGATTAGATAGATAGATTATATATAGATATAGATATGAGTTTTCTGTAGAATGGAAAACGAGTGTTGCCGCAGCTAGAACAGAGAATGGAAAGGTGCGTACTGGCGCTTTGAATACATGATGTTATCATATCTGTATACATATCTAATTTTGTTTGTTTTAATTTTTTAAAGGAAATAATGGATATCCAAGCCAAAAAATAAGCTCGATCTAGCACTACGGGTCAAAAGTTTTAGAACACCACCATTTTTTCAGTTTTTACTGGAAATTGAAGCAGTTCAAGTCAGTGAATAACGTCTGAATGGTAGCAAAGCTAAGTGGTAAAGCTGCCAGAGGTTAAAAAAAGTTTAAGTTACAAAATGAAAAAATTGTAAATATTCAGAGTTGGTAAAAAGGCCCTTTTCAGGGAACAAGAATGGGTTAGCAACCTGCGCTGTTGCTGCAGTGCAATGGAAGTATATGTAAGGACCTTGAATAGTTGATGCAAACAATTTCTACAGGTGTCCGAACGTTTGTTGATTAGTTTAAACGCCTCTGTCTGTAAAAATAGCAGTGTTGGAACAGACTATGTTGCCCGTACACCGCCCGAAGCATTATTTTGAACAATAATTGCACTTGCTAGGGAGTAGTATATTGCTAATTTCATTGAATGGCGAGAAAAAGACTAATGAACAAGGCAAGACCAGACAGAACATTTGAAGCCCTTAAAAAGTGCAAGGTCTTTTCCTTTAAGGAAATTGCAAAGAAGCCAAGGTGTTAGTGCAGTACAGGTTTCCTACACCATCAAAAGGCACGTTGGGTAACTGGAGGAAACACTAAACAGGAAGAGGTCTTGGCCAGACCGGCAAAAGCGCACAAATAACAAAAGAACAATCGAAGACAAGTTTCGCTAGAGTCTACAATTTGCGTGATAGGGTGGCTTAACAGGACGCAGCTTGCAGCACAGCTTAACACTGGTCGAAGTAAGGAAGTTTCAACTGTGTTTCAACGTTTCAACTGTGAAGAGAAGAGCTTCGAGCCTGCAGGCTTTGACAGGTCGAGTATCAGTAGAAAGCATTGCTTAAGATGGGCAAAAATAAGACAAAAGAGGGCTTGCCTGGGCTATGAGCACGCGCAGGTGACTACTGAAAACTTGGAAGAAGGTCTTATGGACGCGATGAATCAAAAATTGAAATCTTCGGTTCATCAACGCAGGGTTTTTGTGTATTGCGCGTCGAGTAGGACGAAAGATGGTTTCCTCGTGTGTAAGCACCACTGTCTGAACATGGAAGGAGGAAGGCATGAGATCTGGGGCTATTTTCTCGATCCAGAGTCGTAGCACAACGTTGCACAGAGTGAATTGGCACCTCGAACCGCAAAAGGGCTATCACAGCATTTTGCAGGCACAATGGCAGACCGCTCTGGTAACTACGCGAGTTGGTCAGGGGTTTCATTCCAAATACATCGGCAAGTATAACGACCTCAAAACTACTCCTACAGCGATGCAGACACTACTTATGTAAAAAGAACAAGACAGTAAGGGCTTCAAAATGATGGGAATGGCCAGCACAGTACTCCAGACTTTAAACCGCATACGAGCTTGGTTTGTGAAGAACTGGACAGAAGGGTGAAAGGCAAAGCAAATCCGACAGTGCAACACATTTGTGGGAACTTTCTGGCACATGTGAAAGACTGTCTTGGGAAACTTCAAAATTTGATTTCGCATTGTGGAAGAATGTTCACGAGTATCGTTCGACTGTTATATACTGCAAAATGGTGGCTACTTTGAAAGTTCAAAATTTAGATTAAATTTTGTTCAACAAAACGATTCATGATTTCTTTTTTATGCTGCAATTGTTTATTTGTTCATAGCGCTTTAATTTGCATGAGTAAATTGAACATTAAACTGCTTTAAATTCCAATAAAAAGGAAAAAAATGGGGTGTGCTAAAACTTTTGACGCGGATAGTGTAACTTTCGAGTAATTTCGTAATTACAAAGACACCATCAAGACTGGTCTGCATTCGTCTCGAGTCCGGACCTGCCAGGTTGCTTTTTACCTGCGCGCCACCGAAGGGTGGAACGTAGTTTATGTTTTCCACCCGCTTGTCTGTTTTTCTTTCTGTCTGTTTGTCTGTGCGATGGATATTGCTTAAAAAGTTGTGGACAGTCAGACGAATATTTGGTGAAGCAGGTTTGGATGTAGGACAGTGGACAGATTGACTAGATTTGGGAAGATTCAAATGAGATTA
>CM068967.1:28115368-28133011 GCA_035128595.1 Eptatretus atami
AAAAGAGAGAGATAATGAGTGCCAGCTTGCTGGTATCCTGTGTCGGAGTGGCGACCCGTCCAGGATGGTGCCCAATAGCCAGGAGACTGCTTAGGCAGCACCGACACTCTGCAGAGAGTATGGTCCCAATGGATGGATGGATTATTAGACAGTACATTCAACTGTTGTTTCGTTTTCATTACCTTGCTAAGATTTGTTTTCCATGCTCTTATTAGTGCACTAAAACTCGATTTTCTATATGGAACAGTGGTGGTAGGGTGGGTCCAAAGTTTCTTCTCCCTTAGCTTCATTATGTTCAACATGAAGTTGGGTTCGCTGATCAAAATTGGGTTATTTTGACCTTACTGAAACATCAATAAGATTGTTCTGTAAAGCTGGAGCAAATATTAACTCAGGAATGCAATACGGAAATGATGAGCCAAATGGTCTCCTCATTTCCTTCTTTCAGGTCGTACATGAGCTTGCAACCACTCCTTACATTCAGTGTAGTTCCGCAGAGACTGTGGACCCTTGATATATTACCTTGAATTTTAGACGGAATATAAATATTTAAATGCAATTGGTTAGCTTCCCGACAGAGAATTATTATCTTCAAAAGTGAAAGTGTGGAGGTGAAACCCAAGCTCAGCCCGTCACTCACACAAAGGGCACACCTGATAGAGAGCATGGTTTGATCGGCCAAAACGCTGTTATTTCATATTTTAACATCCATTTGATTAATAATTGAGTTTTTATCGTGACGTAGACATCCTGCATGTGAAAATAATGCGGTACAGCACATTAGGGGTACTTGGTCCACGGGGTTGGAAGATTATAAGAAACAAACAAACTCATAAACTGTCTTGTCTCCCTTACAAGAAATGGCTACACAGGAGGCCATTCGGCTCATCAAAGCCTGCGCTATAACCACAATATATGGATGTTGTCCATACTCTATCCTTTTCATAGGCTGAGTGTCAAGCAAAGAAGCAAGACGTACCATTTTAAAAGTCTTTGGTGCAACTCGAACAGGGTATTAGATTGGTTGTGTTGGGATTATACATTTTAAAAGGAAAAAAGGCACTTCAACCCCACAAATTGTTGGTACTGGTGTGTTACGTAATTAATAAGAGACATAATTAGAACTGCCACTTTATAACTGCTGGCAATGATGACCGGGTACCAAGACGTCCCGCTTTGATGCAACCCCGCTTTGATC
This sequence comes from Eptatretus atami, assembly GCA_035128595.1. Taxonomy (NCBI): domain Eukaryota; kingdom Metazoa; phylum Chordata; class Myxini; order Myxiniformes; family Myxinidae; genus Eptatretus; species Eptatretus atami. The sequence continues at coordinate 28,116,567 of CM068967.1, forward strand.
AGACACCTGAGCCTGACTCATGACGCTTTTTAAAATTATTATTCATTATTCAATGGAATTAGAATGGGATTAAAATAAATTCAATTCAATTCAAATCAAATGGAAGACCAAATAGGTACAGTCCTGCATTGGAGTAATCAGAAGGAACCTGAACAAGCAAAAAGCAAAGCTGAAGTCATCAGGAGGAACCTGGATAGGATTCACATTTCAGCTGCTACTCCTCTACCCACAAACCCATCCAGCACAGCCAAGTGAGCCTTATTCAAAAAAAAAAATCCATAAAACAAAAAGAACTCGTATCAAATATTAAATAATTCTGGCTGCCAGACCATGCATCTGATCATGTTGAAATTTAAAACATGCATTTTTATGATTACTAGATCATAGTTGTTTCATGTCAATTGATTAAGCGGTTCCTGAGAAACATTATTTAATATTTTTCTTCAATCCAATATGGCTGCCAAACTATGTAACTTATCAATTATTCCTGAACATACTTGTAACCCATGGCTTGGGGAACATTTGTGTGAATTATCCCTCGATCTGTCCAGCTGTTCTGGAGAAGAAGATTTTTTATATGTTTTGGCATAATTCCATTATGGCTGCCAAACCATGTGACCTATGACATCAAATGTATGAACATCTTGTTTCTCATGGATAGCGGTCACACTTGTAAAGTTCGCCTCGATCTGTCTGTTCAGCTTCTTTAGAGCAGAAGATTTTGAAGGTTAAAAAAAAACCCACAATATGGCTGCTAAAATCACTTGACTGATGATGTCATCAAAATTTTTCTGTGGACCATTTTATCCCTAGATGACCCTCAAAATTTCTCATGCTGATCAGATGTAGCGTTCTACATATGCAATTAGACATCAAAGCGAAGGCACCTATGGTGTCATCAAAAATCACACTTATTCCCCATGAGGGTTACTTGCCGTATGCCAAGTTTCAATTTTTTCCTTGGTGAGGTTTCAAGAGATACAGAGGTCCAAATTTCCATTTTTCCAACATGTCTACCACACCACGTGACCTATGACATCATAATTATGATTGAAACATTCTAAATGAGTAGTCCACCTTGGTGGAAATTTTTGTCTCATCTCACAAGCAGTTGCAGAGAAAAACACAAAAGTTCTGTACGAACAAACAAAGAGACAAACAACAAAAAACAAGAAAGAACACTCTGCCTGATATTTGCAAAATCCACCCCCCCCCCCCCTTTCCAAAGGTTGCCATGGATACATCAAATTGTCTATTTCATTAAGATTAAAATGGCAATCTAATCAAAGCTCAGGTCAATCGGATGAAAATGATATTTTTACAGATTGAATATGATGATTGAATTGATGATTTAGAAGTTTGACTTTGAGTTGACCTCAAAAATAGTTGTTTTCCAAATTGAGTGATGCACTATGCAATTGCTGTTAATTTTCAGGTTAATCGGATGAAAATTGATGATTTTTCAGATGAAACGTGATTATTTTAGAAGTTAGCCCTTGAGTTGACCTTTGACCTTTTGACCTCAAATAGTTGGTTTCCCAATTCAGTGGCACAATATGCAAATCCTGTTCAACTTTGAAGTCAATTGGATGAAAATTGAGGTTTTAGAAATATGACTCAAGATGATATTTGACCTTTGACCTAAAAATCAATGGGTTCTTAGTTGAGATGACCACTACAACTTGGTAAAATTTCATGATGATCGGTTTTGAATTGTAACCTGCAAGCGATTGGCAGACCGCCATAAAGACAAACAAACAGACATAACAAGCCGGTAGGCGGCGATGGGTCGCCGAGCATGGAAACTATAAGATAAAGAGCAAAATGGATGTCATATAGCGGATAGGGAATCACCTTAAGATTATGCATATAAATCTCATCCAGTTCCATCTACTGATAACTACTCGGTATCCATTTGAATGAAAAGTACCGAAAATGCGGTTTGAAATCGGAAATCCCCAAAGTTCGAGGGGGTGCTGTGGGTGAACAAAGATATAAATCGAAAATCCGGCTCGATAGTTTGTGCACAATGTATTCCAGACGATAGTGTGAATTTTCATGACCATCCGACCATAACCTAGGAGTAGCATTTGGCGGGAAGGCACCTCCAGCTCTTGCATATTATCGATTTTTGCACTCATTGACCTTTGACCCCTGACCTAAGCGAAATCGGTCAATATGTCCTGAGGCAAAGTTTAGTACTCATTGAGTACCATGCACCTGCAAAGTTTCATTCGTATCGATGCACTCACCTGGTTTCTGGGGCCTTCAATTTCGCCAATTTTCGCGCATACCCTAATGTAGGGGGCGCTGCGGGTAAAGTATTCCATATATCACAAAAACCGGAATATATTTGATAGAGCATCACCTGTAGATCATTCGTGCCAAATTTCATAACCCTACGTGGGATAATGGCTTTCGGAATTGATTTTGCGTGAACGGTACCGATTTTGAAGGTTTTTCGGTTGTTGCTAGGGAACCAAAGCGTCCCTAGCAACCATCACAATTTCCAAAGCACTAGGTCATAAGATGTACCTACCACCCGAGTTTGGTCAAAATCCGCCCACCTTTACTACCAATTATGCTGATGACAAACGAACAAACATCCAAACAAACAGACAGAATTACTGACAATAAGGGATACTTTACCCGCAGCGCCCCCTACAATTAGGGTATGCGCGAAAATTGGCGAAAATTGAAGGCCCCCGAGAAACCAGGTGAGTGCATCGATACGAATGAAACTTTGCAGGTGCATGGTACTCAATGAGTACTAAAACTTTGCCTCAGGACATATTGACCGATTTCGCTTAGGTCAGGGGTCAAAGGTCAATTAGTGGCAAAAAATCGATAATATGCAAGAGCTGGAAGGTTGCCTTCCCCAAATGCTACTCCTAGGTATGGTCGGATGGTCATGAAAATCACACTAATCGTCTGAATACATTGTGCACAAACTATCGAGCCGGATTTTCGATTATATCTTTGTTCACCCAAGCACCCCCTCGAACTTTGGGGATTATCCGATTTCAAAAAAACCGCATTTTCGGTACTTTTATTCAATGGATACCGAGTAGTTTAATCAGTAGATGGAAAACTGGATGAGAATTTGAATATTGCATATCTGAAGGTGATTCCTATCCGCATATGACCATCCATTTTGCTCTTTATTAAAGTTTTCCATGCTCAGGCGACCCATCGCCGCCTACGCGGCTTGTTATGGTCCCTGTTTGTTTGTCTTATGGCGGTCTGCATCAACGCTTGCAGGTTACAATTCAAAACCGATCATCATGAATTTTACCAAGTTGTAGTGGTCATCTCCAACTAAGAAGCCCATTGATTTTTGAGGTCAAAGGTCAATATATCATCTGAGGTCTATTTCTAAAAACCTCAATTTTCATCAATTTGACTTCAAGTTGAACAGGATTTGCATATTGTGCCACTGAATTGGGAAAAAACTATTAGAGGTCCAAAAGGTCAAAGTCAACTCAAGGGCTAACTTCTAAAAATAATCCGTTCATCTGAAAAATCATCATTTTTCATCCGATTACCTGAAATTAACACGCAATTGCATAGTGCATCACTGGAATTTGAAACAACTATTTCGGAGGTCAACTCAAAGTCAACTTCTAAAATCATCATTTCATTGAAAAATAAATTCATTTTCATCCGATTGACCTGAGCTTTGGATTAAGATTGCCAAGTTTTAATCTTAATGAAATAGCAATTTGATGTATCCATGGCAACCTTTGGAAGAGGGGGGGGGGGGTGGATATTTCAAATATCAGCACGAGTGTTTTTCTTGTTTTTTTGTTTGTTGTCTCTCTTGTTTGTTCGTACAGAACTTTTTGTGTTTTTTCTCTGCAACGCTTGTGAGATTGAGACAAAATTTCCAACCAAGGTGTGACTACTCATTAGAATTGTTTCATCATAATTATGATGTTCATAGGTCAGTGGTGGTGGTAGACTATGTTGGAAAATGGAAAAACGTTTGGACCTTGTTATCTCTTGAACCTCATCAAGGAAAAAAATTGAAAACTATGCATACGGCAAGTACACTCATGGGGATAAGTGTGATTTTGATGAACACCATAGGTGCCTTCGCTTTGATTCAAATTGCAATATGTAGAACGCTAGCATCTGATCAGCATGAGAATTTTGAGGGTCATCTAGGGATAAAATGGTCCACGAGAAAAATTTTGTGACATCATCAAGTCAGTGAATTAGCAGCCATAATTGGGGTTTTTTTTTTAACCTTCAAAATCTTCTGCTCTAACAGAAGCTGACAGACAGATCGAGGCGAAACTTTAACAAGTGTGGACGCCTTCCATGAGAAAACAGAACGTCAACATTGAATGTCATAGGTCACATGGTTTGGCAGCCATAATGGAAATTATGCCAAAACAATATAAAAATTCTTCTTCTCCTATGAACAGCTTGGAACAGTATCGAGGGATTAAATTCACACAACTGTTCCCCAAGCCATGGGTGTACAAGTGATTTCAGGAATATTGATAAGTTACATAGTTTGGCAGCCATTCGGATTGAAGAAAAATATTAAATAATAATGTTTTCTCAAGGAACCGCTTATCAATTGACATGAAACAATATGATCTAGTAATTAAAAATGCATGTTTTAAATTTTCAACATGATCAGATGCAATGGTCTGGCAGCCAGAATTATTTAATTATTTTTGACTACGAGTTCTTTTTGTTTTATGGATTTTTTTTTTGAATAAGGCTCACTTGGCTGTCCTGGATGGGTTTGTGGGTAGAGGATAGCAGTGCAATGTGAATCCTAGCCAGGTTCCTCCTGATGACTTCAGCTTTGCTTTTTTGCTTGTTCAGAGTTCCTTCTGATTACTCCAATGCAGGACTGTACCTATTTGGTCTTCCATTGATTTGATTGAATGAATTTATTTAATCCCATTCTAATTCCTGAATAATGAATACATAATTTTAAAAAGCGTCATGAGTCAGGCTCAGGTGTACTGGATAAAGCGGGTTGCATCAAAGCGGGACGTCTTGGTACCCGGTCATCATGCCAGCAGTTTAAAGTGCAAGTTCTAATTATGTCTCTTATTAATTACGTAACACACCAGTAACAACAAATTGTGGGGTTTGGAAGGCTTTTTTTTTTAAAATGTATAATCCCAAACACACCAATCCTAATACCCTGTTCAGTTGCACCAAAGACTTTTAAATGGTACGTCTTTGCTTCTTTGCTTGACACTCAGCTATGAAAAAGGATAGAGTATGGACAAACCATCCATATATTGGTGTTAATAGCGCAGCTTTGATGAGCCGAATGGCCTCCTGTGTAGCCATTTCTTGTAAGGGCAGACAAGACAGTTTTATGAGTTTGTTTGTTTCTATAATTTCCACCCGTGTGGACCAAGTACCCCTAAATGTGCTGTACCGCATATTTTCACCATGCAGAGTCTACGTCAGATAAAAACCAATTTTATCAAATGGATGTTAAAATATGAAATAACAGTTTTTGGCCGATCAACCATGCTCTACTCAGGTGTCCCTTGTGAGTGACGGGCTGAGCTTGGGTTTCACCTCCACACTCACTTTGAAGATAATAATTCTCTGTCGGGAAGCTAACCAATTGGCTTTAAATATTTATAATTCCGTCTAAAATCAAGGTAATATATCAAGGGTCCACAGGTCTCTGCGAACTACACACTGAATGTAAGGAGTGGTTGCAAGCCTCATGTACGACCTGAAAGAAGGAAATGAGGAGACCATTTGGTCATCATTTCCGTAATTGCATTCCTGAGTTAATATTTTGCTCCAGCTTTACAGAACAATTTATTGATTTTTCAGTAAGGTTCAAAAATAACTCCATTTTGATCAGGCGAACCAAACTTCATGTTGAATCATAATGAAGCTAGGGAGCAAGAAACTTTGGCGCCACCCTACACCACTGTTTCCATATAGAAATCGAGTTTTAGTGCACTAATAAGAGCATGGAAAAACAAAATCTTAGCAAGGTAATGAAAAACGAAAACAACAGTTGAATGTACTGTCTATAATCATCCATCACCATTGGACCATACTCTTGCAGAGTGTCGGTGCTGCCTAAGCGTCTCCTTGGCTATTGGGCACCATCCTGGACGGGTCGCCACTTCCGACACAGGGATACCAGCAAGCATGCACTCATTTTGTCGACCTGGAAGGAGCAGTGAGAAAAAGAGATGGGATGAAGAGAGAAAAAAGAGCGGGGCATTTGTAAAGTTAGCGGTAGTAGCGGTTAATGGGGGCGGACGAGCACTCCCGTATCAATTCACCAGCCAAGGGGGAATTTGGAACTCAGGATTCTAGGATCCCAACCCACCACCAACCATTAAAGCCAACACAGGCCATGATTAAAATACATAAAACTGAAAACAAGCCTTTAGTGGATTAAACAGACACTTAATATAATAACAAACCATTATACACTAGCGAGAATGTGGTGTGTGTATGTAATATGATGCGCACAAACTTGGAACCTAAATCACCACAAATGGATTGTGCAATCACTCCTAAACAGGTAGATAAATAGTGGTGGAAATGAAAAGGGTGGGGAGAAGGCTGCATTACTCAATGTCCTTCATCCATCTTATCTGAAGCCTGGTGGTGGCCTAAATGTAAAGGTGGGCTGGTATAATATAATTAGGGTTGATCCTGAGTAACAAGCCTCTGTGGTGCCATAACTATAACACCAGGTAGTTGCTTAGTTTGTCACATTTTTTTTCCTTTTCCCGAGGTCCGGCAAATGAGAACCCAGGTTAATGGGAAGAATGAGCCATTCCGAGTATCTGTGCTGGAGTGTCCAAACCTGCCAGGATTGTGACCCTTAGCCAATGAAACTGCTCCGGCAGCCCGATGCCCTTAACGTGTGAAAGGATTGGTTACAGTACTGGTATTATATTACTATCTACAGCAGCCCGTGTGTGTGGTGTGTGTGTGGTGTGTGTGTGTGTGTGTGTGTGTGTGTGTGTGTGTGGTGTGTGTGTGTTCGTGCATGGCACGTGCACCGTGCACACCGCAGTAGAATCCTCCAGAAAGAGGGGTCTGCGTGGTACATATAGAACAAGATAAGTGGGAAAAGAGAAACGAAAGAAAACATCAGTCGTCAGAATGAACAGAGCAAGGTCGAGCAGAAAAAGGTCAGAAATGAAAACAGAAAAAGAATGGAATCCAATCAACTCCAGTCTCATCACCACACTCCGGAGCTTCTCTCTACCTCACTTGCCTCCCCCCTTTACTTCAGCTTTTTATATTTCCTCACCTGGATCTTGTGAATGCATCCCACATCCTCTAATTCAATAATGCACTTGTTGTAATTTGAAGGCAATTTGCAGTTCCAAAGCACCTCCACCCTCCAGCACTCAACTAACTCCTGCACTTCACCCACCCAAAACCACATCCCAGAAGGGCACACAGATTATACTCCTCTTTTTATAAATCTAAATGTAAATGCAGAACCATGGATGAAAAATTTTGAGGTTTTGTTGTGATGCACATCCATATTACGATCAAATTAAATTATCCAATAAATAAACTAACAAAAAAGGGAAACATCGATTGCGATTTACAAATACTGCTTGAAGTTGTATATGAGGTAAAACTACAAGGAAATCTTTGACGTCTCTCGGCATCGCCAGAAATGCCTTCTGCCCGCCATTACTGACATCATTAATACGTACTTGTACCAATTTGATTTAATTCCTGAACCCAGATTCAAATATTAAAATAATTCTGGCTGCGCAGACCATGCGTCCGATCAAGGTTGAAAATTTGAACACAATATTCTCCATGACACTAGATCAACAATTGTTCAATCAATCATCACTTTGATTGATGAGCGGTTCAAAGAGAAAAAAAATATCTTTAGATTTTTGTTCAATCTAACTCGCTGCCAGACCATGTGACCTATTATTATTCGATGAACACTTCTGGTATCCCCAAGGGCTTGGGGAAATGTGGGTGAAGTTTCCTTTGATCTCTTAAATGCGTTTCAAATTTTTTTCCAAGTTTCAAATTTTGCATTGGAGGGTTTTCGAGACAGAGGTCCAAGTTTTTCCTTTTTTCGAACATGGCTACCAACCCACGTCCACCTACCTGAACGTCCATAATATCATTGAAAACATTCTACATGAGTAAGTCAACCTTTTGTGAAAATTTCCGTGTCTATTTGATAAGTGGTTGCAGAGAAAACAGAGAAATTTAGCACAGACAGACAGACAGACCGAGCCAAAGGTAATGCCTTCATCAGTGAGGCAGAAAAAAAAACTTAAAAACCTCATTTTTCTAATAAGATACACACAGGCACACAAGCTCATTTCCCCCATTCATATATATAAGAAAATAACATTATGACCACACACTCTGTAGGCTTACTCACTTACCGCCATATTGACAGGTCACATGAACCATGATAACGAGCTCAATGGTGTGTTCTTGGCAAAAATTGGTGATTTTTTCTGTCTGCCACATGACTGCAGATTTGTATAGACAGCTTAACAGTATCAATATAGGAAATGGGAATGTGACTCTAATGCTGAAGCACCTCTTTCTGACAGTGTTTCAGAATAACAGTTGTGTTCTGGGAAACGAATAAAACGGAGAAGCGATTCAGAACCAGATAGCTCAAAGGTAGCATGCTTTAGCTGCATCTATCCATTCATGACACAAACTTTAACAAGAGCACGACAAACCTGCTTCCGTAATTGCACACAATCATTTCTGCCCCATCATTCATACTCCGAGTCTGCATCTCTGGATTTCTTGTCACTCCCTTTGGCATTTAAAACGCGCTTCGAGGAACCGCAGGAAGAGCAACGGAAGAAAGAGAAGGTCCAAGCAAGCCGTCAGGATACAGAGTTCCCAAAATGAAAGTGTCATGAAAGAAACTGGGTAGTCCATCCGCATGGAATCTCCTCTCCTCTTGAAACAATGTGCAAAAATAACATCTCCGGAGAGGGATGGTAACTTTAACATAAATCGACTATTTCATGACGCGGGTGGATAAATACTGCTTGGGCCGATTTGTGTGTGCAGCCGCAGTAGGATGTTGAAGGTTTATGTGGAAGAGAGCTGGGAAGTCAAATTTCAGAATGAATAAATGAGCATACAAAAGAATGGAACGCAAAAAAGAAACGTGAGAAATGCATTCTCATGGGATGAAGATTTTTAAAAAGTGGAAATTGATTTTAAAAAAGGAATTTTTCAATAATTTTCTTTAAAATTCAATCATTCATATGAACATCTGTAAACAATCCCGAAATAGTCATGCATCGAGCGAAGGGTGTGGACAGCAGTGTGAGGAGGGCGGGAGACCTTTCCCTAACTATAATATCGAACCAATTGGAAGCAAAAAGCAGGAAAGTTACAAGGCACCACAAAGAGAGAAATTCTACCCACAAGGCCTTCATCGAGTACTGATCTCCCCTCTGGGGCTGGTGCCCTGCCTCACAGCCTGCTCAGAACTTGAACGCCGTGGAAACCAAAGGTTTTAACTCTTATTAAATCTCGCCGTGTTGAAGCTGAGTCGAATGGGCCTATCACTTTGCTATCACAAGACAAGTCGGTAGTCTCTCTGATCTTGACCACCTCCTTTCTGGTGTTGCACGTCGCTCCTTCCGTCTTCCCCTCCCCCCCCTTCCAAGGTTTTCTGGAGGTGTAAAAGCTGGTGAAAACCTCCCTGGTGAAACTCCAAAATCCCAGATCACTGCTTCACCTCCCACTCCTTTGTTTCCTCTTGCTTTTTCTGCACCAGGTGGAACCAACTTCCACATCCTCCTCATATCTTGCCCTCTCAGTTCTTCAAGACAGCTGTTGCCCACCCATCTCAGATCAAACAGCCCATCCAAAATCCACGATTCTTCTTTACCCATTAACGCCCCCCCCCACTACCCTTTCCCCAATTTTTGTAGAAGGTAACCACTTAATCGATTGTAATTATGGAGGTGCACCCAGCCTTCAAAGTTTCCAGTTTTTTCTCCTTCCTGAGTGCTTGCTTCTGTATCCATCTTGTCTCCCGTGTGTCCTTCCCCTACTCCTCTTTCTTCCCAACGCCATTAATTTCTGTCAGTCTATCTCTACATTTATTCCTTCAACACTGCGTTTGGAGTTTCCCCCTCTCTTTCAACTGTCCTTTGTTCTGTACATCTGCGCGGCATCATGGTGTTCTAGCTCCCCCCAAGCCTCAATGTTGTAGTTTTAAATAGGACCACTGACGTGGCAGCTTATCTGGCCCTGTCCTAATGTTGTATCCAAAATTTGGTATAATTCTGACTGGTGGGTTGGAGAAGAAGATTTTTGAAAGGAATTTACACGATTTTTCGCAAAAATTTGAATATAGTCGGGCCATTGACTGAGCTTTGCAATTCCTGTTATACAGTCAGAGCAGAAACCTGATGCCAAATTTCAGCAGATCGGCCCTGTGGTTTGGCCGGAGAAGTTGAAATAAGAGACGGACAGGCTGGACGACAGACCAGACAGACAGGTGGACAGATGGTGCACGATGACAAGAATGTTTATCTGGAAATTACAATTCCAGAAATGCGAAAAAAAATCTGCCAAATGGTCGGAAGTCACAGAAAATTTTAATGGCAATTGCTGAAATATGTGTGGGAAGGATTTGTGGGAGGGAGGAGATATTGTTTATACAGGAACCTTGACAATTATAAATAGCTTTGTGAGGGTGGCTTACAGCACCCCACCTTCCATTGAGACAAGCGAACCTGGCAAGGTTAAAATTCTTAGCCTTGAAAATGCTTACAGGCTGCTCAATGGCACACTGATAACCAACGGAGTTGGGTATAGTGGGGCGGTATGTAACATTTTGGTGGATTGTGCACTTTTGGAAAGAAGCATGTAAACTTTTGCTGGGGGGGTTTTGGGTATGCTGAATTTCAAAATTGCGGGACCACGATGTCACTCCAGCGGTTCCACAAATTAAGAAAATTCACAATGGCCGCCGCAAAAACACCATTTTTTCCCATAAAACGGCTTCGAAGTAGCCCGATTGCCCTTGATCTTGATGTCTATACTTATTTTTTAGGTCAATGAATCCAATAAAAACAATGAGCAAGACCATAAACCTACATCTTCATGCTGAAAATTTTAAAAATATTGCTGTTATAACACTAATTTCATAGAAACTATCAATAGTGGATTTGCAACAAACTTAATGTCCTTAAATAATTGTGTTCATGCCACTAAGCAAGAACCTGGTAAGGTTGAATTTACAATTCTTGAGTTATTCATGCACCATTGTCCTACTAAATGCATAGCAAATTGTGTAAATGTACAGTCTCTACACAATGATTACATCTCTTCTCAAGGAATGGTTATATTATGCCAGGAGCTAGGACAGTGCCTAAGGATGCTTTCTTCAGCATGAAAATCATGGCCTGGGCCCCCATCATTGGCAGCGATATCGCATCATGCACAAATCAAGCAAATCAGACTTGATGGAAATGTTTGGACAATCTATTGTGACTCAAGCAGAATCTTGTTCCAAAAGTGATGTAAAAATTGTTGATGGCGCTGCCCTTGTGTGCAACATACTCGATTCCGAAGAAGTCAAAGGCTTTCTGTCAAAACTTTCAAGACTACTCACAACTGGTGTTCCTGCAACACTATTTGGAACGCATGCTCCAGGATGTTGTCGTTTGGTTAGTCTGGGATGTAACAAGGAGTGAAGCCTCAGAGCACAGACACTGACAAACCGTGGATTCTGGAAACAATATCTCAGATTGCCAACAACACAACATGCCTATTAAACTGGTAAGAATTTCCTGCGTTGCGATTCCGAACAAAGAGAGTCTGTTCAAACTCCTAGCCAGTGCAATAACAGGAGTTTCAACCCCTCGAACGGAAAGCTAGTCATCTCTCATACACATGGCGAGAAAGTTGTTTCATCACCATATCCAATCTCTCGACTTGGTCCTGCACTCACTGAGAGCGGACCACACGGCTCCTGTTTTCATGCTTCATTCATTAATGACGGATCACACAAGACTGATATGATACATGCTACAGGGATACCGATGTGGGTGGTTATTGCAATTGCTGGTGGCAAGTGTCTTAAAGGAGTGTGAAATTATGGGTGGCATTTCGGTCATGGTCTAAAGTACGTAATATCGCCTGTACCTGATTTCAGCTGAATAGGTGATGATGCATCTTGGGGTCTTCTGTTTAATGCATTTGCAATATCAGGATGTGATTACTTGTTTCTTTGCTTCTTTGGAATTGGAAGAAAGAGCTTTGGGCAGTATGGTCAAGTTGCTCAGCTTTAACACCTAACTTCTCTTAGTTATTCTACGTGCGCTCCAGCTCAGATACCCAAGACGATTGGACAAATAGAAAGATATGTTGTTCTCTTTGTCAGCGAAACATCTGCACTTTGCCCATGTTGAATGAAGCCAGGAAGCAGTTTGTTCACCACACCCGTAAGATGGACAACATTCCTCCAACAATACATGCACTAATGAACAGCATGTGAAAAGGGCTGGTTTATCAGGCAGGCATAATCTGGGAACAGGCCACTTGTAGGAAAGCCCAATGTTCCATCACCAAGATATATGGGGCTGGGAAGAGAGTGAAAGATGATCCCACATGGACTCCATCTTTGGTCTTACTCTGCCAGAAGGCAGCCAAAGTTGTCAAGAACTGTTGAAATGGGATGCAAAAAAAAGGAATGCACTAAAGATGCACTTGTGTCAAAGGCAAATCTGCCCAATGTTAACAGCAGTTGTGCTTCTGCTCGGGACAGTGTAACAGAGAGTTTAAGAGTACAATCTTGGCCATGGTTAACAACAACACTAAGTGACAGTAGTGACTGATAAATGGTTAGAGTAAATTCGACAACATTTTAAATGAGACTACATATGCTGGCACCCTTTAGCACAATGGTTTTTCCTAGTTTTTTTCCAATCAATATAGTTCCTGCAGTATTGAGAAATAACATATTCTAAAGGAACTAACATGTGTTGTACCTGATCATTTCCATGGCAGAAATAGTACAGAGTTTAAGCCTAGCTACTGGAGCAATAGGTAAACCCTGGTGGTAATTCTTGAAACTGTTCAATGTCATTTTGTTGGTGTAGCATAGGTGTCCCTTTTAACAGAACGAAATGACACACAATTGGGATCCCTTAACTCATAAAAATTGTTAATTGGTGCCAAAAGATGGGCAATTCGGTGCAATCTCCAACTTTTTTGATGTTGACCGTTTTTTAAGGAAAATTGCGCTATGGCCTTTTTAAAAAAAATTTTTTTTAGCAATAAAGATATATGTTAAAGAGTTCTTTTCAACATGTGTTTTATTTGGATCATTGACCTCAAGAAAACATTAGGTAAGACCATCAAGATGCAATGCAATCGGGCTACCTTAGAGCCGTTTAATGGAAAATGTGTTTTGCGGTGGGCCATTTTGAATTTCCTTTAACTTTTTTTGGCGGAAACTGCTGGAGTGACATCGTGTTTCCCGCATTTTTTTGAAATCTGGCACACCCAAAAACCCCCTGGGCAAAAGTTTCATGCTTCTTTCAGAATAGTGACAATGATTTCACATATCCGCCCACTAGTTAATGGGAATTGACATATAGAAAACAAATTTGGCAAAAGATTAGATGAAAACTTCTTCATTATCCAGTTCAATTGAAGGGTTTTTCTTGTAAGAAGTATCAAACCTCGTTTGAGAAACCTGCTCACACAAGGATATGAGGTTTCGAATGTTTTCCTGGATTGAGTAAATAATTTGTCTGGAAACTTTCTATAAAATTTGGCACAGGCAAGAAAATAAGTGCAAACTTTCAAAAACAAAATCCACTGTGCGCAACACATTGGAAGCGGAATTCGATGAGCGATGTTTCAATGTGGGCACCTGCCGATGAGTTGTGGCAGGAAAAGGAGCCGTTGTTTCTTTTGGTTCTTATCTGTTGTGAGTGCTTTTTCTATTGGTGTTGATTTCCAACGTGAGCCTTACATTGTAATTCTTGGAGGGAAGAAGAGTTCGGGTGCAAAATCTAAGTTTAGTACGTACCAGAGGAAGGCTTCTTGCTTTCTGTTTTTTCGGTGTGCCGTAGTGATTGTTTTTTGGTGTCAAACGTGCTCGCCGACAGTTACAAGCGCTCTTCGGAAACATACCCGGTGATTTGTGTGAAGGATTTGCTGTTTTATAAAAATATTTTTCCCAAAAATGTCCATAAAAGTATTGTCAGTTTTGGGTTCTTTCTACTGTAACAATATTTGCGAGGGTTGAGGGTCAGCATATTTATGGATATATTAGTATGTATGGTATGTATGTATGTTATTTTTATATACATATACATACACACATATAGTTTACTCACACAGATCAACAGACACACACACATATAAATATATATATACCACATTAACAGATGAACACATGGCTTATTGTTCCTCCCAAAGGACATGAAGCACGGCAGGGTGACAGCTTTTCACATGGCAGGCAGATCGGTGATCTCTTTATTTTTTTACTTGACTTCTCCTTGGTAATGCAGTCTTTCCTTGGGAATTAGAGTCCTTTCAGTCAGTCAAAGGCCTTTTGCATAGCTCAATGAGGCACTGTTTCTTCGCTATGGGCCTTTGTTGCTCCAGCTCACATCTGTCTCTACCTGATTCTGTGGAACCTAAAGCTTTTCAAAATATTTCAATGTAACGCAATGATGAGGCCCAAAAAGCACAAAGGTCTGTTGCTCTCCCATCGCAAGCAGTAGGTTGTCTGTTTTTAATACCCGGCCTCTTCTCTGATATTGCTCCCTCTGCTCTCTCTAAGTCCCTCTGAACCATCCCTTTCAACTCCAAGATGCCCCGTGTTCTTCTATAAACCCCTCTTGGGTGTATACTTCCAAAATCCAGGCTGATTGTACATACGTTCAACTCCATTGTTCCTCACTTCTCTTGGTCCAATGAAACCAGCTTCAAGAGGTATTTTTCACTCTTCCGACCAGAGCTTCAAGTAGGCAAGTGCACCACCACCCTTGTGTCATTCCCCCATCCTTTCCAATGATCCTTTGTTACCTCCATTAACCCTTCCTAAACCAACCCTCTTTTGCTGATTTCTGTGTTTCCTTCCCTCCTCAAACATCTTCCTTTCCTGTTCGTGTATTCATTCCCTTGCTGGTTGGTGCCAATTGTTGCCTACGACTCTACTGTCAATTAAATCGTGCTCTTCCACGAGCCTCTTTTCTTGTAAGAGAAAAAAAAGTCGGTTCAGGAAATCAAACCTAAAAGTATGCTCTACCTTTGGAACTATCCTAATAGCTCGTATTAATACTACTGAGATTAATATTGCATTTCATAAATTTTGGAATAATTATTAACAACAATTATTGCATGAGGCAGTCTTGCCACCGAAATCTATCTGTGGATTGAATTTGCTTGAGAAGATATAAACTGCACCTTGGCAAGTTTATAACTTCATGGATATTTCATGAACCTTCCTGAAACTGTTTCAATCACCACCTCTTCCTTGAAGGGCTTCCAAAGCAACTGTGAACCACCACCAGCCACCATCTTCAATGTCATTTCCCAATCCCCACCAAGCGCGATTCTTTCGGCCGGAGACTGGTCAAATCACACTCTCTAACCCCCAGCTTGAAAGCAACTGTGCATCCCCCATCTCATGTCCATCTTCCATCCCTACTTTGGTGGGTCAATGTACCAGAGGCCTTTGATGTGGTTATATTGGGTTATGAATCAAGCATTTGCTAAGGTAACTCTCATGGAATATAGTTTTTGACTGTATGCAAGCTGAAGCTACAAAGCCTTGCATTTTTAAAGCTTTACTTTTATCTTATTGATGAGGCCTTAAAGACGGTAAAAGGTGTCCAAGGCCCTAAGCTTTAAAATTCTGGCTTGAACACTAACCCCATACAGATAATTGTTGAGAGATCACAATTTAGAGAGTTATTACACACCTCCGCCACCAAAAGGTGGACGGAGATTTATGTTTTCGGCCCTGTCTCTTGTCTGTCTGTCTTGGAGCATGTATCTAAAAGTTGGCAGACGGATTCGACGAAACTTGGTGACAGGTTGAGGGTGTGTGACAGACAAATTGGATTCCCATCAGTATGTTCCACATGGTTTACATTTGGTGAAGATCGGATTCGATCCGAGAAACTTTTCAAGTGAATTCTTTCACCATTGAGAGATAGAACAAAAAATGATAATATAGGCACCATATTTTCAAAACGTTGTGGAGGATTCGGGCAAACTTCGATGGATGAGTTTGTGGAGGTGACAAGAAAAAAAGTTGCTTATTTTGGTCTTAGGTTGCAGAAGTAGATTCTGACCTATCAATGGGCTACAAAAACCATAAACTGCCTCATTGCTCAACCTGGTGGAAGGTATGCATAGAGTGTAGTTTTTGTTTTACTGTGATTGGTTTAATTGCCATTTAGCTTTTAATACTTCAGCAA
>CM068967.1:28133036-28148439 GCA_035128595.1 Eptatretus atami
ATGACATCCATTTTGCTCTTTATCTTATAGTTTCCATGCTCGGCGACCCATCGCCGCCTACCGGCTTGTTATGTCTGTTTGTTTGTCTTTATGGCGGTCTGCCAATCGCTTGCAGGTTACAATTCAAAACCGATCATCATGAAATTTTACCAAGTTGTAGTGGTCATCTCAACTAAGAAGCCCATTGATTTTTAGGTCAAAGGTCAAATATCATCTTGAGGTCATATTTCTAAAACCTCAATTTTCATCCAATTGACTTCAAAGTTGAACAGGATTTGCATATTGTGCCACTGAATTGGGAAACCAACTATTTGAGGTCAAAAGGTCAAAGGTCAACTCAAGGGCTAACTTCTAAAATAATCACGTTTCATCTGAAAAAAAAGATATTCATTTCAATCCGATTAACCTGAAAATTAACCAGCAATTGCATAGTGCATCACTGAATTTGGAAAACAACTATTTGAGGTCAACTCAAAGTCAAACTTCTAAAATCATCAATTTCAATCTGAAAAAATAATCAATTTTCATCCGATTGACCTGAGCTTTGATTAAGATTGCCAATTTTAATCTTAATGAAATAGACAATTTGATGTATCCATGGCAACCTTTGGAAAGGGGGGGGGGGGTGGATTTTGCAAATATCATGCAGAGTGTCTTTTCTTGTTTTTTGTTGTTTGTCTCTTTTTGTTGTTCGTACAGAACTTTTGTGTTTTTCTCTGCAACTGCTGTGAGATTGAGACAAAATTTCCACCCATAAGGTGTGACTACTCATTTAGAATGTTTCTATCATAATTATGATGTCATAAGTCACGTGGTTGTGGTAGACATAGTTGGAAGAATGGAAAAAAAATTTGGACCTCTGTATCTCTGAAACCTCACCAAGGAAAAAATTGAAACTTGGCATACGGCAAGTACACCTCATGGGGAATAAGTGTGATTTTTGATGACACCATAGGTGCCTTCGCTTTGATGTCATAATTGCATATGTAGAACGCTACATCTGATCAGCATGAGAAATTTTGAGGGTCATCTAGGGATAAAATGGTCCACAGAAAAATTTTGATGACATCATCAGTCAAGTGATTTAGCAGCCATACTTGTGTATTTTTTTTTAACCTTCAAAATCTTCTGCTCTAAAGAAGCTGAACAGACAGATCGAGGCGAAACTTTACAAGTGTGACCGCCTATCCATGAGAAACAAGACGTTCATACATTTGATGTCATAGGTCACATGGTTTGGCAGCCATAATGGAATTATGCCAAAACATATAAAAAATCTTCTTCTCCAGAACAGCTGGACAGATCGAGGGATAAATTCACACAAATGTTCCCCAAGCCATGGGTGTACAAGTATGTTCAGGAATAATTGATAAGTTACATAGTTTGGCAGCCATATTGGATTGAAGAAAAATATTAAATAATGTTTTCTCAGGAACCGCTTAATCAATTGACATGAAACAAGATGAGAGATACGTTTTTTCTCCAAGCCCGCACGATGCCGCCCAAACGCCCTGCACTTCGAAGGCTTCTGGCAAGGAACCCGAAGCACCAGAGAAGGTCTGGACCGCTCCAGGAAAGGTTAAGTAAAGGTGCTCGATATATGCTTCGGGAAGCGAAAAAGGTTTGCCGCCGTTGGACGAGCACTGCTCATACCCAGCACATCAAAACTGACCAGACCAGACTAGTCGATCTCCCGGCACCGTCAAACCCAATACTGGTCAAACCGACCAGACCAGACTAGTCGATCTCACGGCACCTCAAACGCCAATCAACTGCCAAATCCGACCAGACCAGACTAGTCGATCTCCGCACCTCAAACCCAATCACTGTCAAAACCGACCCAGACCAACGAGTCGATCTCGGCACACATCAAACCCTATCAGACCAGACGAGTCGATTTTTTGGGGAGGCGTCCATATCATCGCGGATTTCCACTTTTAGCGCGGGGAGGTTTGGAACGTAACCCCCTCGCGAGAAAAAAAAACGGGGGATTACTGTATATCTTATAATATATTATTACATATCGTATACATATACAGTATACAGGGTGGCCTGAAAGTCACTTTTCCCCCTTTCCCAGTGAAGCAGCTGTTCTTGAACTATTTATATTATACAGGTTTGATTGTGCAGTAACTTAACATATAATGTAATTTGTCATTGTACTCTGTATGTCTGCCATCATCTTCTGAGTCAGTGTTTCGCGCATAACCATAGCGGGCGAGGGGGCAAGGGCAGAGGGGAAGGGACGGAGGGACTGTGCGAGAAATTATCAGGGGGTAAAGTAACTTTCTGGGCTCCCCTGTATAAATATCATATATAAATATATATTTAATATATATAATATATAGTATTATAATATATATAATATATAACATGTTTGGTACTACAGAACTTTAATAATGGATACAAACAATACACATAATAGTGACCGAAGCTTTTCGTGCTGCACTCTTCCAGGGTAATAAATCGCAGGCACATGAAGGAGGAAGTGAAGGGCCGTGCTTATACGCAGGTCTCATTAAGGGTAGACACAGATTGTTCAACCGTAATGACACAAATGTTATCCGAACGCCCCATTGGTTTGGCGTCATCATCTTCACCTCGACTTCCCATTGGCTAGGAAACAGAGTTTCGTCGATGATTGACGTTTGCAACCGCATCCTGGAGAGGGGGGAGGGTATTCCCCTAAGTCCATTCCTATATGGTATATATGTACACGAAAAAGTTTTGGGGGATGGACAGATGGACAGACAGACAACATGACAGACTCTTGGCAATAATACATATACATATATATATATATTTTTTTTTTCAAACATGTGAGTGGAACGAGCACTCTCCCAATCTCTATTGACATCTCCTACACCAAAGCGTCACCTCAACTCAGAGACCTTGGCCCAGCGACTCTGTCAAACAGATCAAAGATTCACAGAGTCAACATCAAGTTAACCATCAAACAGAGCTGCCCATCCAGACTTGAGCTTATTTGCCCTCATCAGGACAGCCATACCATAATAAATATCATCACCAAATGATGGGCCACAGTGGGTCGTCATATATACATCAGACACCCGCTTGATATGTTATGGTGAGCATCACCATGGATTATTTCTCATACGGTAAACTGTGTAATGCGTGAAGAAACAACCGTCTATCTGCCACCCATGACGACATTGTTCCCGCAAATGCAAACCATTCAACCAAAAGGCACGTGATGTGATTGGTGGGTAATCTAAACATGTGCAGGTGACTACACTCCCCCAATCCTCCATTGGAACATCGTCTTAAACACAGATGGAGAGCCAAAATAATACCACAATATCATTCCCGCATTAGCGGGATCGATGATCTCTCGGTGGCAGACGGAACGTGTTCTTATGTGGATTATGCGGTTTTACACATGTGAGACATTATCTACCGGATGTTCACCATTCCAGCCAGGAGGGTCGATTGAGGTTTAAATGACAAAGTGGTCCTTATTGGTTGCCTCCTTCTGAAAATTTTGGTTGGAAATGCTGTTGAAACGTCATGGGACTCAACTGCTAATTGAGGGTTTCAATGCATGATGACCATGCAATAATGGCCTTCGGGGTAGGATGTGTGTGTTTGGTTTGAACCATGTGGTTTTTAAGCCCTTTGGAGCTGAGGGTCAATGTGGTTGCCAATGGGACAGTCTTATTGACCGTGTAATTGGCCATAGGTGTCCAACGGTGCACGTCCAAGCTGTTAAATATTTTGATTTTTTAACCTTTTTTATGGATAAAAAGATGCCTCCATAAAAGGTGTAATACGGTCAAAAATAATAGGCAGCTCTGTTTGATGTTAACTGATGTTGACCAATGTAATCTTTGTCTGTTTGACAGAGTACCAGGCCGAGGCCTCCGATTGGAGTGAATGCCCGAATGCTGGTTTCCACATCGGCGGTTTGCTCTACCATTGGTTGAATATTGGTGGGTTGAATGTGATATCAGCGGTTGAATGTGCCAATCATGGCATGGGTCCTCTCTCTATCTGCGGTCTGGCGGCGGAGGACAATACCAAGCCCCCATCTCTCGTCTCCCTCCACAAGCCCACAGCTGCCCTCCTTTGCAGACTCAGTTGCTCTTTCAATAATCATGCTGCACGGACTGTTATCATGTGATATCGTGTGATTTAGTTTGTTATGCACGTGATAGTGCGTGACTTAGTTTTTCACTAATCTTTGAATTACATGTGGGTGTGTTCGTGACAGTAACAGTATATACTGTTACGGCTGTGGAAATTCGCAAAACACCATCAGGTCCCGTAATGAGTGTATTTCTGAAGTAACATGTATAGTTAGCCCAAACCCATTTTTATTAGGGAATTAATGTGATTCATCGGGCGTGCGACGCTTTGAAGTTAGGCTTTTTCCTTTGCTTGTATTTCCGAATACCAACCACACTTCAACCTCAACCAGCCATCACTCCAACAACAGCCAGCACCGCATCTCACAAACAACCACCACCATCTCGCCAACTACCCCACACCAACGACGCCATCCTCCGCGGTCCACGTATGACGTTTCCGCGTGGAAACCGTCGAACGCGAGAAGGGAAAGAAGAAATGCACCACAGAGCGGGGCGCAACGGTTTCCCGCTTGTTTTCTCCCTGGCCCGCGCCAGGACGGATTCTCCTCGCGCCCCCGCATGGCGCGGGAGGGGGGAACGAGAAGGGAACGCCCCCTTTCTCGAAGTGCCTCGAAGAGAGGTGAGCCAAGAACGGGCGGAGCGCCCGGGTAATAAGAGTCGGAGGCTGCAGGAAGGTTCGTTGCTCTCCCTGGTTGCGGGCATTGCGTCTCTCTTGTTCAGCTCTCTCTCTGGTTCGGCAACGTTCTTCTCTTGGTTTGGTCTCTCTCCTGTCGATCGTGCTTCGGTCCGTGGCGTCCGAGGGCCAGCACGGGCAGGCACGAGGCACGCCCGGAGAGCGCTCGCCGGACACACGACTCGACGCAGCGGAGTCAGCGGCCAGACTGGGGCCTTGTCCGAAGACGGTCGGCCAAGGACATCGAGACTGGGAAGTCGCGATCTTTCCTCATTTCCTTTTGGTGTTCTGGTGGAACGTGTGTGTGTGGCGCCGAGCTTGATAATAAAATTGTATAAAGTGTTGCCCGAGTTTTCGCGTTCATCGTGTGTAGTCTGCTGCATTGTTGCTTCATCTTACATGGATATATGTGCATTTTGCTAATTGTGACTGAATATCAGTGCTGTATATGTGTGCTATCCGTGTGTGTGACATAACATGTGCTTTCTTGTTGATGTGTTCCCCCTTTTCGCTGCGTGCCCTTTCCTTGTGGTCTCCATCTTGCTTTATCGTAAAGGGTTTTGGAGTGGGTGCGGACGTCACCGATAATTAATCAGGAACCGTCGAGGCCGATCGATAACACCGCTCGTTATCCGCGATAGCACGAACGATCGCTTAAGCGGCACCGTGTCGAAGTCGCCCTGCGGCAGAGGTGCGGTCGCGCCGGTTTACCATCCGCGTTGGTACTTAGGTAGGCGAGTTTGGCGAACAACCCTCACCACGCGGGTGGCCGTTGCACGATCGTGGGTGAGGCCAGAAAGGCGCCACCCTGACTGGATCCCGGCGTTAGTCCGGGAGGGTCACGACGAATTGTCCGTCCAGTGGCGACGTACCGCGATCGAGTCACGTGGTCGTTCGCACGCCAGGCGGGCGCGATTCGCACAATACGTTATGAAGAGAAACCTGTGAGGTTTTAGTGAAATACTGGCAATTACAACATTATAAAAATGGTATTGAAACTCTGTAGAGAAATCGTTCAATTATGAAGAATGTTGGTTCAATTTGGAGTATGAGAAAGGACAGAATAAGAATGAAGCAAGGGAAGGAAATATGAGGCAAAGAGTGGTATGATTTTTTTTTGAGCAAAAATATTATTTGTTTCTGAAAACGCTAGGAGTAGGAAATAGATAAGAGTTGAGGAGCGTGAAAGAGAGACACATTCGGAGTAGGAAAAACAAAGTAAATTTGAAGTGTTTTTCATTTTCACGAGTTTAGGCAAAAAAACGTCGATACATTTTAAGGTTGGTTTCCTAACCGTATTTCCTCCAATAAGATCCTAACTTTGCCATCGTGGTTTGCCCAACACAGGGTTTTCTCAAAAGCATAACCCCCCGTGAACAGGGAGGTTGCTGATATACAGTGTGTATCCAGTGTGTATATAGGTATTTACAGTATATATATATATATATATATATATATATTATAATATATATCGATATATATATATATATATATATATATATATATATAGATAGTATATATATATATATATAATTTATATAATATATATATATATATTAATATATATATATGATATATAGTGTTACGGTTGTGGAAATTCGCGCATTACACCATAAAGGGTCCTCAGGTGAGATATATCGGTAAGTTCATGTGTAGTTAGCCCAAACCCGTTGTATAGAGGGAATATATGTGATCCATTCGGGCTGCGACGCTTCAGTTAGCCGTTTTTCTTTGCGTAGTTAATTTGGTGCAAATACACAACGAACATCGCCACCACCAACATCTCAACAACGACGCCATTCACTACACGACGCCACCTTCCACAACTACGCTACCACATCTTCGCCACTCGCTCATTCAACGAGCACCGTGCGGGGTGCGTGCAAGAACAAAAACAACAACGCTGGTGGGTTTTTCCCGCCTAATTCCCCCGCCTGATGCTTCCCGCCTGAATCCCCCCCCCCCACCACGCTTGTGTGAGGGGAGGTGCAGCAGCTCACTTCCGAATGGTGGATGCACGGCGTAGAGGCGTCGAGTGGGGGCACGCCCCCTTCGAGAGCTTCTGGAAACGCCTCGAAGGAAGGAGGAGCCAAGAACGGGGCGGGGCGCGGGCGGAGCGAAGGGCGGAGCCGCCCTACAAAAGGCGTGGGCAGAAAGAGTCATTGTTGTTGGTTGGTTGGTTGTTTTTCCCTTGTCCCAGTTGGAGGCTGAAGGCTCTTGGTGCGTGCAAAGCGATCGACAAAAGCGTGGAAACTCGCGCTGACGTCGTGAACTCGCCTCGTTGAGTCTGAAGTCGTGTTGGGTCGTCGCCGAGCCGTGTCGTCGTGGTCGAGTGTCCTTGCGTCGGTGTGGAGCTCGTGAACTCGCGGAGCCCGAGGAGCTCGTTGAAGTTGAGCTGTGTCGTCGTCGAGTCGGGTCCGAGTCGGCAGTGCAGGACGGCGAAGAAGACGGAGCTCGGAGTTGAGGTCGTGGAGGAGGGACTCGACGGCCCGCACCAAGGGAAGTCCTTTCTTTTCTTTTGGGTTTTGTGTAAAGTCTGTGTGTGGCACCAGTCCTTGTAAAGTAGAACTGTGTAAGTGTTTGCCGTGTGTGTCTTATTCGGTATTACTCCGCGTCGTTCTTGCTTTGTTTCTTTTGTATTACCTGCATGATTGTATGACGAGTAATATAGTGCTTGTCTGAGTGTGAATAAAAGTGTGCTTGTCCAATTGGTCCCCGTTTCGCTGCGTCCTTTCCTTTTATTGAATCTCCATCTTGCATCACGTAAGGGATTAATAGTGGGTTTAAAACACCCGGTAATTAATCGGAACGTCAAGGCCGACGATAACTCCGCTCGGTTATCCCTGTAATACGGAACGAACCGCTTAAGCGGTTCGTGTCCGAGTCGGCCTGTGGCGTGGTCCATCCATTGGCAGATTACCCGCGCGGGGTACTGTAGGTAATCGACATTCGGCGATTCACCCTATTTGCGTGGGTAGACTGCGGACTGGGTGGTGTGGGGTTAAACCCGCACCCGTGACTGGTTTCTGGCAGGTAGTCCCAGGGGGGTCACGACTGAAGTCCGTTCCGGTGGCGAGGCGGCCGCCATTCGAGTAAGCGGCCGATCGCACGCCGGCGGGCGAGAATTCGGTAACAATATATATATATATATATATATATATATATATATATATATAGATATATATATATATATATAAACAATTATATTATATAGTGTTAAAATGTTTAAAGCTCTTTCTAATCATTGACTGACACTCACTCACTGACTCACTGACTGATATAAAGATCGGTACCTTCCGGTGAGGTAGAAAGCTTAAATTTTTGCATGCCGATGGACATTGAAGCCATAAAAAACACCATCACAACGATCGTCAGACAACATCCGTAAATGAAAATATAAATAAATGAAAAAAAAATGAAAAAGAAAAGAAAAAAATGCAGGTGAGTAAGCCAAGACAATGGGAAGCACAAGTAACTATGTGTGCCGACGGACCATCAAAGCAATACACCCAGGAAAAACCACAGCACCATCGAAAAGCATCCATAAATGAAAAATATAAATAAATTGAAAAAAAAAATTGAAAATAAATAAATGGAAAAATCAAATGCAGGTGAGTGAGCCGAGACAATGGGGAACCACAGTTCGTATGGCTACACAATGAGTAAGCTCACCCTGCTAATATAATTTATATATATATATATATATATATATATATATAGATAGATAGATATGTATATATATATATATATATATATATAATCTATATATATATATATATATATATAAATAGTTAGATAGATAGATAGATAGATAGATTATATATAATAATATAGATATGAGTTTTCTGTAGAATGGAAAACGAGTGTTGCCGCACTAAACAGAGAATGGAAAGGTGCGTACTGCCTTGAAATACATGATGTATACATATATGTATACATATAATTTTGTTGTTTATTTTTTAAAGGAAATAATGGATATCCAACCAAAAAATAACTCGATCTACACTACCGGTCAAAAGTTTAGAACACCACCATTTTTCAGTTTTTACTGAAATTGAAGCAGTTCAAGTCCAGTGAATAACCTGAAATGGTACAAAGCTAAGTGGTAAACTGCCAGAGGTTAAAAAAAGTTTAAGTTACCAAAAAATGAAAAAATAATGTAAATTTCAGAGTTGGTAAAAAAGGCCCTTTTCAGGGAACAAGAAATGGGTTAGCAACTGCAGCTGTTCTGCAGCAACTGGCAAGTAAATTAAGCCTTGAAAGTTGATGCAAACAATTCCTACAGGTTCCCACTTTTTGTTGATTAGTTACAAACCCTCTGTCTGTATAAAAGCAGTGTTGAAACAGACTATGTTGCCACACCCCCTGAAGCATTATTTTGACAATATTGCACTGCAGGGAGTAGTATATTGCTATCATAATGGCGAGAAAAAGACAATGAACAAAGGAAGACAGACAGACCATTATAACCCTTAAAAGTGTAGGTCTTCCCTTTAAGGAAATTGCAAAGAAAGCCAAGGTGTTAGTGATACAGTTCCTACACCACAAAAGGCACTTGGTAACTGGAGGAAACACTAACAGAAGAGGTCTGGCAGACCCAAAGCCACAATACAATCAGAAGACAAGTTTCTGAGAGTCAACACTTGCGTGATAGGTGGCTTACAGGACAGCAGCTTCAAGCACAGCTTAACACTGGTCGAAGTAAGGAAGTTTCAACTGTGTTTCAACAGTTTCAACTGTGAAGAGAAGACTTCGAGCTGCAGTTTGACAGGTCGAGTATCAGTAAAAAGCCATTGCTAAGATGGCAAAAATAAGAAAAAGAGGCTTGCCTGGGCTATGAAGCACCGCCAGTGGACTACTGAAAACTGGAAGAAGGTCTTATGGACCGATGAATCAAAAATGTGAAATCTTCGGTTCATCACGCAGGGTTTTTGTATTCCGTCGAGTAGGCGAAAGGATGGTTCCTAGTGTGTAACACCAACTGTCGAACATGGAGGAGGAGCATGATGATCTGGGGCTCTTTTTCCTGGATCCAGAGTCGGCAACTTGCACAGAGTGATTGGCACCCTGAACCAAAGGGCTACCCACAATTTTGCAGCACCATGCAGTACCCTCTGGTCTACGCCTAGTTGCGCAGGGGTTCATCCTACAGCAAGATAAACGACCCAAAACATACCTCCAAGCGATGTCAGAACTACCTTAGAAGAAAAGAACAAGACAGTAGGCTTCAAATCATGGAATGGCCAGCACAGTCTTCCAGACTTAAACCCCATCGAGCTGGTTTGTGATGAACTGGACAGGAAGGTTGAAAGCAAAGCAACCACAAGTGCAACACATTTGTGGGAACTTCTGCAACAGTGTTGGAAGAACTTTCCAACAATAATTTGATTTCCATTGTGGAAAGAATGTCACGAGTATGTTTCGCTGTTATATCTGCAAAAGGTGGCTACTTTGATAAGTCAAAAATTTAAGATTAAATTTTGTTCCAACAAAACGATTCCATGATTTCTTTTTTATCTGCAATTGTTTATTTGTTATACGCTTTAATTCAGAGTACATTGAAACATTAAACTGCTTAAATTCCAATAAAAACTGGAAAAATGGGGGTGTTCTAAAACTTTTGACCGGTAGTGTACTCGAGTAATTTCGTAATTACAAGACACCATCAAGACTGGTCTCATTCGTCTGAGTCCGGACCTGCCTTGCTTTTACCTCCGCCACCGAGGGTGGACGTAGGTTATGTTTTCACCCCGTGTCCTGTTTTTCTGTCTGTTTGTCTGTGCGATGGATATCTTAAAAAGTTGTGGACAGTTTCAGACGAAATTTGGTGAACAGTTGGATGTAGGACAAGGACAGATTGACTAGATTTGGTGAAGATCCAAATCGAGATACCAGATAATTTTAATGTCATTCTTCACCATGTGTTCTTACATATAGCAGCATGGCTGCCAGGTAGCTATCATTTCTTGGAAGCATGGCTGTGCCACTGATGCTGTGCCCCTCTACCAGTACACTGGTATTCATTTCACCAACCGCTGAAGAATGACAGGATGAGTCAACCCCACCTGGTGTTAATGCAGCAGCCAACGGGGCTTGAACTCAGAACCCAAAGTCCTAAACAGCCACCCTAACCACTAAGCCAACACCAGGCTTCACCATTGAGAGATGGAGCCCAAAAAAAATATAGCACGATATCTCAAAAGGGTAATGCATGGATTCTTCAGACTGAATTTGGTCAACAGGTTGGATGTCTGAAAAGGAAAGAATTGATTCAATTTTGGTGAAGATCCAGATCTGGATCTGAGAGTTCATAAGTTATTAAAGTGATTTTTCACCATTGAGAGATGGGGCCAAAAACGATATAATAGCACGATTTTTCAAAACACTGCGGGCGAATTATGACAAAACTAGGTGGATGAGTTGGGTAGATGACAAAAACAAGCCGATTCGGTCTGTATGCAGATCCGGCCTTTCAGTGGATATAAAAGTAAACTGTTCAACCTGAGGAGGTAAACTTTACCGAGGGTCTTTGTAGTTTATTAAGAAATCAGCAGACTAGATCTTGATACCCTCGCCGAAGGAGAGGGTATTGCATTTGGGTCTGTTTGTTATTTGCAAAATCGAAGATTTTTCAATTGGTCAAAGAAGATTTCAAAATCGAAGATTGGTCAATCGATTTTGTTATTCTGTATGTTCGTTTGTCTATCTGTCTGTCTGTCTGTCTATCACCTACAGGTCACAATTCTAAACGAGTCATGAAACTTTAACCAAGTTGTAGTGGTAGTCTCCACTGAGAAGCCTTTTGATTTTGAGGTCAAAGGTCATCTGAAAAAGGTCAAAGGTCATCGTGAAGTCAAGTTTCTAAATCGTCATTTTTCATCCGATTGACTTGAAATTTGAACAAGATTTGTGTCACTGAATTGGAAACCAACTATTTTTGAGGTGAAAAGGTAAAAGGTCAAATCAAGGTTGAACTTCGAAAATCATCAACTTTTATCTGATTTCATTCGATTGACTTGAAAATTAAACAGCAATTTCATAGTGTATTACTGAATTTGAAACCACTATTTTTGAGGTCAAAGCGGTCAAAGATCATCTCAAGTCAAACTTATAAAATCATCAATTTCAATCTGAAAATAATGAATTTTCATCTGATTGATCTGAGCTTTGATTAAGATTGTCAATTTATTCTTAATGAAATGGACAATTTGATGTATCCATGGCAACCATTGGAGAGGGGGGTGATTTTGAAAGTATTGTGCTTCTGCATTACGTCTTTTTCTTGTTCTGTTTGTATGTTTGTATGTTTATCACATACAGGTCACAATTTTAAGGCTATCTTCACAAAACATCAACCGCATAATCATAAGCACAGAAGCCTATTGATTTTGAGGACAAAAGGTCAACATAGGTGAAAGGTCAACAAATCTATCAAATTTCTAAAAACCTCAATTTTCATCCGATTGACTTGAAGTTTGAAGAGCAGTTGCATATTTGGTCATTGAATTCAAGCACCTATTATTTTTAAGGTTAACATAGACCAAAAGGTCAACATTGGCCAAAGGTCAACAACTTAGGTGAGATTTCTAAAATCCTCAATTTTCATCTGATTGACTTGAAAGTTGAAGAGCATATATATTCCAGGTCACTGAATTCAAACCAGCCAATTATTTTAGAGGTCAACATCGACAAAAATGTCAACATAGGCCAAAGGGCAACAACTAAGGTGGAATTTATAAAATTGTCAGTTTTCATCCACTGACTTGAAATTTGAAGAGGATTTCAAATCAGGACACTGAATTCAATGAACAAGTATTTTTGAGGTCAAATTAAGTCAAAAGGTCAACATAGGCGAAATATTCAACATAGTTCTTTCTAAAATTGTCAATATTCATCCATTTGACATAAATTTTGAAGAGGATTTGTGTATTTTGTCATTGAATTCAACCAACAATTATTTTTTCAGCTAAAATTTGTTTTATGGATTTTGAAAGTATAGTGTACATATATGGATGACATCGTTGTTGTTTCTTGCAAAATCAAAGATTTTCAAGTATATTGGTCAGTCGATTTTGTTATTGGGTCGCCGAAATAGGTGACCCTTATTGTCAGTAATTCTGTCTGTTTGTTTGGATGTTTTTCGTTTGTCATCAGCATAATTGGTAGTAAAGGTGGGCGGATTTTGACCAAACTCGGGTGGTAGGTACATCTTATGACCTAGTGCTTTGAAATTGTGATGGTTCTAGGGACGCTTTGGTTCCCTAGCAACAACCGAAAAACCTTCAAAATCGGTACCGTTCACGCAAAATCAATTCCGAAAGCCATTATCCCACGTAGGGTTATGAAATTTGGCACGAATGATCTACAGGTGATGCTCTATCAAATATATTCCGGTTTTTGTGATATATGGAATACTTTACCCGCAGCGCCCCTACAATTAGGGTATGCGAGCGAAAATTGGCGAAAATTGAAGGCCCCGAGAAACCAGGTGAGTGCATCGATACGAATAAACTTTGCAGGTGCATGGTACTCAATGAGTACTAAAACTTTGCCTCAGGACATATTGACCGATTTCGCTTAGGTCAGGGGTCAAAGGTCAATGAGTGCAAAAATCGATAATATGCAAGAGCTGGAGGTGCCTTCCCGCCAAATGCTACTCCTAGGTTATGGTCGGATGGTCATGAAAATTCACACTAATCGTCTGGAATACATTGTGCACAAACTATCGAGCCGGATTTTCGATTTATATCTTTGTTCACCCACAGCACCCCCTCGAACTTTGGGGATTTCCGATTTCAAACCGCATTTTCGGTACTTTTCATTCAAATGGATACCGAGTAGTTATCAGTAGATGGAACTGGATGAGATTTGATATGCATAATCTTAAGGTGATTCCCTATCCGCTATATGACATCCATTTTGCTCTTTATCTTATAGTTTCCATGCTCGGCGACCATCGCCGCCTACGGCTTGTTATGTCTGTTTGTTTGTCTTTATGGCGGTCTGCCAATCGCTTGCAGGTTACAATTCAAAACCGATCATCATGAAATTTTACCAAGTTGTAGTGGTCATCATCAACTAAGAAGCCCATTGATTTTTGAGGTCAAAGGTCAAATATCATCTTGAGGTCATATTTCTAAAACCTCAATTTTCATCCAATTGACTTCAAAGTTGAACAGGATTTGCATATTGTGCCACTGAATTGGGAAACCAACTATTTGAGGTCAAAAGGTCAAAGGTCAACTCAAGGGCTAACTTCTAAAATAATCACGTTTCATCTGAAAAATCATCAATTTTTCATCCGATTAACCTGAAAATTAACCAGCAATTGCATAGTGCATCACTGAATTTGGAAAACAACTATTTTTGAGGTCAACTCAAAGTCAAACTTCTAAAATCATCAATTTCAATCTGAAAAAATAATCAATTTTCATCCGATTGACCTGAGCTTTGATTAAGATTGCCAATTTTAATCTTAATGAAATAGACAATTTGATGTATCCATGGCAACCTTTGGAAGGGGGGGGGGGGGTGGATTTTGCAAATATCATGCAGAGTGTCTTTTTCTGTTTTTTGTTTGTTTGTCTCTTTGTTTGTTCGTACAGAACTTTTGTGTTTTTCTCTGCAACTGCTTGTGAGATTGAGACAAAATTTCCACCATAGGTGTGACTACTCATTTAGATGTTTCTATCATAATTATGATGTCATAGGTCACGTGGTGTGGTAGACATGTTGGAAGAATGGAAAAAGTTTGGACCTCTGTATCTCTGAAACCTCACCAAGGAAAAAATTGAAACTTGGCATACGGCAAGTACACCTCATGGGGAATAAGTGTGATTTTTGATGACACCATAGGTGCCTTCGCTTTGATGTCATAATTGCATATGTAGAACGCTACATCTGATCAGCATAGAAATTTTGAGGGTCATCTAGGGATAAAATGGTCCACAGAAAAATTTTGATGACATCATCAGTCAAGTGATTTAGCAGCCATATTGTGGGTTTTTTTTAACCTTCAAAAATCTTCTGCTCTAAAGAAGCTGAACAGACAGATCGAGGCGAAACTTTACAAGTGTGACCGCCTATCCATGAGAAACAAGACGTTCATACATTTGATGTCATAGGTCACATGGTTTGGCAGCCATAATGGAATTATGCCAAAACATATAAAAAATCTTCTTCTCCAGAACAGCTGGACAGATCGAGGGATAAATTCACACAAAATGTTCCCCAAGCCATGGGTGTACAAGTATGTTCAGGAATTAATTGATAAGTTACATAGTTTGGCAGCCATATTGGATTGAAGAAAAATATTAAATAATGTTTTCTCAGGAACGCTTAATCAATTGACATGAAACAACTATGATCTAGTAATCATAATAAATGCATGTTTTAAATTTCAACATGATCAGATGCATGGTCTGGCAGCCAGAATTATTTAATATTTTGATACGAGTTCTTTTTGTTTTATGGATTTTTTTTTTTGAATAAGGCTCACTTGGCTGTGCCTGGATGGGTTTGTGGGTAGAGGAGTAGCAGCTGAAATGTGAATCCTATCCAGGTTCCTCCTGATGACTTCATCAGCTTTGCTTTTTGCTTGTTCAGGTTCCTTCTGATTACT
>CM068967.1:28148660-28173561 GCA_035128595.1 Eptatretus atami
GTTATAAAGTGGCAGTTCTAATTATGTCTCTTATTAATTACGTAACACACCAGTACACAAATTTGTGGGGTTGAAGTGCCTTTTTTCCTTTTAAAATGTATAATCCCAAACACACCAATCTAATACCCCTGTTCGAGTTGCACCAAAGACTTTTAAAATGGTACGTCTTGCTTCTTTGCTTGACACTCAGCCTATGAAAAGGATAGAGTATGGACAAACATCCATATATTGGTGGTTATAGCGCAGGCTTTGATGAGCCGAATGGCCTCCTGTGTAGCCATTTCTTGTAAGGGAGACAAGACAGTTTATGAGTTTGTTTGTTTCTTATAATCTTCCAACCCCGTGGACCAAGTACCCCTAAATGTGCTGTACCGCATTATTTTCACATGCAGGATGTCTACGTCACGATAAAAACTCAATTATTAATCAAATGGATGTTAAAATATGAAATAACAGCGTTTTGGCCGATCAACCATGCTCTATCAGGTGTGCCCTTTGGTGAGTGACGGGCTGAGCTTGGGTTTCACCTCCACACTTCCACTTTTGAAGATAATAATTCTCTGTCGGGAAGCTAACCAATTGCATTTAAATATTTATATTCCGTCTAAAATTCAAGGTAATATATCAAGGGTCCACAGTCTCTGCGGAACTACACTGAATGTAAGGAGTGGTTGCAAGCTCATG
This sequence comes from Eptatretus atami, assembly GCA_035128595.1. Classification (NCBI taxonomy): domain Eukaryota; kingdom Metazoa; phylum Chordata; class Myxini; order Myxiniformes; family Myxinidae; genus Eptatretus; species Eptatretus atami. The sequence goes on from CM068967.1 coordinate 28,149,345, forward strand.
TACGACCTGAAAGAAGGAAATGAGGAGACCATTTGGCTCATCATTTCCGTATTGCATTCCTGAGTTAATATTTGCTCCAGCTTTACAGAACAATCTTATTGATGTTTCAGTAAGGTCAAAATAACCCAATTTTGATCAGCGAACCCAACTTCATGTTGAACATAATGAAGCTAAGGGAGAAGAAACTTTGGACCCACCCTACCACCACTGTTCCATATAGAAAATCGAGTTTTAGTGCACTAATAAGAGCATGGAAAAACAAATCTTAGCAAGGTAATGAAAAACGAAAACACAGTTGAATGTACTGTCTAAATAATCCATCCATCCATTGGGACCATACTCTCTGCAGAGTGTCGGTGCTGCCTAAGCAGTCTCCTTGGCTATTGGGCACCATCCTGGACGGGTCGCCACTCCGACACAGGATACCAGCAAGCTGGCACTCATTTTGTCGACCTCGGAAGGATGACGGGCAGAGTCAACTCCACCTGGTATTAATTCACCAGCCAAGGGGGATTTGGAACTCAGGATTCTAGGATCCCAAGCCCACCACCCCAACCATTAAGCCAACACCAGGCATGTCTAAATACAAAAATTGAAAACAAGCTTTAGTGGATTAAACAAGACACTAATATATAACAAACCATTATACACTAGCGAGATGTGGTAGTGTGTATGTATATGATGCACAAACTTGGACCTAAATCACCACAAATGGATTGGGCAATCACTCCTAAACAGGTAGATAAATAGTGTGGAAATGACAAGGGTGGGGAGAAGGATGCAATTACTCAATGTCTTCATCCATTTATCTGAAGCCTGGTGGTGGCTAAATGGTAAAGGTGGCTGGTATAATATATTAGGGTTGATCCTGAGTACAAGCCTCTGTGGTGCCATACATAACACCAGGTGAGTTGCCTTAGTTTGTCATTCTTCCGAAGTCGGCAAAATGAGACCCAGGTTAATGGGAAGAATGAGCCATTCGAGTATCTTGTGCTGGAGTGTCAACCTGTCCAGGATTGTGACCCTTAGCCAATGAAACTGCCTCGGCAGCCCGATGCACTTAACCGTGTGAAAGGATTGGTTACAGTACTGTATTATTATTACTATCTACAGCAAGCCCGTGTGTGTGTGTGTGTGTGTGTGTGTGTGTGTGTGTGTGTGTGTGTGTGTGTGTGTGTGTGTGTGTGTGTGTGTGTGTGTGTGTGTGTGTGTGTGTGTGTGTGTGTGTGTGTGTGTGTGCGCGCATGCACGTGCACGTGCACCCCAGTAGAATGCCTCAGAAAGAGGGTCTGCCGTGGTACATATATGAACCAAGATAAGAAAGAAAGAAAACGAAAGAAAACATCAGTGGTCAGAAATTGAACAGAGCAAGGTCGAGCAGAAAAAGGTCAGAATGAAAACAGAAAAATGGAATCGCATTCAATTCCAGTCATCATCACACACATCCCGGAGCTTCTCTCTACCCCTCACTTGCCCTCCCCCCCCTTTACTCCAGCTTTTTCTATTTCCATCTAACCTGGATACTTGTGAATGCATCCCACATCTCTAATTCATATGCACTTGTGTAATTTGAAAGGCATTTGCAGTTCCAAGCACCTCCACCCTCCAGCACTCAACTACTCCTGCACTTCACCCACCCAAACACTCACATCCCAGAAGGCACACAGATTTACTCCTCTTTTATAAAATCTAATGTAAATGCAGAACCATGGATGAAAAATATTTGAGGTTTTGTGGATGCACATCCATATTACGATCAAAATTAAATTATCAATAAATAAGACTACAAAAAAAGGAAACATCGATTGCGATTTACAAATACTGCTTGAAGTTGTGATATCGAGGTAAAACTAGAAGGAAAATCTTTGACGTCTCCGGCATCGCCAGAAATGCTTCTGCCCACATTATGACATCATTATACGTACTTGTACCAAGTTTGATTTAAATTCCTGAACCCAGATTCAAAATATTAAATAATTCTGGCTGCCAGACCATGCGTCCGATCAGGTTGAAATTTGAAACACATATTCTCCATGACTACTAGATCACAATTGTTCAATCAATCATCAACTTTGATTGATGAAGCGGTTCAAGAGAAAAAAAAAATTCTTTAGATTTTTGTTCAATCTAACATGGCTGCCAGACCATGTGACCTATTAATTATTCGTGAACACCCTGGTATCCCCAAGGCTTGGGGAATATGTGGGTGAAGTTTCCCTTTGATCTCTCAAGCCGTTTCAAATTTTTTTCCAAGTTTCAAATTTTTGCATGGAGTGGTTTTCGAGACAGAGGTCCAAAGTTTTTCCTTTTTTCCAACATGGCTACCACACCACGTCACCTATGACGTCATAATTATCATTGAAACATTCTACATGAGTAGTCAAACCTTTTGTGAAAATTTCGTGTCTATTGGATAAGTGGTTGCAGAGAAAACAGAGAAAATTAGCACAGACAGACAGACAGACGAGCCCAAAAGGTAATGCCTCATCAGTGGAGGCAGAAAAAAAAAACTTAAAACCCTCATTTTTCTAAGTAAGATACACACAGGCACACAAGCTCCCATTTTCCCCATGTCATATATAAGAAAATAACATTATGACCATCACACATCTGTAGCTTACTCACTTAACCCCATATTGACAGGTCCACATGACCATGATACGAGCTCAATGGTGTGTTCTTGCAAAAACATTGTGATTTTTCTGTATCCACATGACTGCAGATTGTATAGACAGCTTAACAGTATCATATAGGAAATGGGAATGTGCTCTATGCTGAAGCACCTCTTTCTGACAGTGTTCCAGAATAACAGTTGTGTTGCTGGAAACGAATAAACGGAGAAGCGATTCAGAACCAGATAGCTCAAAGGTAAGCATGCTTTAGCTGCATCTATCCATCATGACACCAAACTTTAAAAAGCACGACAAATGCTGTCCGTAATTGCACACAATCATTTCTGCCCCATCATTCATACTCCGAGTCTGCACTCTGGATTTCTGTCACTCCCTTTGGCATTTTAAAACCGCTTCCCAGGAACCCAGGAAGAGCACGGAAGAAAGGAGAAGGTCCAAGCAAGCACGTCAGGGTACAGAGTTCCCAATGAAGTGTCATGAAGAAACTGGGTAGTCCATCCCATGGAATCTCCTCTCCCTCTTGAAACAATGTGCAAAATTAACATCTTCCGGAGAGGGATGGTAACTTTACATAAATCGACTATTTCATGGACGCGGGTGGATAATAAACTGCTTGGCCGATTTGTGTGTGCAGCCCAGTAGGATGTCTGAAGGGTTTATGTGGAAGAGAGCTGGGAAGTCAAATTCAGAGATGAATAATGAGCATACAACAAAGAACTGAACGCAAAAAAGAAACGTGGAGAAAATGCATTCTCATGGGGAATGAAGATTTTTAAAAAGTGGAAATTGATTTTAAAAAAGGAATTTCAATAATTTTCTTTAAAAATTCATCATTCATATGAAACCATCTGTAAACAATCCCAGAAAATAGTCATGCCTCGAGCGAGGGGTGGAAGCGTGGGGAGGGGAGGGAGACCTTTCCCTAACTATAATATCGACCAATTTGGAAGCAAAAAGCAGAAAGTTACAAGGCACCCACAAAGAGAAGAAATCTACCCACAAGGCCTTCATCGAGTACTGATCTCCCCTCTGGGCTGGTGCCCCTGCCTCACACCCTGCTCAGCTTGACGCCGTGGAAACCAAGGTTTTACTCTTATTAAAATCTCCCGTGTTGAAGCTGAGTCGATGGGCCTATCACTTTGCTATCACAGACAAGTCGGTAGTCTCTCTGTCTTGTACCACCTCCTTTCTGGTGTTGCACGCTCTGCTCCTTCCGTACTTCCCCTCCCCCCCCTTCCCAAGGTTTCTGGAGGTGTACAAGCTGGTGAAACCTCCTGGTGAAACTCCAACAATCCCAGATCACTGCTCACCTCCACTCTTTTGTTCCTCTTGCTTTTCTGACCAGTGGAACCAACTTCCACATCCTCCTCATTCTTCCCTCCAGTTCTTCAAGACAGCTGTTCACCACCATCTCAGATCAACAGCCCATCCAAATCCACGATCTTCTTTTACCCCATTACGCCCCCCCCCCACCCCTTCCCCCCATTTTTGTAGAAGGTACACTTTAATCGATTGTAATATGGAGGTGCATCCCAAGCCTTCAAAGTTTCCAGTTTCTCCTTCCTGAGTGCTTGCTTCTGTATCCATCTTGTCCTTCCCGTGTGTCCTTCCCTACTCCTCTTTCTTCCCAACGTCCATTATTTCTGTCAGTCTATCTCTACTTTATCCTTCAACCCTGCGTTTGGAGTTTCCCCCCTCTCTTTCAACTGTTCCTTTTGTTCTGTTACATCCTGCGCGGTCATGTGTTCTAGCTCCCCCACAAGCCTCAATGTTGTAGTTTTTAAAATAGGACCACTGGACGTGCAGCTTATCTGGGCCCTGTCCTAATGTTGTAACCCAAATTTGGTATAATTCTGACTGGTGGGTCTGGAGAAGAAGATTTTTGAAGGAATTTACACGATTTTCGCAAAAATTGAATAAGTCGGCCATTGACTGAGCTTTGCAATTCCTGTTAACAGTCAGGAGCAGAACCTTGATGCCAAATTTCAGCCAGATCGGCCCTGTGGTTTGGCCGGAGAAGTTGAAATAAGAGACGGACAGGTGGACGGACAGACAGACAGACAGGTGGACAGATGGTGCACGATGACAAGATGTTATCTGGAATTACAATTCCAGAAATGCGAAAAAAAAATCTGCCAAATGTCGGAAGTCACAGAAAATTTTAATGGCATTACTGAATATGTGTGGGAAGGATTTGTGGGAGGGAGGAGATATTGTTTATCAGGAACCTTGACAAATTATAAATAGCTTTGTGAGGGTTGCTTCAGCAGCCCCACCTTCCATTGAGACAGCGACCTGGCAGGTTAAATTCTTAGCCTTGAAAATGCTTACAGCTGCTCATGAGCATCCTGATAACCAACGAGTTGGGTATAGTGGGGCGGATATGTAACATTTTTTGGTGGAGTTGTGCACTTCTGGAAAGAAGCATGAAACTTTGCCCTGGGGGGGTTTTGGGTATGCTGATTTCAAAAATTGCGGGAACCACGATGTCACTCCAGCGGTTCTCACCAAAAATTAAGAAATTCAAAATGGCCGCCGCAAAAACACATTTTTTCCCATAAAACGGCTCGAAGTAGCCCGATTGCCTTGATCTTGATGTCTATACTTATGTTTTTGAGGTCAATGAATCCAATAAAACACATGAGAAGACTCATAACCTACATCTTCATGCTGAAAATTTTTAAAATATTGCTGTATTAACAATAATTTTCATAGAAACGTATCATAGTGATTGCACCAAACCTTAATTCCTTAAATAATTGTGTTCATGCCACTAGAGCAGAAACCTGGTAAGGCTTGAATTTAGCACATTCTTGATGTTATTCATGCACCATTGTCCTATAAATGCATAGCAAATTGTGTAAATGTACATCTCTACACAATGATGTACATCTCTTCTCAAGGATGTATATATCATGCCAGGCTAGAGACAGTGATATGGATGCTTTCTTCAGGCATGAAAATCATGCCTGGCCTTCATCATTGGCAGCGAATCGCATCATGCACCAATCAGCAAATCAGACTTGATGGAATGTTTGGAATCATTGGTACCTCAAGCAGAATCTGTTCCAAAAGTGGATGTAAAAATTGTTGATGGCGCTGCCCTTGTGCACATACTCGATCCGAAGAAGTCAAAGGCTTCTGTCAAAACTTTCAAGGACTCACAACTGGTGTTCCTGCCATATTTGGAACGCATGCTCCAGGATGTTGTTCGTTTGGATGTAGTCTGGGATGTATACAAGGAGGACAGCCTCAAGGCACAGACACGACAGAACCGTGGATCTGGAAACAATCTCAGAGTTGCCAACAACACAAACATGCCTATAACTGGAAGAATTTCCTGCGTTGCGATTCGAACAAAGAGAGTCTGTTCAAACTCCTAGCCAGTGCAATACAGGAGTTTCAACCCCCGAACGGAAGCTAGTCATCTCTACACATGGCGAGAAAGTTGTTTCATACCCATATCCAATCTCTCGACTTGTCCTGCACTCATGAGGAAGCGGACACACGGCTCCTGTTTCATGCTTCAATTCATTCAATCACGGATTCACAAGCTGATGATACATCTACGGATACCGATGTGGTGGTTATTGCAATTGCTGTGGCAAGTGTCTTAAAGGAGTTTGAAATATGGGTGGCATTCGGTCATGGGTCTAAAGTACAGTATATCCCCTGTCACCTGATTTCAGCTGAATTAGGTGATGATGCATCTTGGGGTCTTCTGTTTATGCATGCAATATCAGGATGTGATACTGTTTCTGCCTTCTTTGGAATTGGAAAGAAAAGAGCTTGGGCAGTATGGCAAAGTATGCCTCAGCTTACACCTACTTTCCTTAGTTTATCTCGTGCTCCAGCTCAGATATCCCAAGACGATGTGGACCAAATAGAAAGATATGTTGTTCTCTTGTATCAGCGAACATCTGCACTTTGCCATGTGAATGAAGCCAGGAAGCAGTTGTTCACCAACAACCGTAAGATAGAAACATTCCTCCAACATTACATGCCCTAGAACAGCATGTGAAAAGGGCTGTTTATCAGGCAGGGCATATCTGGGACAGCCACTTGTAGGAAAGCCCAATGTTCCATCACCAGATATATGGGGCTGGGAGAGAGTGAAAGATGATTCCCATGGACTCCATGCTGGTCTACTCTGCCAGAGGCAGCCAAAGGTTGTCAAGAACTGTTGAAATGTGATGCAAAAAGGAATGCACTAAAAGATGCACTTGTGTCAAAGCAAATCTGCCATGTACACAGTTGTGCTTCTGCTCGGGACAGTGTAACAGAGAGTAAGAAGTAAATCTTGGCCATGTTAACACAACACTACAGTGACATAGTGACTGATATGTTAGAGTAATTCGACAACATTTTAATGGACACATATGCTGCACCTTAGCACATGGTTTTCCTAGTTTTCCATCATATAGTTCTGCAGTATTGAGAAATACATATTCTAAAGGAACTACATGTGTTGTACCTGATCATTCCATGGCAGAATAGTACAGAGTTAAGCCTAGCTACTGGAGCAATAGTAAACCCCTGGTGGTAATTCTTGGAACTTGTTCATGTCATTTTGTTGTGTAGCATAGGTGTCCCTTTAACAGAACGAATGACACACAATTGGATCCCTTAAACTCATAAAAATTGTATTGGTGCCAAGATGGCAATCGGTGCACTCACTTTTGATGTTGACGTTTTAGGAAATTGCGCTATGGCCTTTTAAAAAAATTTTTTTACAATAAAGATATATGTTAAGAGTCTTCACATGTGTTTTATTGGATTCATTGACCTCAAAAACATAGGTACAGACATCAAGATCAATGCAATCGGGCTACTTAGAGCCGTTTATGGGAAAAATGTGTTTTGCGGTGGCCATTTTGAATTCTTAATTTTTGGCGGGAACTGCTGGAGTGACATCGTGGTTCCCGCAATTTTTTAAATCGGCACACCCAAAAACCCCCTAGGGCAAAGTTTCATGCTTCTTTCCAGAAGTGCACAATGATTTCACATATCCGCCCCACTAGTATGGGAATTGACAATAGAACAAATTTGGCAAGTAGAATGAAAACTTCTTCTTTTATTCCAGTTCATTGAAGGTTTTCTTTGTAAGAAGTATCAACCTCGTTTGAGAAACCTGCTAAACAAGGATATGAGGTTCGAATGTTTTCCTGGATGAGTAAATAATTTGTCCTGGAAACTTTCTCAAATAAAATTGGCACAGGCAAGAAAATAAGTGCAAAACTTTTCAAAACAAATCACTGTGCGCAACACATTGGAACGGAATTATAAGCAAGATGAGCGAATGGTTTCAATGCTCGCCACCAATGCCGATGAGTGTGGCAGGAAAAGGAGCACGTTCGATCTAAATGTCTTTTGTTATTATGTCTGTTGTGAAGTGACTTCCTTTTCATTTAAGTAATGTATGTAAAAGTTCATCCGTGACACTTGTACATTGTAATAGAATTCAGTTGGAAGGGAGAGAGTTCCGAAAGGAATGCAAAATCTAAGATTCTAAGGTTACGTACCAAGAGGAAGGCTTCCTTTGCTTTCATGTTTATTCCGGTGTGGCAACTGATGTGATTGTTTGTTGGTGTCAAAAACGTGCTCGCCGAAACAAGATGTAAAGATCAAGCTGCAGTCAGTTCAGGAAACATCCCGTATGATTTGTGTGAAGGATTTGCTGTTTTATAAAAAATAATTTTCAATGTCATAAAAGTTATTTTGTTTCAGTTAAAAATGAGGTTTCTTCATCTGTAACAATATTTGCGAGGGTTGAGGGATCAGCATATTTTATGGATATATATGTATGTATGTATGTATGTATATATATATATATATACATATACATACACACATATATTTATACACACACACACACACACACATATATATATATATACCACATTAACAGATGGAACACATGGCTTATTGTTCCTCCCAAAGGACATGAAGCACCAGGGTGACAGCTTTCACATGGCAGGCAGATCGGTGATCTCTTTATTTTTTACTGACTTCTCTGGTAATGCAAGTCTTTCCTTGGGAAATTAGAGGTCCTTTCAGTCAGCAAGGCCTTTATGCATAGCTCAATGGAGCACTGTTCTTCGCTATGGGCTTGTGCTCCAGCATCACATCTGTCTCTCCTGGATTCTGTGGAACCTAAAGCTTTCAAAATTATTTCAATGTACCATGATGAGGCCAAAGCACAAGGTCTGTTGCTCTCCCATCGCAAGCAGGTAGGTTGTCTGTTTTTACCGCCTCTTCTCTGATATTGCTCCCTCTGCTCTCTCAGTCCTCTGACCATCCCTTTCAACTCCATGATGCCCGTGTTCTTCTATTAAACCCCTCTTGGTTATACTTCCAAAATCCAGGCTGACTGTACACGTCAACTCCATTGTTCCTCACTTCTCTTGTCCATGAAACCAGCTTCAAGAGGCTATTCTTTCCCACTCTTCCGACCAGAGCTTCAAGTAGGCAGTGCACCACCACCTTGTGTCATCCCCCATCCTATTCCATGATCTTTGTTACCCCCATTAACCCTTCCTAACCCAACCCTCTTGCTGATTTCTGTGTTTCCTCCCCTCCTCACTCTTCCTTTCCTGTTCGTTCATTCATTCCCTTGCTGGTTGTGCCCAATTGTTGCCCTACGACTCTACTGTCAATTAAATCGTGCTCTTCCACGAGCCTCTTTCTTGTAGAGAAAAAAAAGTCGGTTCAGGAATCAAACCTAAAGTATGCTCTCTTTGGAACTATCCTATTAGCCTCGTATTTATACTACTGAGATAATATTGCATTTCATAATTTTGGAATAATTATTACAACATTATTGCATGAGGCATCTTGCACGAATCTTATCTGTGATTGAATTTGCTTGAGAAGATATAATACTGCACCTTGCAAGTTTATAACTTCATGAGCTATTTCATGAACCTTCCTGAAACAGTTCAATCACCCCCTTCCTTGCAGGGCTTCAAGCAAGCTGTGCACCACCCCACCACCATCTCATGTCATTTCCCATCCCCACCAGCGCGATTCTTTCGGCCGGAGACTGTTCAATCACACTCTCTACCCCCAGCTTGAAAGCAAACTGTGCATCCCCATCTCATGTCATCTCCCATCCCTACTTTGTGGTCAATGTAACCAGAGGCCTTTGATGATGGTTATATTGGGTTATGCAAATCAAGCATTTGCTAAAGGTAACTCTCATGGAATGTAGTTTTTGACTGTATGCAAGCTGAGCTACAAAGCCTTGCATTTTAAAGCTTACTTTTATCTTATTGATGAGGCCTTAAGACGGTAAAAGGTGTCCAAGGCCTAAGCTTTAAAATTCTGGCTTGAACACTACCCCATACAGATATTGTTGAGAGTTCACAATTTAGAGAGAGTTATTACCACCTCCGCCACCAAAGGTGGACGGAGATTATGTTTTCGGCCCTGTCTCTTTGTCTGTCTGTCTGTGAGCATGATATCTCAAAAAGTTGCAGACGGATTCGAACGAAACTTGGTGGACAGGTTGAGGGTGTGTGACAAGGACAAATTGATTCCCATCAGTATGTTCCACATGGTTACATTTGGTGAAGATCCGGATTCGGATCCGAGAATCTTTTCAAGTGATTCTTCACCATTGAGAGAAAGAACAAAAAATGATATATAGCACCATATTTCAAAATGTTGTGGAGGATTCGGGCAAACTTCGATGGATGAGTTGTGGAGGTGACAAGAAAAAGTTGCTTAAATTTTGGTTTAGGTGCAGAAGTAGATCTGACCTATCAATGGGCTACAAAACATAAACTGCTCATTGCTCAACCTGGTGGAGGTATGCATAGAGGTAGTTTTGTTTACTGTGATTGTTAATGCATTATAGCTTTTAATACTTCAGCAAAGTGTAAAATACTGAAAAGGTTTAAGTTGACGATCAATGAAAGTTCAAAATTTAAGGAAATTCCCACGATCTAGGTAATTTATACTGGCAAACTTTAGCTCTTCCACATTTACACAGCAATGTGACAAGACATCCCACTTGATCGGAAGGGAACAGCTGCTGCTACAGACCTCAGTGCAGAAGCAGCTTCTGTTGCCCTTGTCTCGCCAAGCGCTTTGGTAACAAGGGGGTCACACAGGGGTCCTGCCATGTCTAATGATGTTGGAAATGCAGCGCGTGGCATGCCGCTCTGTGACCAAAGAGTCTGAAGACACAAGAGATTCCTACAAGTTCTCACTAAACAAGAATAATGGGAGAAAAAAATGTTGTTTTCCCTCCCAGATTCCCAAGCCTCATCACAGCCGAACCACATTAGAAGGGCTTCCACCATCTGTGGATCAGGATGTGGATCAGGTGCCCAAGCTTGCCTGAGCAGGAGAAGAAAGATTCAAACATAAGGCAGTGATTGAGAGAAGTTGCTGTTAGACCGATTTTAATACATGGGGATCACACAATTGCCTGGAGACTGCCTTCCATTTACACATTCAGATAAACCCCCACTATTGCGTAATTAAATATTGCAGTGCACCAATATTCCTATTTGCAGGGGTTTTTCTCTGCTCCCCTAAATGTCTAAATGATCACAGTGCCAGGAACACAGTCCCCCCATATATTTATTGAAATGCTTGTGTGGAAAAGACTCAAAACAGCAGCACATGAGCAGCTGTGACACTGCCATCGGTCAACATCGTGGTCTCTCGTGCCTAGGACTGGGAAGTACAGGCACAAATGATTTAGGGGGCCCAAGGATGATCTTAACAAGGGATCTTCAACTCAAATTTAGGACTCATCAGTTTGTTCCACGTCTTCAGCGAAGGAAAAGCGCCGAGCAACATATTCTTGTGAATTTCTGACCGACCTGGTTGATTGATCGCAATCAAGACACACGATAAGTACATTCTCCAATACAACTGACCCGGTGTGAAACAACAGCCGACAAACAACCGTTGCAGTTTTCTCAAGCAGGCCACACGAGTGGATCTGATGGCAGGAACGAAGGACTGGGCCTCGTCTTGCCTTGGACTCAAGCCAAACTGATGGAGCGAGACAGTACCCGCAATCAATTCCATCGTTTAAAGGCAGAGCGGGGAGAGAGCGGCATGACAAGGGTCATTACGAGACATAGAAACACCCCACTCCAGATCCAACCTGCCTGCCAACGATATCAACTCTGCATGCCCGCCAATTTTGCCAACCTCCATGTATACCTCGCTTTCACTTAAAATCAAAGAAACAAAAAGGATTTCACAATTTATGTTGGCATGAATTATAGTTTTAGTGTCAGTATTTTTGGCAGTGCAAGTGCAGAAAGAACAAAGTGAGAAAGTGTGGACTGAAGGAAATAACTATGCAGCAGGAAAAGGAAGCGATTATAATACAGGGATGTAAAAAGAAACTTCAATACAGCAGAACATTTAGTCAGTCACACTTGTCTTGCATCCAAATGTCAAAATCAAATGGGCCATCAATGTTTTCTGTAGAATGGGTCAATGTTGGCAGGGTGTCATCACAAAAGAGCACTTTTATGAAGGTTTCCAGAGGATCTTCACAATCAATTTTAACACAGGATGAGGCCATTTTGTCCATATGCGTCAGGGTATTAGTACCAAATTAATTTCGATCTGTCAGTATATGGGCTGAATTATTGGAGGGTGTGTGGTGGGGAGTTCAGGCACAGGGATATACATGTTGTGGGTATAATATATATATATATTATATATATATATATATATATATATATATATATATATATATATATATAATATTATATATATATATACAGTGGGGAGACAAGTATTGATACACTGCCGATTTTGCAGGTTTTCCCACTTACAAAGCACGTAGAGGTCTGTAATTTTTATCATAGGTACACTTCAATCTGTGAAAGACGGAATCTCAAACAAAAATCCTGAAAATCACATTGTATGATTTTTTTAATAATTAATTTGCATTTTAATTGCATGAAATAAGTATTTGATCACCTACCACCAGTAAGAATTCTGGCTCTCACAGACCTGTTAGTTTTGTCTTTAAAGCCCTCCATTCTCCAGACTATTACCTGTATTAACTGCACCTGTTTGAACTCGTTATCTGCATAAAAGACAGCTGTCCACACTCAATCAATCAGACTCCAACCTCTCCACAATGGGCAAGACCAGAGAGCTGTCTCAGGACATCAGGGACAAAATTGTAGACTTGCACATGCTGGGATGGGCTACAGGACAATAGGCAAGCAGCTTGGTGAGAAGGCAACAACTGTTGGTGCAATTATTAGAAAATGGAAGAAGTTCAAGATAACAGTCAATCTCCCTCGGTTCTGGGCTACATGCAAGATCTCACCTCGTGGAGCCTCAATGATCATGAGAAAGGTGAGGGATCAGCCCAGAACTACACGGCAGGACTGGTCAATGACCTGAAGAGAGCTGGGACCACAGTCATCCAAAAGAAAAACCATAAGTACACACTAGCCCATCCAATGGATTAAAATTCCTGCAGCGCACGCAAGGTCCCTCTGCTCAAGCCAGCGCATGTCCAGGCCGCGTCTGAAGTTTGCCAATGACCATCTGGATGATCCAGAGGAGGAATGGGAGAAGGTCATGTGGTCTGATGAGACCAAAATAGAGCTTTTGTTTAAACTCCACTCGCCGTGCTTGGAGGAAGAAGAAGGATGAGTACAACCCAAGAACACCATCCCAACCGTGAAGCATGGAGTGGAAACATCATTCTTTGGGATGCTTTTCTGCAAAGGGGACAGGACGACTGCACCGTATTGAGGGAGGATGGATGGGGCCATTGTATCACGAGATCGTGGCCAACAACCTCCTTCCTCCAACAAGAGCATTGAAGATGGGGCGTGGCTGGGGTCTTCCAGCATGAAAACGACCCGAAACACACAGCCAGGGCAACTAAGGGGTGGCTCCGTAAGAAGCATCTCAAGGTCCTGGAGTGGCCTAGCCAGTCTCCAGACCTGAACCCAATAGAAAATCTTTGGAGGGAGCTGAAAGTCTGTGTTGCCCAGCGACAGCCCCGAAACCTGAAGGATCTGGAGAAGATCTGTATGGAGGAGTGGGCCAAAATCCCTGCTGCAGTCTGTGCACACCTGGTTAAGAACTATAGGAAAGGTCTGATCTCTGTAATTGCAAACAAAGGTTTCTGTACCAATATAAGTTCTGTTTTTTGATGTTATCAAATACTTATTCATGCAATAAAATGCAAATTAATTATTTTAAAATCGTACAATGTGATTTTCAGGATTTTTGTTTTAGATTCCGTCTTTCACAGTTGAAGTGTACCTATGATAAAAATTACAGACCTCTATGTCTTTGTAAGTGGGAAAACCTGCAAAATCGGCAGTGTATCAAATACTTGTTCTCCCACTGTATATATATATATATATATATATATATATATATATATATATATATATATATATATATATATATATATATATATACCATGAAACCTAATGGTCCCAAACTTTTCATGCATACAAAAGGAACTTAAAGGTAGTACTCAAATGAAACTGGGTGTTTGGGTTAATTTGAACACCCCTTTTGAAGATTATTTATGGCCTTGATTATCCTTCAAGGCATCAGCCCCACACAGCTTGCTGGTATCTTACTTTGCATTTTTTTTTTGGGGGGGGGGGGGGTGCTGCTCAACAATGCCTTGACTTGGAAGAGGCTGCAACAGTTTCTTAACAATAAAGTTTTTTTTCACTCTCCTCACTCATATCATCGAATGCCTGATCATCCATACCTACGAATCGCTGGATACATTGCAATGCTAATTAATAAACGCCCAGAGATGCTGGCGTTTGTGGCTTTATTTCATGCCATAACTTCAAGAATCTCTAACCTGAGCCAAGTTATAAAATTTAAACTTCGTAATTGACCTCAGCAGCAGTTCCGACTGCAAAAAAAGTGTTCATTTGTCAAATTCACACATTGTTTGACATTCCGGGCATCTCCGGGTGCATCGTGTTTATAAATATAACCAATCGGCGATCACTAATTGTTTGCCAAGCCAGCCGCTCCTTATCAACCGTTTTGTTGGAATGCTTGCTTGATTTCTTAGGCCACTTGGCAAGCACACTGTACAAGGTGCTTTGTTGTTCGTTTGCAAGCCATGGTCATACATGGCAAAAGTATTCGCACTGTCACTGAATATATTGATCGACTGAAACAACATTCGGCCCGACTCACCTGTGTTTGGCCTGTGTTGTCGTGCGGTGCCTTGGGCTTTGGCTCACCCACTGAAAATGTGCAATTATATTTTACATGACATTTCCCATTTTTGTATGATCTGCTTTTATAATATGACCCATCATTTCGATGTAGACAGATACAAATAAAAAATTGAGCATTTAGTTTTTTTAAGTTTCTTCATTGGTTTAGTTGGAATGCTTGCATGAGTGCTTAAGCCACTTGGCGAGCGCTCGACAAGCTTCAATGTCCACAAGCTTCCATGGCAATATTGCAGCTTGGTTCTCCGTGAGGACATCTCCGGAGTGAGAAAGTCAAAATAAATAACAGGATTACAACGAGTAAAAAATGTGTTTCAGTGGTTACAAAGCAATGAATCGCCACATCACGGCAGGATAGCTGAGAGATATGCACACTAGCTCTAAGCTGTCTAGCCTGGGTTTGAATCCCAACTCAGCAAAAACTGTCATCTCGGAGTTTAACTGGCAGGACGATTCATCAATGTGTGTACTGTCCCTCAGATGGACGTTAAATTTTGCATCACATCTGCCGTAATCCCCCCTCTCCTTCTCTCTCTCCCCTTCCTCTCTCTCTCCCATCCCTCCCCCTTCCCAACCCTCCCCCTCTGTTAAGGGGACTATTAAGGACTGACTGTTTCATTTTGAATTTAAAACGGCTTCCCCAGAGTGACGCATGTATGAATCCGATTCCTCTCCCAGAGTGTATCGTGACATTTGGTGAGGTGTCACTCTGCCCCCTCCCCCCTTTCCTCGCTCTTCCCTCCTTCCTCACCCACTCCTAGCTTGCCCACACCTCACCCATACTCTCTCCCTCCCTTCCCTCCTGTCCCCTCCCCTCCCCTTAAATATCACCGTCAGCAATCTGACAGGTTACATTTGCCTAGAATGTGTATGTGTATATATATATATATATATATATATATATATATATATATATATATATATATATATATATATATATATATATATATATATATATATATATATATATATATATATGTGCAAGCAGAGACACACCCACTGAGTGGGTGAAGATTGTGCATTACTTGCTGAAACAAGTGTAGCCTGAATATTGAAAGAAATCAATATCGATGTTTGTGTGGTGTGCATCTTAAGTATCTAGTGAGTCTCAGCGGTGTGAAGATTGAAAGGGTCTAAGGGGTCTAAAGGTGATCTACATCCCCCACATCCAAGAGTAGTTATGATCTTAAGGAGTCTAAAGGTCTTAAGGGTAAAGGTTCTAAAGTGCCTCAAAGGTCTAAAAGTTATAAGGGGTCTTAGAGGATATAAAGGGACTTAATAATATCTAAAAGGGTCTATAGGTATATAAAATGCTATTTGGTAGACTTTTTGGTTTTTGATACTCTATGGTACAGCCATTGAAATGTCACGTGTAATCTGGTTGCTCATAGGACCTCTAATGAAAGGGAGACAATTCTAATTTGGCTCATGCATGCGTAATAGGACTTTCTCATATCATATATATCTATGGTTCTTGGTCTTGGCATAGTTACCGGATAAAGTGATGGGACTGGTCTGCCACAATGGAGAAATAACCCAAATAATAACACATGAGAAATCCGAAAAGAATCAAAAATTTAAATATAAAATTTTTCGATTTTTATTTTTTATTTTTTCTATTTCACGGAAAACCCTCAATAAGTAATCCCTGAGTACACCCTATATCAGTTGTATCTCATTCCATTACATTTTAATTACAGTGTGATTTTGGAATGTGTGCGTGCGTGCGTGCGTGTGTGTATGCAAACATTAACAGCACATTCACATTTTGATGAGATCGTCTCACAGTCATCACAATGACGACACAGGTATACAATCATCCAAACGAATCTACCTACTTGTCCTGCCAAAAGCTAAGTACCCCTCCATCCCAAATGTTTCCAGGTAGCTATCAAATTTTACTTAAAACCTATCCACTATTTCTGCCGCCACTACTTTTCCAGGAGACCAATCCATGCATCAACTACTCTATGAGTGAAAGACTCCCTTATGATTGCCCCAACTTTACTCGACTCTCTTTATTCTCAGGCTATGTCCCCTGCTCCTGTCACTGTTTATTTTGTTGAAAAAAATCGTCTGCATTGATTTTGTCTCTACCCTTCATTATGTTAAATATCTCAATCGAATCCCTTCTTAATCGCCTCCTTTCTCATGTTAAAAGTCCTGTCTCCTTCAGCCACTCCTCATAGTTTCATCCAGCTCGCCCAGGAATCAATCTCGTCACTATTTGCTGAACCTTCCCTTTGGCTGCTATGTCCTTCCTCAAATGTGGTGACCAAAACTGTAAACAATACTGCATGTCTCAATGAAATGTATACAGATTTTATATCTCAAAAACTATACCATCTTGTCATTCTTCACTGCCTTATGGGTAACAGCTGACTGATGATGTGTAATCATTCCATCACATGCATAGGTAGTAGTAACATTCCACGTTGCCCCTCTCTCTCTCTCTCTCTGCCGTTTAATGATTTTTTTTCTGCTATATTAAAGTCTGCATACATTTTATTGATGCACCCTGTATTCTCAGCCAGCTTCTCCTGCTTACAGCATGGATTACTCCATCAAAACAACAATTCAACTACATACGAGAAAATAGAGTTTGACGAACTCGAGTTATGGTGTGCAAAATGATTATCAAAGGGCACATGACCTTTGACTTGTTGAATCCACAATTTAATCAGTTCATATTTGTGTGACATTCCGTGTTTGTGCCAAGTTTGGTTGAAATCCCTTTACTGTGGTTCACAAGTTATTGCGATACCAAAATGATTTTCACCAAGAGGCCGCATGCCCTTTGACTTTTCAAAACTAAAATGTAATCGCTTCATCTTTATATGACAGTCCAAACTTGTGGGGCTGTCAGAAAGGGATCGAGGTATTCACATTTGCCTCTGAGCAGTCTAGCCTGGGTTTGAATCTTGACCCATCTATAAACAGTTATCCTGGTGTCTCTACAGGCAGGGCGAGACTTCAATGTGTGGGATGTCCCTCGGATGGAAGTTAAACTGGGCTTTCTTGTCTACCAGCATTAGTTGGTGGATGTTAAGCATTAGGTGAGCTATCACCGATACCCTGAACAAATTCCAAATTCCTGCTCAAACCTACAGGGGGCACTGCATCAGTGGCACAGCCGCATTCCGAGCGATTATGCAACCAGCAGCCACAGGGTGCATATCAAACGAATGAGTCGATACTTGTGCCAAGGTTGGTTCAAATCTTTTCAGTGGTTCCCAAGTTATAGTAGTAACAATGACTTTCAATTGAAGGGCACATGACCTTAGACCTTCACGTTATTAACCCAAACTCTGAAAAGTTCGTTTTTGTATCACAGTCCATACTTGTGCCAGGTTTGAGTGAAAGCCCATCAGTGGTTCAAAAAAAGGTATCACGGTAACCAAGATTTTCAATTAAAGGTCAAATGACCTTATACCTTTGACCTTTTGAACCCAAAACCTGATCAGTTCATCTTTGTGTTACAGTCCATAGTTAAGCCTGGTGTTGGCTTGTGGTTAGGGCAGCTTACTGAGGATCCTATGGTCCTGAGTTTGAGCCTCGTTGGCTGTTGAATTAACACTAGGTGGGGTCGACTCAGCCTGTAATCCTTCTGAGGTTGGTGTAATGAGTACTAGTGTACTGGTAGAGGGGCACAGCATCAGCCGCGCTTCCAAGAAATGATCGCTACCCGGCAGCCAAGCAGTCCATACTTGTACCAGGTTTGGTTGGCATCGCTTCAGTGGTTTACAAGTTATCGGGGTAACACAGATTTTCAATTAAAGGTCACAAGGTCAAACCAATAACAGACGGACGCACGCACTGATAGCCAAAAAACATCATGCCTCCGGTTGCGGAGGCATAAAAACCCTGGTCCAAAAATGTCAGACCTCTTGCTTGCAGTGAAATGTTCCACCTGATTAAACGTTTGTGCCTTTCAAAGAAAGCCAATCAATTGGTAATTTATACGAATTAGGATCTTTCCTTTAGACAAAAAATTAATTAAATATTTTGCAAAATTGAATTTTCTATACCTGGTCCAGTCTCAATTATTCACTTTATACCCTTGACATTGTAACACTCACCTCCATTCATTCACACGAAAGAATACAATTGAAATAAGTATCAAATGGAACTTTGGTGAATTTCTCAAAAAGTTTCAATGGAGGCAGTCATGTCTTGCATTTTTCAATTCTGTGTTGGCTGTGAAGAGAGCATGTGACATTTCATAGCCAATCATGCAGTAAAAAGTCAATACGTTACTGCCTCAACCAATCTCAATGAGAAACAAGGAAGAGCATTTAACAATGCAGAGGCTTGCCGGGGCATTTGTGAGGCGGCCCCTTTCACACACAGGGTGCTAGCTAAAAGTTGGTCACCGGGGTCGCTGATCTGCGTACGTTGGTGTTAAAGTTGATCTACATGTGAACTCACTGACACACAGACCGATTACAACAGCCTCTACCATCCCTTCAGGAACTGACGAGACGAACAAACTGAAGTTTTTTAAAGACAGGCTGCAAGGCTTATGTAATAGCCGAACAGGGGCGAAGGATTAAAAAAAAAAACACAACTTGTGGCGAAGGGTAAACAGGACAAAAATATATAGCACCAGAAGAGGAAATGTAGATGAAAGCAGGAGCATGGTCTCTGTGGGTGTGGTCAAGCTTAGGTAAATATGGGAGAGCCAATGAGGTAGCAGTTAGCATGAGGAGGCCCTGGAAGGAGACAAATCCATATGCAAGAGAAGGTCTGATGAATGAAAGGAGGTGAGTGTTGCGGCTAGGCTTGGGCAGGGTAACAAGGGAAGGGTCTGGTGGAATGGATGTGGCCTGGAGGGGAATGGGATCGGTAGAGTGGTAAAATAGTCACAATCGAGCCAATATATGACTGCAAGGCCAGCACCCAGCTGCTTGTGGTGAGAAAGAAAGACACCTTGAGTTTTGGCCTCCTGTAAGGAGATATCAATGACAAAGAGAGCCTTTGACTCCATGGCCTCAACGTGGACAACATAGGAAGTCGCAACATGAGTTCTGAGAGAGCCATAACACATGACATTTCAGATGAAGGCCTTCGATACAGTTATAAGCTCTGATGTCAGCAAATTCAGGACTTGGTCATGTGGAGAATTTTGAGGCAGCAGCAGATTTTTGAGGTCAGCTTGAAGATATGATCTGCCCAAGAAAGGTTGTAGGTGATGCTCAGGAGCTCCAGAGACCATACCTCTCTCAGAGGCTGATAATGGAAATAACTCGAGGGATTTGCCAGCTGGTCCTTAAATATGGAGAAAGTGAGAGCATGGGTCTTAAAAGGCATGTTCCAGGTAGTTTTGAGATTGAGGGCATTCATCCAATGGTGATAGAAGAAGCAACATCTTCAGTGTGGAATGACCTGGGCATGAGAAAAACTAATAAATCGGATATGACAGTTGAGAAGAGAGGAGTTTAAAGATCTACTCCAATGATCGATTCCATTTCCATGCTTGTTAGTGGTGGGTAGAACGTCGAGTGGTCTATGGCTGAGAATGGTCAGTTTTAGTATTAATCTAATGAATTGGGGTGGCATTGGTGGTTTTTCATCATTCGAGGAGGTAGCCCAAAGAGATTGACCTGAAAAAAATACAGTGAACGAGTACACAGAGCAGTTAAATACATCTGTAGTAACAAAGTGTCAATAGTGCTGGATCCAGAATCATTGGAGTTGGCATTAGTGTATCGGAATTGCTTCACTTTTGTGGAGAGAAGCTCACACACTGGATGGGGCTTTTCAAATGAGCTGGGATAGTATGGATATCATGAAGAGGATTGGCATCCTCGACCTTATGCGAAAAGGCAGGTAAGGTCAAGACCCAATCATCAATCAACCCAATCATTCAAGAGTGAAGGAACAGATTATAACAGACCATCAACTGCCATTATTTGTGACCTCAGTGAGCCTGATCTTCAGCTTTGGCACGTCTAACAACAGAAGCAGCAATGGTTGTGAGCTTTGTGGAGGTTCCAGGCTCCCAATTGTGGGGTTGCCTTTCCAAAGGACAAAAAAAATATCTGATTCTGGCAATTGACAGGATGCTTGACAGGATGGCTGAAGGTGTGAAGATATAAACTGGCGAAGGGGAGAGAGAAAGTAAAGGGTTGAGAAATGAGTCTCAGAAATGGTGGACTGCAATCCAGATCAAACTTCCCAAATAATCTGCCAGATATGGTGGTGCATTGGTGGTTCCCTGAAGACTGCTAGTAAGCGACACTTTCAACGAAGATATTAACTGAGGAGACAAGGAGAGCTAAGAATGATGGGAAATATGGGTTGGGAATCCCACATGTTATGTCTATGCCTGGTGTTGGCATAATGGTTAGGGTGGTGGGCTTGTGATCCTAGAATCCTGAGTTCTAATCCCACTCAGCTGTTGAATTAATACCAGGTGGGGTTAACTCTGCCTGTCATCCTTCCGAGGTCGGCAAAATGAGTGCCAGCTTGCTGGTAATCTTGTGTCAGAGTGGCGACCCGTCCGGGATTGTGTCCAATAGCCAAGGAGACTGCTTTGGAAGCACCAACGCTCTGCACAGAGTATGGTCCCCATAGATGGATGGATATTATGTCTGTGTCACACAACCATGGACAGTGGTCTGAGTGGCTGACAACAAATTATCTGGAATGGTAGCAGTTGATGTCATGACAGAATAGGAAAAGAGCTGTGGGAAGATATGAAGGAGTCAAAGTCCAAGGAATAATCAGAAGGGAGTCTGGGGTATAATGTGAGAGAAAGGTTTCTGATAGACAAATGACACCTGGGAATGAGGTCACCCAAGCTGTTGGGAGAGATGCAAGAGATTAGAACATAGTTGGGAGAGATGCATGACCTGTTGTGAGACATCCAGGATACCTGTGATGGTTGTGGACCAAATATAAATGTTTGAGTGGTACATTGCTGGTTGAGCTTGAGGGGGTTAAGGGCAGGAGGTGTGGGGCATGGGGTGTTGGAATGAGGGGGAGTTGTGGAATTGGAGTGTGAGAGATGATGGGCACATTGGCTTGGATAGGAGCAGCAAGCAGTCCAGGGGGTGTTGAGGGGGAAGGATGACCTGTGCAACTGCATTAACGATGAGGCTGTTTCCATTTCAGATAAGTTATATCAGCAATGTGGACACAAACATCATGGTTAGACACATGCTGAAAAGCAGGGTTATTGAATGCTTTGAAGAAGCTTCGCTGTGCATGTACATGATGGATTGTTGTAAATGGGCTTATCTACTCGCCTTGGAAGAAAGAACGATAAACAGAAGCGAGCATGGTAGAAAAATGGGAATGGGTCAGAGGAGAGAGAGTGGGGGACAAAGAAATAGCGCACGATTTGCTACACATCACTTGGGAGGAATAGTGACCACAACACATATCCATGAGAAAGTGAATGAAGAGAAAACGAGAGAGATGGATGTATTACTGAAAGGGCAAAAAAGTATTCGTTTTTAATTAGTGGGACAGAGGGCTGGAAGAAGAATGAAAGTGGGCAATGGGGGAAAAAATAGGAAGAAAGAAAGATGGAGAAGTGGAAGGACAAGAAGCCAGCCAGATAAAGTTGTGGGTTCAAGAAAGCAATTAGAAAAGTACAGTGTGAGGGCGTGAATGGGCTTCCATCATACTACGGGCTGAGAAGAAAATGTGTTTGAAGGTGAGAGGTGGGTAGAGAGCAAAGGGGGACAGTGAAGACCACGAGAGAACAGAAGGAAGCGGACGGGTAGTACAGGCAGACCATGTGTGACCGACTCCATCACCCAAAACAAATAACCAAAAAAAAGCAGATTTATGAAGACGTACAGGACTTAAAGGTGCGGTGGTCGTGACTTCTGGGAACTCGAGCTTTCCCAGACTGCGTGGCGTAATGATTAGAGTGTTTGCTAAGAATCTGGGAAGTTGGCGGATCGAACACTGGCCGAGTCATAACAAAGACTTCAAAAATGGTGCGTGTTGCCTCCTTGCTTGATACTCAGCATTTAAAAAGGCTAGAGCATGGATAAGCAGCCATAGGTTGGCAACCATCACGCAGGCTTCATAGGCCTCATTGCCTCCTCCTGCATTGAAGTTCCTCGTCACTCATTTGTGGTGTAATGGACACCATAATGTTATATAATGGTTTACATGCAGTAAGAAGCAGGGACAGCCGATTGGGAGAATTGAGCTTGTGCAGAAGCGAAGCAAGCGCTGTCCCCACACGACATACAGGAATTAAACCGGAAGATTTGTTGCCCATTCATGTATTCCCCCCCCCCCCCCCCCCACATAAGATGCAAAATGAAACATTCGATAATGATCGGATCTAGTAATTCACAAGTTGAGCTGTACTTCCCTGCAATGTATATATTCCTAATTGAGTTTTCTTCATTCGTGTGCAGCACGAGGGTGTGGTGTAGCATCATTGGCTGAGGGCGCAGCTTTTCCGCTGATGCAATGCCCTCTGCTGGTTAGGTCGGGAATTTGGAATTTGCTCACGGTGCTGGCAATAGCTCGCCTGCTCTTCACGAAGGACACCGTAGGATCTTTAACCTCCACCAACGAACGCTGGCAGACGCGACGCCCGTTTAACATCCATCCGAGGGACGGCACACACATTGATGAATCACCCTGCCAGTGAAGCCCCAGGATGACAGTTTATGACTCGGTCGGGACCCAGGCTAGAAAGGCTAGAAAGCTTAGAGACAAGTGTGCGTACCTCGAGGCCATCATATCAGCCCTATCTGATTGAGTACAAGACAATAATTGAGGATATGGCCATGGCCCATGCCCAAATTAATACTGGTATCATCAACAGGGTCTTTCAAGGTTCACAAGTGCATGGTCAGAATAACTGGCCTGACAGATTTTCTTCAAAAATGGAACACCACCACACAACCCTCCCTAAACCTATGTGGATTCAGCAAAGTGTAAGAGAGACATATTGGTGAAGAATTTCATTGGGGAGGCAGAGAGGGACAAAAGGAAATAGAGGAAGCTTGCTGATTAATGGGTAATGTAATGGAGAATGGAGAATGGAGGGTTTGAATGAAAACTGCTTTTTCAGAATGCCTTTAGAAAAATCACAAGGAACAGGATTCTGAAGTGCAGAAGTAGCAACTGTCTGATCAATAGACCGTTTGCAGTGACCTTCACTCCAAAATACTGTTGTTTATGCCGCTTTACTCAATCCTGTTTGCCCACAATAGCAATACAGAAATTTCATCAATGAGAAATGATAAATCGACGAGTCAAAAGCAGGGAAAGAACGATATTTGGAAAAGAAACATTTGTGTAGACAATGCTCACTGGAGCGGCCACAGTGCTGAGGTTCGATTCCCAATGTACTGCCCATCCGATGTAGTGACAGCAGTGGAGGGT
>CM068967.1:28173764-28207142 GCA_035128595.1 Eptatretus atami
ACACACACACACACACACACACAAATATATGGCCTCTGGTAAAACTAATTGGGTTCTTCCTGGCAGCTGTTCTCTCAGAAATCACTGGGCAGATTAAAAGGTACATACCTCCTGCCTCCACCCTTTTATGATCATGATGAGGGTTAGTTAGCCAGCCTTGCTTGTTCATAATTATGATTTCCTTGCTCGAAGCAATCTCGTGGTGAAGCATGTAAAATTTTCCCACAATTTGGCGATATATGCTCTTGTGCTTTAGACCTGTCACATTTGCCACGGCGGCCGTGGGGTCTACAAAATCTACGCCACTAGCAATTATAGGGCGGCCGCAGTATTTCCACGGTCACACAATGTAGCAGTCACATATGTTTTTATTTTTCGGGAGCCGCACGGCGTATTTATAAATTGTGGAGACCGAAAACGTGGGGTGCCGTACGGTCTTTTATTTGATGTCGCACGGTGACCTTAGGGCGTTCCTGCGGCGGCCATAGAATTTTCAAGGCAGATGCAAGGTGCCCGCAAGGCGACCGCAGGGGACTGCAGGGGGGCCCTAAGGTGAACGTGTGGCCAGACGGAGGGTAACGAGTGGGTTCTTTTTTTTTTCTTTTTTTTTTACCAGTTCTTTTGTTTCGGCTTGTCGAATTGCTACGGCGAACGTAGAAATGAAAAAAGTTATAACTCCGCGCTATAATTCCACGGCGACCCCTACGGACTGTAAAAGATAGCCAAACGGCATAGGGCCACCCTGAGGCCACCGCAGAAACTCTGCGGCCGCCGCACGTTTCTGTCAATTCAGAGGGCGTACGGCCGCCGTATCCTCGCTGAGGCAAATGTGACTTAGGCCTTTGTGCAAAGCGAATTTTCGCTTTCCGACAAAGAACGTTTCATCCCTGACCCATAAGCTTGGCGTTGGCTTGGTGGTAAGGGTGCTGGGTTGGGATCCTGGGGTGCTGGAGTTTGAATTAACACTGAATTAACACCAGGTGGGGTTGACTGAGCCTGTCATCCTTCCGCGAAATGAGCACCAGTGCACTGGTAATAGGGGCATAGCCGCGTCCCTAACCAATGATGCAGCCAGCAGCCACAAGGATGCAACACAAGAGTGTGTGTGTGTATCCCTGACCCAAGTGGCATAATTTACTATCGTCCTAAATTTGACGATTAACCCAAAAATAATCCCCCATTTTACAATAAATGCTTTGTGGTACAGACATGTAAAAAACAAAAGACCTGATCAAACACAAACATGCAGACATTTCACCGTTATTTTCCACCAATAAGGTAAAGAAACCAAAAAGACAATCCGCACCAGTATCCAAAAAAAAATGCTCCGAGGCTGACGACGAGTCCGTCTTCACTCACGATATCACGGATGATGAATCTTTGATTCACGACTTCAAATATGAAAGGAAGCAAACATAAATCATAGAATCGCCAGCTGAGGAGGAATTCAAGACATTCTTCAGAAAAAAAAAAAATCTGCCAATTTATATCCAGTGCTACAACTATCACCCAAAAACTTTATATTAGAATGCTAAAGAAGTGGAAGATGTGCATTAGGAGAGCCATACCCGTCGTTCCTGCACCGTGACAATGGCAAACATTCATACCGTGGACAAGGGAGTCCATCAAAATGGTTTGACTGTAACTTACAGGGCCGGACCAGGGACCTTCAGACCTCCATCTTTTTGAGGTTGTTTCGTTGACGACATCTCGATGACAATATGATGTGAAACACGCTGTTCACAAAATGTTTCATAACACTGAAAGATCTTTATCCCATGATGAAAGATCGCATTATTCTCATCCCATCGCTTTTTGTCTTGCATGACGGTTGTCCAAATTTTCAAGAAGGTTTGGAGAAAACAAAAGGTTCTCTTTTCTTTAAAAGCAATCACTGTGTTCTGTTTTCTTCAAACACTTAAAAAAAAAATCTTTAGAAGCATTCTACTTTGGGGAGGAGGGTAGGGTGTTTGAGAATTGGTGTGAAGGTGTATAGTAAGTTGGACACACAAGGAAGGTGAAAAAGATTCCGAATGCGATGTGCAATAAATGGCACCTTGGATTTGTGTTACCAATTCTTGATAGATTTGAGGCAACAAAAAATGACAATTGCACGTGTATGTGGACAAGTGCAAACGTCAGACACACGTTCTTACCTTCAGCTTGGCCTTGGCACCTTGTGAATTGACGCCCGTCCTTGCCATCTCACTGAGGGTCCTCTCGGCCTCTGCCAACCAGGCCGCCAAACTCGCCACGTCTCGATCAAATCGCTCCATCCGCTTGCTTGCCATATCCAAACGCCCTGTGTGTGTTGGGGGGGGGGAGATGTAACACCAACAAAAAAAATCTCACCGCTTGCCTTGCGGCGGTTCTTGCAATTGAATTACGGTTTTGCTCCGGCCATTCCTCCCAGGGATAAGAAATGCTTCTGTGGAGGCAGCGTCAATATATTTAACACGGTGGTTACATTCGCTTAACGATTCCCACGCATATCCCACTAATGCAATTTCTGGGAAATGCTTTTAACATTATTTCTACAAAGAGGCACGCATACAGAGTGTGGCGTGTGTGCACGCACGCATTATTCTCATCCCATCGAACAGGCTCGAGGGCTCGGCCATGAGGTGATGGCTCACGCTCACCTCAAATCTCACGATTCTCCTTCAAACTAATTCTGAAGAGTCAGATTTTTGTTGGAACCAAAAATGAAAGCAATTTAAAAAAAAAAATTTTTTAAGAACATTAAAACATTTCTCTTCCTGCTTTATTTTACGAGCAGAGTTGAAGGATAAATGCAGTCATCGCATGGTTGCCCTTCATAGTCGAAGACGGCCATTCACATGTGACATGCAAACAACCTGGGAATGTGAATTTGTTTATAGCGTAGGAGCTGCTGACCAGCCGACTACACTGAGATAGAGAACGGTGTAACCTGGTGTCAAGGGATATCCAAGAAGACGAGACCACTTGAGACCGACATTTCAGGTCGGAATTTGTAATTTGTTCAGGATGCCGGAGAGAATCACAAGCTCTTCGCGAAGGACACCGTGGGATCTTTAAGTCCACCAACTAATGCGATCAGACAAGACGTCCAGTTTAACGTCCATCTGAGGGATGGCACATAATGATGACTCATCTTGCCTACGAAACACCAGGAGGACAGTTTATAGCCTGGTTGGGATTCAATCCCGGGCTGGACGGCTTCGAGGTGAGTCGGCGATCCTTCCAGTCCGATAAAAAGAGTCATTCGAGCCCGAAGTATCATTTGTATTTGAACATGATGTGTGTATTTGTTTCACTTTTCCTAAACTTCTTTCAAACCTTCTAGGCGAATACATTTATTATAAAAAAGATTGACGAATTGCTCAATAAAAACAATAAGATTTTGGTGATGTCGATACCCATTCCCCCCCCCCCCCCCCCAATCATGGAATGTACATGTAGTGGACAAAAACTGGAAACACCTGGGTAAAAGAAGCACCAAAGCAACAGCTTCCACACAGGTGTGACCCATGTGTTAATTAAGCAAATAACATCCCAGCATGCTTCGAGTCATGGATAAAAATGTTGCGTCTATAATTATGGCTAGTATGGCCTGCAAGCGGAGACCTCAGTGACTTTGAAAGAGGGGTGATTGTTGGGGCGCATTTGGCAGGAGCTTCAGTCACAAAGACCACTCAAATTGCTGATGTTTCATGAGCAATGGTGTCGAAGGTAATGTCGGCATGGAACTCCAAGGGAAAGATGTCATCAGCAAAGGGTAACAGTGAGCATAAGCGTAGACTCCAAAATTGTGATATACGTACATTCATTTGAAGTGCAAGGCAAAGCAGGTGAGCAACTGCAGATCAATTGACTGTAAATGTCAACCTGGGCGTGAGCAGCCAGTTTCATCAAAAACGGTCCACTGAGAACTCCACCAAGTGGGATACCATAGTTGGGTTGCAGTGCACAAACCGCTCATCACACCTGGCAATGCACATTTGCGAGTCCAGAGGACGGTGTAAAGAGCACAGGTAATGGAATGCCAAGCAGTGGAGAAATGTGATATGGAAAGATGAATCATCCTTCACCATGTTCTCGACAAATGAACGAGTGCACGTGTGGCACCAACCTAAAGAACTCTACAACCCTGAGTGCTTGGTTCCAACAGTGAAGGGTTCTGGTGGTTCTGTAATGTTGTGGGGTGCATTTTCCTGGCATGGTTTGGGTGCAGTCATTCCATTAGAAGGCAAGGTAAATGCCAATCGCTACTTAACGGTACTCAGTGATCATCTTCACCCCATGTTGCAGCATTTCTTTCCAACAGGGAGGTATGTTGTTCAGGCTGACAATGCCCCCATCCACAGAGCACGTGTGGTCACCCAATGGTTTGATGAGCATGACCTCGATGTTATCAATATGTCATGGCCTTCTCAGTCATCAGATCTGAACCCAATGGAGTATTTAAGGGAGAGTCTGGAACAAAACCTGAAACAGCATTTTGCACCTCCATCAAACAGGTGTGAGTTGATGAACTTTCTCATGGAAGAATGGTGCCGCATCCCTCCTGCAGAATTCCAGACACTGGTGATCCCTATGCCCCAGTGCATACAGACCGTATTGGCTGCACGTGGTGGCCCAACACCCTATTAAGTGACTTTACGTTGGTATTTCCATTTTTTTGTCCACTACCTGTAGGTTGGCTTGCTCTGTGATTCACCTTATATATTTTATTTTCGGATACAAAATATTGGCTCATGGATGAGCTGGAACACGGAGCAGAACAGCTATGACACAGTGAAAGCGGGGAAATTCGCGAACAGCAGGGTGGAGATGAATGGGTGAGGGAAATTCGCTAACAGCAGGGTAGAGGGACACTTGAAAGAAGAATGGGTGAGGGGAAGAATGAGCGAGTCAGGAGAGAGGAGGAAGATGCATGGGGTGAACAAGCTGGAGACAAGCTCAAGAAGAACTAGAACGGCACTCGGTAGAGCGCATACTTCCACCAAGCTAAACAGTTTACGGTTTGTATCCCACTGATAGGCTGGATCTGCATCTAGACCTGAACCAAAATCGAATTGGCTTGGTCTTGTCACCTACCCAACTCATCCACCAAGTTTTGTCATAATCCGTTCATAAATTTTTGAGATATCGTGCCAAATATCATTTTTGGCCCGATCATTCAATGATGAAGAATCACTTAAAATTCCCGCATCCGGATCCAGATCTTCACCAAAATCGAATAATTTCGTCCTCGTCACAAACTCAACCTGCACCAAGTTTCGTCCAAATCTGTCCTTACCTTTTTGAGATATTTGGCTCACAGACAAAACATGCTGTAACCTCCGTCCACGTCCGTGAGTGGATGCGACAAGGGACTCAAAGAACAGGAAGGGTAAAACCTCGAACAATCGCCGAATCATACTATCGGCCTCAGGTTAAAATCCCGTATACTGTTTATTATTCACCGTCCCATGGCCCTTGACATTCATGCAAATAAATGGTCATCTATTTTTATGTAGCTATGAAAATGGTGGGAAAGGTGGTGATGGTTCAAAATTGAATACAAAGGAAGAGAAGGAGAAGGGAGGAGATAAAAGGGAATGGAGGTTGGAAGTAAGGGAACGGGAGGGATGGAGTATGTTTGAGAGAGGGGTAATAAGAGAGAAGGGGAGAGGGGGTTGGTTTAAAAAATTGTCAGATTTAGCACCATGAGATATGGTTCCAATTTCCTATATGTATGAAAACACTGATACAAAATGAGCAAAGTGTTGCCATATATTTAAAGCTTTCCAAAAGAAAGACCGCATTTTCACGGTCACCTGACACTTGCTATGCATGAAAAAGCACTCAAACTGATCATTTGGAACGTTTGACACAATATACCTTAATTGTGTTAAGTATTATACGCCAGGATTTCCTTCCTTCGCAGACTGATTCACACACTTTCTGCTCGTTTATTGTTGCCAAAATAAAACTTTCACAACACCCTTCATCAAAATGCACAAATGAACCAAAGTGATTCCATCATTCACACAAAAAAAAAAACAGGAAAAAACTTTTTGGCTCAACGGTATTGGATATACTGTACCTTTACATTTCAAATCTGCATTTCAAAAGTGTGACAAAGCAATTTCATCCCAGTCTTAATTGCACCCTTGTGGATGGATCGTTTAGTCTCGTCGAGTTAATTATTCGACTGTCGTGTTGAATTTTTTTGGTTTGTTTACAACATGAAATAAATATAACGGACGACACTTGCGAGTTGCAAACACCAACTCGAACAGGATATCAACACGCCGAGCAACTGACTTTTGTTTTGAACTGGTCGACATATCATTAAGTACGTGCGGATTTCAAACATCCATTGTTACATTTTGCAAAATATGTGGTGCAAGATAATTTGGACAACCTACAAATTGGGCTGAAAGGGAAGTAAGATTTCATGCAGGGGTGTCTTTCCTTTCTCTGAATTTGGTTGATTGCCAACACGTGCGGCATATAAAAGAACGCACGAGTTCTCAGATTAATGGATGATAAAACTTTTGCCCTCTTGAGCAAAAAAAACATTTGTCCTTGTGTGGAACACTTCCGGTGCCTGAGCATGCACAGCAGAACAGTTTACTGGACACATATGCAAGAAGAGGGAGAGAGAGATTGGGACCATACTCTGTGCAGAGCGTTGGTGCTACCTTATCAGTCTCCTTGGCTATTGGGCACAATCCTGGACGGGTCGCCACGCCGACACAGGATACCAGCATGCTGGCACTCATTTTGCCGACCTCAGGATGACAGGCCGAGTTAACCCCACCTGGTATTTATTCAACAGCTGAACGGGATTTGAACTCAGGACCCTAGGATCCAAAGCCCACCACCCTAACCATTAAGCCAACACCAGGCATTGGCAAGAAGAGTTGCACAGTTTGTGTTTTCTAGATATCCAAGGGCAGCTGATCTTCCCCCTTTGTGCTTTTTTGTCTTTGTTAAAATCCCAACAGTGTAAACCGCCACCCTGGTTATACGCAGGTGGTGTATTGCATCAATGAGCATGCTATCCTTTGGAGAATAGGTGAAGGTGGCTAATTCCATCTGCTAGCATTCACCTGTGGACGTCAAAGGTCCCAAAACACCTTTCAAAAAGGGTAGACGGCGCTCATCAAACTATAAATTCCTGCGGAAAGATTGCTCGTGAATGGGTGATCGACGAGGGCACTCCATCACTGTTATAGCTGTGCTTCAGTAATGGTGCAACCAGCAAACCAAATTCATAATTGAATCCCTGTAAATATGCACTTGGTCGATGGACAGATTGATGAAATGCCATTAAAAGAAGAAAAATTTAAATGTTAAAATTTAGAGGCAATGGGGATAAATACCATTCTGAACAAAGAGCCATCCTGCATCTCATTCTGCCAAATGCATTAGTACAGGTGAAAATGACTTCAATCTGGGCTTCCATAAAGATGATTTTGACCAACTGGTTGTTACTGAGGTCTTGAACATCCAACAAATTTTGAAGATTTTTCTTTTTTAACCAAAGATTTACCAAATACTTCTCCACGAGACAGAACATGCAATAAGAAAAGTAACAAAGTCTGACTTTGATTTCTTTCAAGGTTGTACACAATGAGAAGGAAGCAGCAGTTGGTTGCCAGGTGCAACGCTGCAGGCAAAGTGGTTGATACAACTCAGGTACTCACCGCTTCCGAGCATCATACATATTGTTCACGTTCTCCCACTCCGTGTCCAACCGCCGCAGGCTTGCCTCAATCTTGGGGACATCTGCTGCGGAAGCAGCATGGAGGACGCTCGGCTGGCGTTCTCGGGTGGCCAACAAGCTATCGCTGAGCCACTCCAATTCGGCTCCAACTCCCTGTGGCAAATGCGCACGTATATTATTGCCGCATTCAGGAGCCCGTTAAACCCACCAAAACCAGGTCGTGCTTGGAGTGCAGTCGATCATCTTGTGGAGAACAAATACCAATGCAAACAAACGGTAGTATCAACTTAGATTTAGATCTTAAAATCTGCGAAGTACTATTTATTTGAATTTTGAAATTTTCTTCTTCTTTATTTGACAGCACAAGGCTGCAGGTAGCATCATTTGCTGGGGGCACAGCTGTGCCACTGATGCAATGTCTCCTGGAGGTTAGAGCAGGAATTTGTAATTTGTTCAGGGTGCCGGCAATAACTGCACATATTCTTTGTGAAGGACACCACAGGATATTATATGCTGGTGGATGGGAAACTAAGTTCAATGTCCATCCGAGGGACAGCACACACATTGATGGGTCATCCTGCCTGCAAAACACCAGGATGACAGTTTATAGGTGGGCCAGAATTGAAACCCAGACTCAATAGCTCAGAGGTGAGTATCCATACATCAAGGCTATCTTGCCAGCATTTGCATCTTGAAATAATACCTGAACTAAGTAAATTCTGTGAAAACCCAACCAGAGACCCATAATGAGGGTCAAAGCTGCCATGTTTTGCAAGCTATACGAAATATGCATTCTGCTGCTGCATACTCCCCAGACCAAAGCTGCACAGTGCCGGTCTGAGCAATAACTTGATAACAATGCATTCCACTGTATACAGGTGGTACATTACCATTCCCTGCTGGTTGAAGTGATAACCTTTTCTCCTGTAGAAAGGCAACTATCCCAGATGAAGATCATGCAGCGGTCTACTTCTGCAACACCTCACGCAATTTTTCTAATTGCGAAAAAGCTTTCCATATTCTGTGTCGCCACGTGAACCTGACTTTTAACCCGTTTCAAATTAGCCAATGGGACATTAAGGTATAAAATATACAGCATGTGAAAATCCTGATAAGTAGCTGCTGCAAATATCTCCTGCGAGTAGTTGGTGGAAACAAAAACAATGAGGAATTCTGTAACGATGCACCCAGTGCGTTCTGTGGACGTGGGAGAGGTTTTTACATGCGGAGTCCATAATTAGGTGGAGACCACACCGGAGTCCTGTGAGAGTCTCGTCAAAATGCACCCTGCAGGAACACCGGCGGTCCTATGAGCTCTCCATTTATTCAAAGTGATGCACCTGTTAATGATGCACTCACTCCATGGCCAGTATTTTGTTTATATTCGTGTTTCAACATAGGATTGAAGTATCAAGTAATAAATTCACAAAGTTCAAAGGAAGATGAGGTTGGCAAAAGAGATGGTTGGAACTGCCTGTCATTGGATCAAATACATATTTCCATGTCAAAGTAATAATGCCGATGCTGATGAGTTCAGTGCAACTAGGAATTGAAGGGAGTTGAAGAAAAACTGAGTGTGAAAGCAAACATAGTTTAGGAAAATAAATAAATAAAAGGACTTGCAAGTAACCTCTGGTTAAGAATACGTATGGAGTGTAAACAGTGCAGCGGCGTGCCATCGACGGCAGCTTTTCAATCAGACTCGGAGAGGAATGTGAAATGTTTTATCTCTGACATCAACTTGTTTTCGGTGAACAACCTGTTCTTTGGAGGCCTCAAATCTGGAAGAACGGACAGAAAAAAAAAACAATAGGTTCACCTGGTATCGGGTAGAGGTGGGGATGGCCTGTTGATAATTTTTGGTTTTCCCCAAATCAAAACGACTCTTTCATCCCGAGGCCTTTCCCACAAGATGGAATCCAGGACTTGAAGAAATAAATAAATAACCTTGCCACTGGAAACAGCACCGCAAATTTTTTGATACAACAGCGGAAGCTTGTAGGAAAACTTTCAAATGACAAACTTGAGAAATATGAAGCAAACTCCACATCAGAGGAGAGGGAGGTCTTTGGATATAGAAACCGGTTAATCCGCCGTACAATAAAAAGAGAAAGAAATCATACGAAGGATCTATTTCCTCACTGCACGGACTGATCGGGCTGACTGGGCACGCTGCAATTCAACAGAGAGAAAAATTCATGCCTAGAAAAAGTCTTCACAGCTATCAATTTGAAGAATAACCCCAGCACCGCTTGTTATCTACCTCGGTCCCGTGCAGTGGGTGCAGGTCAAGGAATAATAATAAAAAAAGATCTTGACAGTGAGTGGCCATTTTGAAAACATGCGCCGCTGTATTTGCAGAACACACACACAAACACATACACACACACACACACACACACACACGCATAATAAACTAGAACAACACTTTTCACCTTGCTTTAGAAGTGGCCATTTTGTGAATACCCCGTTTCCCTTGAGATTTTTTTTAACCACTCGATCCGAAGAGGTTACTCGTCATACTTCTCTCGGATATCATGACAAATCGGAAGATATTTTTGGAATTGCGTGTTTGTGGAATCATGTGCAAGAAATGAACAAGGAAGAAAATTATCTTCCTTCGTACTGCAGTGAGCAGCAGCATCTGCCGGGTGTATGGTGCATCCCTCGTAAAACCCTACGCCCCGATCATTTCCAAAATTATCCCTCTGTTGGCAGACAGAAGCGAACACAGCTCACGTCATTTACTTGAATGCAAATTGAGAGATAGTACCATGGTTACTAGTGTTTCAATTACACACACACACAGACATCAAAGGGATAAAATAGGATTGAGGTAATTGAATTAATAGCGATTAGAGCAACTCGACCTTTTGGCATAAATGTGCCAAGGTGAGAGGAGGTTTGCCAGCATTTTATTAGGAAAAAGGTCGAGCTGCCACTTTGAATTGCTGTGCCGAGGGTGAAGGCCACAGCCTGACCCATGTCAAAAGGCCAGCCAAGCAGGGAGCGGAATACATTTTTAAACTGTTTCAGATGAAACACATTGCTCGAAACCTGAAAAGTGCTATCAATTCTTCGCTTAGGCAATAATGTCACAAAACCATAATTTGGAGTGAAACGTGTGCGAGAGCGAACGCGGCACCAAGCAAGACCAGGGTGGCAAATATTTTAAGAAAAAATGAGAAATAACCTTAATACAGGACAGCAACTGTGAGTCCTGCAGGCGAGCACGGTTTCTTGCAAAGCACATGAAAAAAATGTCCTCATAAATTTACATTTTCACCCTAAAGGTCAAATCACTTGAACAGCGTATGAGTAATAAAACTTTCGACACAGCTCATAACCATTTTATTTTTTAAAAGCTCAGACGAAAGGAGTCAAAGATGTTACAAACAGACCAGGAAGAAATGAATATTGGTTGCACAGTGCAGCACGCACGGAGAATGTAATGTAATTGCTCACTCGACTCTGAGCTATGTCGCCTGGGTTTGAATCTCGGCACACCGATAAACTGGCATTCTGGTGCTTTGCAGGCAGGGTGAGGAATCAATGTGTGCGCTGTTCCTCGGATGGATGTTAAACCAGGTATCTTGTATGTCAACATTGGTTCGTGGATGTCAAAGAACCCAAGGTGTCCTCCGCAAAGACTAGGCGAGCTATCACTGGCACCCTGGACAAATTACAAATTCATCTGCGAACGTATAGGGGGCACTGCATAAACAGCACAGCTGCGCTGCCAGTACATGATGCTACGCACAGCCTTGTGCTGCATACGAGAGAAGAATAAGGACTGATTGCATAAACCAAGTGTGATGATGTACTGTGTTGAGGCTTGAAAAAGAACACGAGGTTCTCAGCCTGGCTTTTGATGAACTTTTCCTTCTATCTCAGCCATTTATCTGTGGCTTCACTGCC
Source organism: Eptatretus atami (assembly GCA_035128595.1). Classification (NCBI taxonomy): domain Eukaryota; kingdom Metazoa; phylum Chordata; class Myxini; order Myxiniformes; family Myxinidae; genus Eptatretus; species Eptatretus atami. The sequence goes on from CM068967.1 coordinate 28,185,385, forward strand.
TTCCAAGATTGTACGTTTGTCTTTTAGCCGCGTCTCGCGCAGCGAACGCTGGCTCTAAGAGAGCTCCGCGTTGTTCTTCTTCTTCTTCTGGTGAAGACAAAACCTTTAGGACGCGGCTCTTTTATATACAGGATCCGGATCTCCTTAAATACTAAACACCTGTACACATCCTCGCATTGAGGGTGCCTTTTGAGAGCGTCTATCATGAACTTTTAAATATATTCGGACATTTGCTTTAAAGTTTCGAAAAGTTCACGTTACTATTTAAAGATTATTCCATTTAATGTGTTGTAATTTCGTAAATACACTATTTTCTCGTCATGAACGAGGAGCCTCCATGACGGGTCTCGCTATTGGCTCCATCAAGGCACGTGACGAAATATCGGAAGTTGTTGTTATTGTTATTGTGATCAAAATGCTGATGTTTCGACTTTCTGTAATGAATTTTTAGCCGCGTCGCGTTGCGAACGCTGGCTCTAAGAGAGCTCCGCGTTGTTCTTCTTCTTGTTTCTTCTTCTTCTTCTGGTGAAGACAAAACCTTTAGGACGTGGCTCTTGGACACATTTGTCCTTGTTTCCTATAGTTTCTTCATTTTGTCATATTGCTTCACACTCCGCCATTCTTTCCTTTTGTATTTTTTTTTTCTTCTGTTGGGTGGTGGATCGTTATACAGCACTGTGGACATCTCTATCTAAACGGATGGTTTGAATTAACAAATAATTTGTTCATATTATGAAAAGATGATGGACTTCATAAGAAGATCGATTCGATGCATGGCATTACCCACCTGAGCTATGACAATGCTATGTTAGTTTGATATACTGTGCAGATTTGTCTGTTGTCCACCAAAGTCCTCGTAATTTGTGTAAAGGTTACAGAGATGTTTTAAATATTGTCTGACATGCACTGTCCAAGTCTGGTTCATGAAATTCAATAAATCGGCAATAACCGGGAATGCTTAACACATCGATTATAAATAATCAATCGCTCAATTTGTCTTAGACATTTGACGTGGAAAGAAAGAACTAACAATATTTTCTCGGAATCGTTTGGAAAATCGTAAATATCCCCTTTCAACATAGAACAATGATCATTTGAACCGAAGGCAGCAGTTTTAAAATATTAGGACTATCCTTAAATAAGTTCCAGTGGGTAGAGCCTTTAAGTTTCTCAGCGGTGTGTACAGCCCCCCCCCCCACACACACACACACACACACACACACACACACACACACACACACACACACACACACACTTTTCAGCGCTTGTATGGACTGGATTCTGAGGAAGATGTCGGAGAGATCAAGCTGCGGTGCATCGTTTGGGAATGTCAAGGTCTCTGACCTTGGATTTCGCAGATGATGCAGCCATCTTTGCGGAGACTCTAGATATCTTTATGGGGGACCTTGAGATGCTGAATGAGGAGTCGGAGCCACTGGGATTATGGGTTTCCTGGGTCAAAATTAATATTCAGGCTTTCAATGACATCTTGGATGCTGCTATCTTGTCTGTACCTGTTTGTGGTGAGGATGTTGAGGTCATGGAGAGATTCACTTACCTTAACAGTGATATTCATGTCTCTGATGGCTGTGAGTCAGAGGTCAATAGACATCTGGGTCGGGCCTGGGGAGTCATGGATTTACTGGATCATGGGATGTGGCGCTGTCGGTACCTGTGCAGGACGACGAAAATCCGAGCCTTCAGGTCCTTGGTGCTTCCAGTCTTGCTCTATGGATGTAAGACTTGAACTCTGACCTGGGATCTGAAATGGAGACTTAACTCCTTCGGTACCAGGTCTCTTTGAAAAATCCTTGGCTATCGCTGATCAAACTTTGTGTCCACAATGAGCGGTTGCTGAGAGAGACTCAAATGAAATTTGTGACCTGTATATTTCATGAGCATCAGCTGTGGCTGTATGGACATGTGGCTCATTTTCCAGAAGCTCATCCTGCTCACCAGATTCTCTCAGTGAGGGACCCTCGTGAGTGGAGCAGGCCAATGGGCTGACGATGTGCCTTGTGGTTGCAGCAGGTTGATCGGCATCTCAAGGGGATGGGGATGGGCCAGGCATCTGCCTGGGGGCTAGCCTGATGGAGGTCCCTGGAGTATCGGTGGAAAGGGGACACAGCGATGCGCTGCTCTGGCGCATGCTCTCATACCTGCCCTAACCTGGAATTGGTATGATGAGGTGGTTGCATTCCTCTATCATGAAGGATTCCCAGTACTTCACCAGTCTATCTTTCAGTTCCTGACGCATATAGAATTTGAGCACATTCAGCTGACCTTCGACAGTGTACTATAGGTTCTCTATTGGGTTTCGGTCAGGCGAGTTTGCCGGCCATGATAAAACCACAATGCTACATGCAGAAAGCCATGCCCTTGGAGACCATGTGTTATGCACTGGAGCCAGGTCTTGCTTGAGGATTATGTCATTGTCACCACATAACACCTCAGCAGTCGGAATTGTGAAATGTTCTCGCATGTCTTGGTACACAGCTTCATTAACTGTCTGATTCAGCAGGCAGAGAGATCCGACACCCACCACACTCATTCAACCCCAGACCATCAGGCTTTGTGGAAAGATGATGCTCCTCCACTGTGGGAACGTAGGGTGATAAATTTATTCTGGATGGTGCCTATCGGGGTCCTTGGTCACCAAAGGAGATACAAAGTTTTGATTCATTCGTGAACATACCAGTTGACTGCTGTTCCATGGACCAGTTCTCTGCCTCTGCCTCTATCTGGCAGTATTCAGTATTCTCTTCCTTTGTGATGCATTCAGTAGAGCCTTCATTGGCAGGCAACCGGGAGTGAAATCCAAGTTCACAAAGATCGCAGTAGGTTGAAGACCTGGATCCTTTGACACCATCATTGTCATTCGACCTGGAAGCAAGTTTTTGAGAGAATGGTACCGGTTTTTCATTGCAATATCGGCCAATTTAGTGTCATCTCCTGACATGGGGATCCGCTTCCCTCCAGAATTCTCTCTGCATGATGCAACACCATACCTGGTGTGAAGCTCTTTAAAGATGTGAGATACTGTGGATTGTGAAAAGCTGATTTGTCTGGCAATATCTGACTGTGACTTTTTGTCATCGGCAAGTGCCCTGACTGCTGCTTTCCTCGCTCCAGAGATTGAGAGACGTTGCACTGCCTTTCCATGGCTCAACACATTCATACAGTACACATGCATCAGGAGACCTTGCAATCTTTTTCCTATAATGTTGTTATCATGTATGTGGATATTTATGTACGTAGCCGAAATAGTGCCTGCAATAGGAAATTGCTTATTGTTATATCTTCACACAGTTATCCAGTGGACAACTGGCTACTGATTTTTATTTTGAAGTAGATTTTCAGTATCCTTTTACATTTTCCAAGATAATATTGTTAAATTTTCTTTGGATATCAGATGTCAAAGGAAAATTGAGCGCTTGATCATTCACAATCGACTCATTAAGCGTGCACGTGGTTCCCGCTGCGTTATCCTAATTTTATGAACCAGACCTGTTTGTACAAGCCCATCCATGAGCATTAGATCACTGCAATAAACAACAACAAAAATAACACTTTGGAGATTCATGGAAGCAAATATAACAAGACACTGCTCCCAACATTCATGAGAACAATAACAGATCATAAAACAGGGACAATCATATTTTGAAAAAGTGGGGGGGATTTTGATCATTTGATTGAGGGAGATGTAAAGAGAAATAAATATGCTCAAGACAATTGAGGAACCAATAATGTTGCACTTCGATATTCGAGCAAGAGACACCAACTTGCACACTTACCACGGAGACCATAGCATCAAGAACCATGAAATAAAAAAACAGTGTTTCGTGTACCTGCAAGGCCTTTTCTTGGCGTGGCAGCTCAGCAAAGTTTCCCGCCGTGAGTTCAGGAGCGAGGAGACCCTGCTCAATTTTGGCAAGCTCCAACAATAGCTCATCAAGTTCCAGGAGATAGCTCGTCGTGTCTGTCAGTGGGGTCTTGCCTTCCTGTGTGCCACAGAAGTATCATGTAGTATTGCAACCGGCTCAATTCCATCAGCAATTTGTTCATCTACCACTATTATATTGGTCCCATTCGCAATCAAGTCTCATGCCTCCAATTGCTTACGATCAGCAATTTGGTGAAAGCGGCCAAATGGAAATCTTCCTGAGATTTTCATTACTGTCGAGTCGACAGACAAAATTAGGCAATTATGCAGAATTTTATCATAAAGACAAGGCATATAGGCCTAATATTCATGTCAAGCTTCAAAACGGCATGCAACAATTTTGAATAAAATAACCATTTGAATACAGAACATCAGGTTGTCATGAGTATTTTTCTATTTTTGATAAAGTACAACATCTGAGCATCACAAAATGGTAGCTCTGAAAGCTTAATCTTCAGATTAAGTACAATATAGTACACTACGAAATGCATTTGTGCTTCATCCGCATCGTAAACACAATGCAATTGCGCTTCACATACCTGTTTGGCTGCGGTTGTAACTCATGCAGTGAAGTTCACTGCAGGGCATGAGAGACTGATACAAGAAGTGCTCACAACTTCCTGTGTATTGATCCACATTCACCTTATCATTTTGAACAGATTCCGTACGGCTTCAGTGTACAATAATGGGATGACATGAAAGTGCAGGAATGTACAAGGTGAATGTGGGCCAATGGACAGGAAGTAAGTTTGATACAGCACTAAATCATGGAAAATGCCATCCACCACAACTTCTGGAGTTCCTGCAAGCTCCAAGGGAAACCTAATTTATAGCTGCTGTTTGCAAATGCATGAGGAATTGAGATTCATGTGACAAATTCAGGCCTCTAATAGATTAATTACTACAGACATGGCTTTGTCGTTGATGCAGTGCCCCCCCCCCCCCTGCATATTTGGTATGGTGGGGAGGAATTTGTCCAAGGTGCTGGCACCGATTGCACAAAAGATAGTGGGATATTTAAAGTCCACCAACTCGTGTTAGCAGACGGATGCCCAGCTAAATGTCTATTTGAGGGATGGCTCACTTTTTGATGGAATTTCCTGATTGCGAAGCACCAATTGGAGAGCTTATACAGGTGGATTATTTAACCCAGACTAGACAGCTCGATGGAAAGTGCAATCCCTCTGTGTTGTGCTGTCAGACAATGTGCAGTAAAATAGTATGAGTCTGGGCACGAATTTCAATGTCTGCTCAGCTAAATGAAACAGTACTCCATACAACTAGTAAATGGCATGCAATGGAGTAGAAGTGATAGCTCCAACTTTGAAAAAGGATCTATTTGAATTAGTTTACATTTGAATGGGCAAGAATTGCCTCCACAGGGCCTGATTTGAATTTCTTCATTCAACTTATTGGGAATTCAAATTGATCTTGACTGTATGGTATGGGGGCTGGCTGGATACTCCAGAAGTGTGCGCACTCACCTCTGAGGTGTCCAGCCTGGGTTTGAATCCTGCCCCAGCTACTAACTGTAAGCTTGGTGTTTTGCAGACAGGGCAAGGCATCAATGCGTGTGTCGGCCGTTGGATGGACGTTAAAACTGGGTGTCCCATCTGCCAGCATTAGTTGGTGTATGTTAAAGATCCCACAGTGTCCATCACCAATGGTACACAAGTTGTTGCAGGTGTCCAGAACAACTTACAAAATGCCAGTACCATCAATCAAGTATCCTGCAACAGAATGGTGACCTTATGTGTCCCTATCGTGTCACATTGCCACTGACCATATTCCCCATGCATTTTCTTCCACATCCTCTTGCATATTTGGGCTGTGTGAGGTGGGGGAGAAAGGAAAAGGATATTTTTCTTTTCTCTATACGTTACTTTTATTTTATTTTCAAGTCCTTGTTTTATTCTGCCCCCCCCCCTTTTTCCACTCCCCCGCCAAGTGAATGATGGCCGAGTCTTTTGTGTAAGTAAGATTTAATAATAATACATGTTATGGTTGAATCTGCTCTTATGTGCCTTTTTACTTTCTTGCTTATAAATAATTGCTTTTAAACGATTGCTCATTTGTTTGTAATAAATAATTGTTTGTTGTGATTTCCAATCTGTCTCCATTGACTCTTTATTTATCAGTCCGACACAGTGCACAGGTATAGTTAGACGGGAAGTTGCACTCCAATAATTTGCTTTGTTGGCCAGCACATACTCACTGTAACGCTCGGCTGTAATCCGAGTGTGCACTGAGGGAACGTGACTCCCAATTAGCCAGCTGTCCACAGGTAAGGTATCACACAGATTAGTGTAACCCTGCCCAGATTGGCCGTGACAATCGGCATTCATGGTTGCCTAGAAACCTGCCAGTGCACGGAGTTATCTGTGCCCGGTGGCCTCAGGACCTCAAACCCTGGATCAGTGATGATAGATATATACATGTACAGTATATATATATATATATATATATATATATATATATATGGTGTGTGGTGTGTGGTGTATGGTGTTTGTGTTTACCGTGGAACCCCAACATTCGCAAATTCGACATTCGCGGACCCACGTATTCACGGTTTATAAAATGAAACGCGGTTTTGTGTGCATATGTACGGATTGCTGTTGGTGGGGGCCTCGTCAAGGGGTGTTGTGTGGTTGATGTGTGTTTTTTAACCAAGCCCATGCCCCCTCCCCTGAGGAAGGAAAAAAATACAAAAACTGCAAAAACTTAAAAATAAAAATAAATAAATAAATACAAAAACACTCTTACAAAAAATAAATAAATAATAAACATTTTGCCATGTCTTCTTTGGATCTTGTGTTGATAAATGAGTGTGGTGTTGATGGTGCACAGGGATGATGGGCTGAATGGCCTCCACCTGTGTCTGATTTCCTTGTATTTCCTCGTAATATAATTTTCATTCGTAAGGGAGAGAAAGCAAGGAAAAATAGAACTGAGAGAAATAAGTGGAAAGGAATGAGTGGAGGAAGTACTTCTGGTGAATGCATATTGGACAGGGATTCTATTAATTCCGGTACACAATGGCCTTCCTTTTAGCCAAAAGGCACCCATCGGATATTTAACATCCACCAGAGAATCCTGACAGATGGGACTCCCGGCTTTGGTTTTTTGTATTCATACATAGTCGGAGCTCATGGAATAGTGGGTACGTTGAACGGATCAGGACGCAACAGGATAACAACAGAATGCAAAACAGGTTGCAAAGGGAATAGTACAGATGCACATAACAGGAGCAGGAGAGAGAGAGAGAGGGGTAACAGAGAGGGGTGTTGGTGAAAATGTCCTGAACTTAGAGAAATATTTCATGAAAACGCAGTGTGTGCATCATTTGGTCAATTTACTATCATGACAGCGAGTCGGCAAAACGACAAGGCAATGGTGAACACAGTGTGGTCATTTCTTCACACCATATTCATGATAACAAAACACACCACGGATGTTTTCCCAAAACTTGGCAAACAAATAAAGATTCCATAAGAAAGAAAAGGCAAATTTGTATGAGTGCTCTGCAATTCACTTTCCACGAGCAATGAAAATGCTACAAGAAATGGTACCACCGACACGGCCCGGAAATTGAGTTCAATATTTAATGAAAAACATTGCTTTTGTGCAACTCTAAAGCAAGTGCATGTTTACAAAACTTAAGAGATGTCACATGCCGAGAAGGTGTGAACATGATAGAAAGTTTAAGTGTGCTAATCGTCAAGTGAGGCTGCATTCAGCATGCGAGAGTCGACTGGGCCCGTGGTCAGTGTACAAAAATCAGCTGGGCCCGCAATCGGTGTACAAACATCAGTGGGGCCGCAATCGGTGTACAAAAATCAGTTGGGCCCATGGTCAGTGTCCAAAAATCAGCTGGGCCCGCAATCGGTGTACAAAAATCAGTTGGGCCCGCAATCGGTGTACAAAAATCAGTTGGGCCCATGGTCAGTGTCCAAAAATCAGCTGGGCCCGCATATCGGTGTACAAAAATCAGTTGGGCAACGTGTCATGTACAAAAATCAGCTTGGCCCACAATCGATGAACAAAAATCAGCTCAGCCCACAATCGGTGTACAAAAATCAACTTGGCCCGCAATCGATGTACAAAAGTCAGTTGAGCTCATGGCCAGTGTACAAAAATCAGCTGGGCCCGCAGTCGGTGTACAAAAATCAGCTTGGTCTGCAATCCGTGTCCAAAAATCAGCTGGGCTGTGGCCATTGTACAAAAGTCAAGTGGGCCCTTGGTCAGTGCAACAGTCATCTGGACCTGCAGCCAGTGTACAAAAGTCAAGTGGAGAAGCAATCGGTGTACGAAAATCAGTGGGGCCCGTGGTCAGTGTGCAACACCCAGGTGTGGGCGCACAGTCGGTGTGCAAGAGTGCGTGATGAGCACGACTGCAAAGTCATGGTTCGAATGGAGGAATAACTACCTTCCTCGAACCACAGCAGCACAGCGGGTATCATCACAAACTGCTTTAAGTCACAATTAATAACCCTGCAGTTGACAACACTTGGCCTTACAGAGAAGTTATGTGTGTTTGTGTTGATTTACCCCGGACGTAAAATCGACCTAATATTTCACCATATATGCTTTACTGCACACAACTTCCCCTCATGGATCCAGTTATTTGTGGACTACATTATTAGAACAAAAGGCTTTAGCACGTCGGAACGCGGCTCTGTTGAAGGCCTTTATCTACCGTGATCACTCACAATCCACAACCACGCGAACGCACGTATGCAGACTGCACCAAAATCCATTAGTTCGGTGTAATTATTATTCTGCTAAATGAAAGCTTGTGAATCAAATTCCTTTTTGTGGGCATTCTATTATTTGCTTGTTTTACACTCCATTATGTTTTGCTTATGAGCAATTTCCAGTGTTTATTTGAGGTTGGCATTGGGTGTTGGCAAAATGCACTGCTGGACCCTCACTTGTTTTCAAAAACCAAACAACAAATAGTGCTTATCTTCTTCTTGCAACGACGAGTACAGCTCTTCAGCTTCTTTGCCCTTTTGTTTTGTAAAAAATTTTTTTAATTTTTAATTGCTTTTACCTTTCTCTGAGGTACAGGGGTTTGCACGGAACCCATAAAAGTGATATGGAGAAATGTAATTCAATTTTTTATGTTTTTTTTTTTATTACAAGTGGTTTGTGGTCTTTCTGTCTTGTACCGCCTCCTTTCTGGTCTTGCAACCTCCGCCCTTTCCAGACTGTGTCCCCCCACACCCCGGTTTCTGCATGCAGTCTGACAGTATCCCTGTCCTGCTGAAACTCCCAAAATCCAGACTCGCTGCTCAACTCCACTCATTCGTTCCTCTTTTCTCTCACCTGTGTAACCAACTTCCTCACGCAGTCTCTTCAATCTCATTCCTCCCTCCTGAGCTTCAAAACAGCTGTTCACCATCATCTCAGATCGTCCCCATCCACAAAATGACAACCCTCCCCAAGCCAAACTCCTTCCAACGTTTCCAATTTTCCTTTAATTAAACGTGATTGAGAGTTTGCAGCTGTAACGATGTTGTTCACTCCCTCTGTCCTCCCCAAGCCATCATTCTTCCCCACATCCTTTATTTCTCCAAGTCATCCTCCATCTTATCGCTCAACCCTGTTGTTGGTGCCCTACTCACCCCAAACCCCCAGCTCTATTCTCTTCTGTTCTTTTCATCCTGTTACGTCCTAACCTGTTCTGTGTTCTCGCTCCTCCACGAGCCTCGACACTGTATACAGAAAACTGCCCCCCACGCATGTACACACACCAAAACCAATCAAGAGTTACTCTCATTATACAGAGTGAAGAAATAAAAGAATACAAGGGGTCTATACTTAGACTCATCCTTATGTTCAACTCCTTTGTAATCATGTTACTCGTCATTATTCCTCCCTCGTCTTACTTTTAACATAAGGAGCCTTCAATTGAAAACGAAGCAATGAATCATTGAATGAATAAACTAATAATTAGGCTTTGTATTATTATTCTCATCATCACTGCTACTCTTCCCAGATAATTGGATAATTTCAACAAGCGTGCCCTGTGACCTTGTTATAATTATATGACCTAGAATAGAGATTACATGTATTTAATTTGCGCAGCTTGTGACAAGAGAGTGACGTCACAATAATTTAGGTGACCACCTCCACCTTTGGTTACAGCTTACAAGAATCTGTCTTTTTGGAAAAAAGGGAATTTCAAATTTTGCAAGATGGACACAAATATTTCATTAAAGTTTGAATTGTTTTACAGACAAGCGTTGCATTCGCGGACACACTGAAGCGTCAATTCCACATTAGGGTTCTTTTCCACTGGTTACTCTTCCTTTAGCACAAGTCATCATGAAAAATGGCCACAGGGATAAAAAAAATATGGCGAACTCAGCATAGGACGGCTGGGCCTCTCTGTGTGCAGGTAAGTTACTGCAAACACCAAGGCTAAAGTAATTAGCAATACAACTGGGAGACCTTGCCGTGTAAACATCTCAAAGAGCTTGCGGCCCAATTTTTCTAGGTAATGGGCTTTGTGAAACACCTTAAGCAGGTCTGAAATTTAATCGCACTAATTAACGGGGAAATCAACTGCAAAGGGACTGAATCAGCCACCCAAGGACCATGAAAAATGGATGTGTTACATAATAAAGCCCAACTTATACATTGAAGGTTCTTTATGAAATCTACTAGGTAAGTGTGAACACTGTTGATAAAATACATCCAGTGCTGTTCTACAAAGTGAAAAGGTTTACCACGTGGAAGTCAGCAGGCTGGTATGAAGTCAGCTGGTATGATGGAGGCTGGTACAGTGGTGGCTGGAATTTGGTAAACTTGCTCTCAATCTCAATCCATCGTTTCTCGAGTCGTAGCAACTCCGGCTCGAGCATGGGTCCGGCACCTTCCTTCTTCAGCTCCTGTGCTTGCTTGCGAAGCGTCCGGTAACCTTCGCGCCGTATACTCAGCTCCTTATCCAATGCCTGCAATGTATGCAATGACCACGTGTAATCGTCCACCCGTTATCACAAGGCAAAACTTAGAGCGTACAATCAATTATGCAGTGACAAAATAGCTTGGATAGACTATGTTTGCTTTCAAGACGTTCAATCAAAGTTGCATCCGGTGACGAGAGTTTCTGCATATCGCCCGACAGTGCTGCGGAAATCCTTTTCAGAGATATTGTAAGGGTATAAAATATCTCATGGTATCTGTATGTGCCCATCAACCAAACAAATTTACTTAATCCAGCTAAGTAATTCGCCATGCTTCAAAATGACTCCACCACGTTAGTGGAATAAGGGCTTCACGTCACCATTCTTCAAGAAACTTTCAAAGATTGCATCATTTCTCTCAAGCTACCGGACGGGCACCGATGCGGAATTACGATGCCCACTCGTAGCCCAGACTTTAAAAAGCACGTGATAATTTTATACTGGTGCATTTGAGAGGACACGGACTCTCTTGCAACTGAGGGCAAAAGTAGTCAATGTATGAATCAATCGACGAGGACTTGCGTCACACACAGTCATAGAGAAGTAAATAATTATATCAGTTTAAGGAAGTGGTCAAAATGGTAGTGGTGTTGAACACCAAGATTATTCTAGGCAGTTGAGGAACCCATTGTTTCTCCATTCGTACACTCCATACATCCATACACATTTCGACCTTTCAATCGCAATTGTAAATGTGTAATTTCCTGGGACACCCTGGAAAAAGGATTAATGCAGAGGAAATTACTACTTCAGAATATCGACTATATCTTCTTCTCGTACTATAATGGTCAGTAGTAAATTCATCCACGACACATTACCTGGATTTCAGATCAAAAATTACGCTTCCTAGTTCCGACAAAACAATTTGTTGTTATTACGTACAGGTTACATTGCAAGTTCTTCTTAACAACAACAGAACTTCCAATAGATTGCGGCGAAACGCACTGCACGCTCGCCCGCGTACAAAGTGAAAACGAAATTAATGAAATATTTCAAAGCATCGTGTCATAAGGTGCTGCGAACGCGAGACAAGACAACCATCATACCGACGTTGAAATCCCTCGGCTTCTGGTGGAAAAGTATGGTATTATATAAAAAACCAAGACAAATAAAGAAAATGATATGTGAACCAAAGTCAACGAGAACAGCACTCGGTAAAGCACCTGCCTCTGCCAAGCTTAACAGTCTACATTGTGTATCCCACTGAAGACAAATCCTGATGTGGATCCGTACCTGAACCAAAATCGAATCGGCTTGTTCTAGTCAACGACTGTAAGCTTGGTGTTGGCTTAGCGGCGAGGGTGGCTGGCTTGGGACCTCAGAATCCTGAATTTGAGCCCGACTGGCTGCTGAATTAACACCAGGTGGGGTTGACTCAGCCTGTCATCCTTCTGAGGTCGGTGAAATGAGTACCAGTGTACTGGTAGATAGGCACAGCATCAGTGACACATCTGCACTTCCAAGAAATGATAGCTACTTGGCAGCCAAGCTGCCATATGAAAGAACAGAACGGTCAACTTCACAACTCATCCACAAAGTTTTGACATAATCCATCCACAACTTTTTGAGATATTGTGCTGTATTATCGGTTTCACCCCATCTCTCAATGGTGAAGAATCACTTTAAAAATTCTCAGATCTGGATCCGGATCCGGATCTTCACCGAAATTGAATCAATTCGTCCTCGTCACACACCCAATCGGTCCACCAAGTTTCGTCTGAATCCTTCCAATAACTTTTTGAGATAAGCTGGGCATGGACAGACAGACAGACAGACAGACAGACAAACAGGAGTGAAAACCTTCGGTGGCGGAGGTAATAAACACCGTTAATGCATTGTGATCCATCTCAGGAGCATCCGGTTCGAGTTCAGCAAGTCAATGATGCAAAATTAGGATTTCAAGCAGACTCAGTTATTTGTGCTGAAGCAAATGGCAAAGGTTTTGCATGAAGTCAGACGGCTCTGTTGATGACTGTCACTGAATATTTATCAGCAAATGCCAACATTCGCAACTTGATGGAATATTGCTCTCACCTTTGGGCTGGTGCCCCTGCCTCACACCTTGCCATTGTTAATGCTGTGAAAAGCAAGGCCTGCAAAATCATTGGGATCTCCCATGACAAAGCTGAATGTCTTGTCCTACTGCTCTCACATTGCAGACATGTCGGTGGCCTGTCTGTATTCTCCACTCTCCTTTTTGGTCTTCCACACTCTACCCGCTCTTGGCTCTGTCCTTCCTAGGTTTATGCAGAGTACACATCGTCTGGCAGTCTTCTTCGTTGGTATGCAGCACAACGCTCCTGAGGGCTCAACTGTGTGGTTGATGCAGTGCTCTCTGCTGGTTAGGGCAGGAATTTGTACTTTGGCCATGGTGCCAGCAATAGCTTGCCTACTCTTCACGAAGGACACAATGGGATCGTTAACGTCCACAACGAATGTCAACAGACAGGACACCCATTTGAGATCCATCTGAGAGACAGCACACACTTTGATGAATCACGCTGCTGTGAAACACCGGAATGACAGTTTATAGCTGGGTCAGGATTCGAACGTAGACGAGACAGCTTTGAGGCAAATGTGTGTGCCTTTAGGCCATTTTGACCCTTGTCTACCGGTAACCACCTTCTTCTTCTTAAACTCCCAAAATCCAGGCTCACTCACTGCTCACCTCCACTCATTTGTTCCTCTTTTCTCTTGCCTGTGCTGGAGCCAACTTCCCAAGACTGTTCAGTCCTTTTCTTCTCTCCAGGCTTGAAGACATCTGTTAACTACTACTCCCATCCATACCCATGATCTCTTCTACCCCAGATGACCCCATTCCCAAGCACTCCCTTTTTTGAGATTATTGTCCCACGGTGTCCTTCATGAAAAGTCGGGCGAGCTGTCGCCAGCACCCTCAACTAATTACAAATTCCAGCTCTAACCTCCAGGGGGCACTGTGTCAGTGGCATAGTTGAGCCCCCAGCAAATTATGCTACCTGCAAGGATGTGCTGTATACATAAGAATAAGAAGAAGCAGAAGAGGAATAATAATTATAATAAAATGTAGAATCTTTTGATCTCATTAAACAACAGTGTTTGCCAGAATCCTTGTTCATTCGAAACAATGTATTTTGCTTGAGGTATAAATGCAGAGTGTTTGGTGGATTGTTTTTTTATTTTTTTTAGCAAGAAAACAAAATTGTTCCCAAAAAAGGATCGTCTTGACATTCCCCGCAGCGTCTGTGCTCCATAGCAACAATGACCACGTCAGTGTTTAGCCTACATTGGCATTATTACTGCTTCGACTTGATCTCGATGTGCAAAACGCAGCTCAAATGCAACGTACAAAACAAATAATGGTTTGGCACAAGTGCAGCAAGTATTTTTCCTTGCAATTAAAGGAAATTAATGCGGTGACAAAACACAGGCTCAAAGGCCTTCCTGCATAAATGGGGAACATTTTTCGCCTCTGCTGCCCGTTTAAAGGATGTTGATCATTATGGGCACAGCATCAAACTCATGGTCGTGACGCGGGGGATACACGCGGAGAAGATTCATGAATCCGGAGGATGTCGGTGAACTGATGTAGTCAATGTTATTTGTAATGGTCATAAAATCCAGGCAACTTTGCGCTTCAAAATGATCAAAACATCTATTTTACTGAGCACCTACATATTGGTATTGATACATAACCATCATTTCCATTTTTTGGGGGGGGGTTCTTGAAAGGAAAACACATTTCCTTACACGGTGCAGGTTCTCAATCTTACTTAATAGGTCAGAAAAAAAACACAAAGACACCCTGATGCGTATCCGTCCTTCTGCGCACACTTTCAAACACAGACAAACGAGGGGTGCAGAAAGGTGTGGCATCATGCTGACGGGTTTTAATCTAGCACTGCTACGGTCGCATGACCATTAGAAAAATGAGCACCCTTCCACGCCTGCCGTGCGCACACAGCATGCAACAACCTGCCTATTTCGGCATCGTAATCCGCTCCGGGTTTTGATCGCCGGTCCTACGTAGGTGTCAGGCGGGGTTAATTACATGCTCCGTCTTCGTGCCACTGAAGACATTTAACTGCGCCTTTCACGCCTGCTGTGGGAACTGCCTTAAAGCCGCTCGCCGAGTGCTTTGTGGCAACAGAGTGCGTCTCGTGTTCGCCTCTGCCCACCTGTCAACGACATAACACGTGTAACAAGGACACGACAGTAGCCGCTGTGTCTGGCACCTGACCAAACGAGCATCTGCGTTCCTCCCGTAAAGTTTCCCAAAAAGGGACTGACAGATGAACTTGTTGATACATTATGGACCTGGATTTAGCATGACGTCATCATGTTGTGCCAATTTCATGACACCATGATAAAATCGAGGTTCATAATGCTTGCATCGTGTAAGTGCAATAAAGAGAAAAATAGAAATGGGCGACGTAAAATCATTATATAAATGGACAACAACATAATACACAAAAGTAAGAAACAAAAGTAGGAAGGAAAGTATGAAAGAAAAAAAGGTAGGAAAGAATGTGGGAAAGAGAAAGGAATGGGAAAATTTAAAGAAAGAGAAAATATTTTGGATTTTGTGAAGACTAAATTATTGTGAGTGCACGTTGTCCAAATCTTGTTTGTCTTGGCAGGCAAAACAACAAATCTTAACCCTTTGAACCCGAGCGGCCATTTCACCAGCCGCTATTCAAACCTCCACATACCTGAACGGCTGGTTTACCGGCCGCTATTCAAACCTCCATATACCTGAGTGGCTGGTTTACTAGCGCGCTATTCAAACTCCACATACCTGAATGGCTGGTTTACTAGCCGCTATTCAAACCTCCACATACCTGAACGGCTGGTTTCTAGCCGCTATTCAAACTCCACATACCTGAAGGCTGGTTTACTAGCCGCTATTCAAACCTCCACATACCTGAACGGCTGGTTTACTAGCCGCTATTCAACCTCCACATACCTGAACGGCTGGTTTACTAGCCGCTATTCAAACCTCCACATACCTGAACGCTGGTTTACCGGCCGCTATTCAAACCTCCACTACCTGAACGGCTGGTTTACCGGCCACTATTCAAACCTCCACATACCTGAGTGGCTGTTTTACCGGCCACTATTCAAACCTCCACATACCTGAATGGCTGGTTTACCGGCCTATTCAAACCTCCCATACCTGAAGCGCTGGTTTACCAGCGCTATTCAAACCTCACATACCTGAGTGGCTGGTTTACCGGCCGCTATTCAAACCTCCATATACCTGAACGGCTGGTTTACCGGCCGCTATTCAAACCTCCACATACCTGAATGGCTGGTTTACTAGCCGCTATTCAAACCTCCACATACCTGAATGGCTGGTTTACTAGCCGCTATTCAAACCTCCACATATCTGAGTGGCTGGTTTACCGCCGCTATTCAAACCTCCACATACCTGAATGGCTGGTTTACCGGCCGCTATTCAAACCTCCACATACCTGAATGGCTGGTTTACTAGCCGCTATTCAAACCTCCACATACCTGAGTGGCTGGTTTACCGGCCGCTATTCAAACCTCCATATACCTGAGTGGCTGGTTTACTGGCCGCTATTCACACTCCACATACCTGAATGGCTGGTTAACCGGCCGCTATTCAAACCTCCACATACCTGAGTGGCTGGTTTTACGGCCGCTATTCAAACCTCCACATACCTGAATGGCTGGTTTACCGGCCGCTATTCAAACCTCCACATACCTAAGTGGCTGGTTTACCGGCCGCTATTCAAACCTCCATATACCTGAGTGCTGGTTTACTGGCCGCTATTCAACCTCCACATACCTGAATGGCTGGTTTACCGGCCGCTATTCAAACCTCCACATACTGAGTGGCTGGTTTACCGCCACTATTCAAACCTCCACATACCTGAGTGGCTGGTTTACTAGCCGCTATTCAAACCTCCACAAGTACCTGAGTGGCTGGTTTACCGGCCACTATTCAAACCTCCACATACCTGAGCAGCCAGATCTTTCTCCAGGGTGGGGGAGCCGAAAGTCCAAGGGGCTCAGGGTTCAAAGGGTTAAGACATTAATCAACCCTTTCAAAAGTTCATAGAAAACCTTACCCCCATGCAGTCTTGAGAAAAAGGACATGACAAGGGTCTTTTAAACTCTTGCTTTGCATTTGCCAAAACAGTCTATATTTCCTATGAGCCGCCATTTTGTCTGAATCTCGACATTCCTCAACATTGAGAGGCGAGTGGAAAATTGATTGGGTGAGATGTTGTAAAATGGTCTAATATTTTGTCCGAGTCGTGCTAAACCGAAGGTTTTTGGAAGTGCCAGGAAGGCAATTTGTGTTCTGCAGTGTTCAAATATATAATTTAATTGAAATAAAATAAAGATTTTAAAGGTTGTAGAAAGAAACAAAAAACTTTCTTTGGAGTTTATCGCCAATTGGTGGTGCATCGTTATCTATATATTACTAAAACTCTCATCTTGTATGTATGTATGTATGTATGTATGTATGTATGTATGTATGTATGTATGTTCCCGAAATACATCCAAAACGGTAAACAATAGCGCAAAAAATTTCGGCCCACCTGACTCACCATTCTCCTGCGGTGTGCAGTATCAAGTTTCGTTAAAATCGGGCAACGAAAAAATTATTAAAAAATCAATTCCCGATTCAGTCAAGTACTCTTCAGGAGAATTTGATCAGTGCAAACAACCTCAGCGGTATAGTTCGCTGGAGCTGTCTGTTTTTTTTTGTTGAAATGATTTATTTTAAAATCTCAAACATTTAGTATAGACAAAGAACGATTTATTTTTAAGCACAAAATAAACATCGCCATTTTGATCTAATACTTCCATGTTCATTAATAAATAAAATTGTGTTTGGAAGATTACGCACAATAATTTCTTCGACTTTCTTTTCTCCGTTTTTTTCACATTTACGCGCAATATCAAGTTTTGTTCAAATCGGGCAACGAAAAAAATTATTAAAAAATCAATTCCACATTCAGTGAAGTACTCTTCGGGATTATTTGATCAATGCAAACAACCTCAGCGGTATAGTTCGCTGGAGCTATCTTTCTTTTTTCTTTTTTTTTGAAATGATTCCTTTATCAACCAACTGCTGTCACAACGGAACCCAACGGGTTCACGGGTCGTCTAGTATTAGTTATTTGTGCCTGTTGTTTGTGTCCTTTATGACATTGCTAAAACGAGTAAATTTCCTGTTTGGAATGATTTTCAATTTTGTTTGACTGCCAGACAACAAGACAGACTAAAGCTTTGTATACATGCTCAGGACGAGATTCTGTACAATTTGCCAAATTAAGAGCCAAAGTACTGCTAAACTGCAGGTTCATGTTCTGATTCATGTTAGGATTCATGTTCTAAAGTATTCAAAATATAGAATTCAACTCAAATGAAATAGTTCCTCGATTATAGACTGACATCTGTCGACAGACAGACAGACAGACAGACAGACAGACAGACAGACAGAGTGAACCAATTGCTAACCCTGCTTTGAGCTTCACATGTGGGCGAATAAAAGGATTTACTAAATGAGGATAGGCTCATGAGAACAGCAGCCACCCCAGCCATCAGAAGAAATCCCATTCTTCCTGATAATCCAGCGAGGCCGAAATACATTAACACAGAAAGAGCCTTTAATGAGAAGGCAGACTCGACTCGCCGAGGCAAAAGGGAACATAAATGAGGCATCGCCAGGAACAAGTCGGCTTTCACCCGATGGGTAAAGAAAGGAAATGTCGGAAAGCCTTCTAGGGTCATGACGGAGAGCATCTCAAATGTGAAGGGAACATGTCCAAGTGAAGACAGCTCTCGTTGTCATTTAAAGTGAAAAGGCTGGGACACCTACAGACTCTGCCAACACGTGGGATATTGCAGGAGCGCTCGGCAGCACGGGAGGTTTCTTCTGCCATTTTCATCACCCACCTGTTCACGTCAAAACGATGAAATCGGGGATTGTTTGGCACAGCCCTGACACGGAGGCTTTACATCCTTAATCCAAATGCTTTATTGTTCCCGTTATTTATTCTGCTTTTGTTTCCCTTTTTATTGGTTTGGGCCTCTGTTTGCATATGCAAAGGCAACTGGGGGTCATTGAAAAACAGCTGCTGAAGCTGATCTTTGCTGCAGTACGAGTGTCAGGCGGCCTGTGGGAGATAATATTACAATATCTTGAAATACGGAGTGCGACGCATACGCCCCCCAGAGGCACATCAAACTTCCGATTCAAACCTTCAATCTGCCATGGGAATAATACTGACACGGTGCGAGAGAGTGGGAGGGGGTAGAAGCGGTGGAGACAAATCGTTGCTGCTTCCGTGGTTGAAAAACTCAATTTTGAATTTTATATTGTTATGTAGCTCAGCCACTTGGAGGCTATCATGTACAGTTTCCAGGCCCAGTCGGTATCTTAAGGAATGGAGATCCTTCTCAGAACACAGGTGATGGTTCCTTCCTTTTTCTCAATCAACCAGACTTGGTGGTGCAATGGTAAGAGTGTCCACTCCGAATCTGGGATGTCGGTGGTTCCACCACCAGCCAAGTCATACCAAAGACTCGAATGCTTCTTTACTTGATGGTCAGCATTCAAAAAGGACATAACATGGACAAACAACCATAAGTTTGGAAGAGTCTTGCAGGCTTTGATGGGCCGAATGGCTTCCTCTTGTGTCAAAATTCCTTGGAAGGGAACACATATCATTATTATTATTATTATTATGTTATTAGAACTCATGTAGTTCATAAGCCATAAGGTGACACACTATCGAGTGAAGGAAATTATGGGCCATGAACAGACTGTATGAAAAAATAGACGACTTGCAAACCATAATATTGAGCATAAAAATTGTTAACCCAAACATCCCAATGCCTCCCCTTTCCACCAAAACGTTTTATCCTTTTACTCCCCCAACTTCCGTACCATGCCCTCTTTAATTGCCGTAGTTTCAAAATATTGTCCCACCCACCCGACCCAAGTTTCCACTACATGTAGTTGGCACTTCAAAGGTTTTCTTTTTTGTTCGACCTGTGCAAGGTACATAGTTTTGTAAATAAGTCGGACAAAGAAAATGAATAATTATACAAACCTTGCCGTATTCGTTCTTTTTTTGATTGCCGGTGGTGATATTACCCCACAAAGTTAACTGCAGAGATTCATTTATTTCTCACCGACATAACCTGTCTCACGCTCTTACTTTTTCCAGACGAGTCCTCATTGCCATAGAGAACGCCGTTCCACTGATGGACAAACAGCAGCTGCGTCACTCTCTGCTGATCTGGAATTGATTAGATGTTCCTTTGATAAATTAACATGCTGAACAAAGCTTTCAAAAGTGACAAATCTCATAGTTTAATCTTGTCGCTCTGGAAGGATCGTCAAACGAACACACTTATCTATTTCCATGGTCAGCCACTGGAAGAGGTTCAGGCTCTTGAACTTCAAGGCCTCACCATCAAACAAGACCTCTCCTGGGTCGACCACATTGCAAAGCTGGCCTCTAAAGCCCGGCGCAGTCTGGACATCCTCTGTCATTCGAAGCCTTTCCTTGAAAAAAAATCGGAGCTACTCGGTCTACAAAAGGCCTTTATCCGCAGCTCAATAGAATGCTGCTCTACCATGTACAGGCTGGCACCCCAGCATCACATCTGTATCTCCTGAATTCTGTGCAATCTAAAGCTCAAAAACGATAAGCCTCTCCCTCCATGAGGCTCAAACAGACGGTCTTTTTGCTTTCAAATCTCAATTAGGTCAGTGGCCTCTTTTTTTTTTCTTCTTTTTTTTAGACTACTTCTCCTCTGTCTTGCTCCCTCTGCTCTCTCAGCCCTCTGATCCACCCCACCCCTCCCAGAAACTTCAGGATGCACACGTTCTTCCATTAACTCCCTCCTGGTTAAACCTTCAAAATCCATTCTGACTACAAACCTCAACGGTTTTGTCCTTTGCTTCTCCCATCAATTGGAACCATCTTACTGAAGCTGTTCTATCCCACTTTTACCTGCAGGGCTTCAAAAGCAAATTGCTCATAACAATCTCACATCATCCCACATCACTACCCTCAATTCTTTTCTACCCCAGTTGACCTTACATATCCTAAAGGAATGCTCATACTTGCAGGTTACTGTATTTCCTCCATTCCTCTCTCTCTCTCCTCTTCTCTGCATTCATTCCCTCGGATATAGTGTCCAATTATTGCCCTGCTACGCACTATCAATTAATCTCCCATTTATCCCCCATCACCTCCCATGAGCCTTGATCTCTTGAAGAAAAATAATATGGAAAACTAGAAGGGCACTCGGGTAGAGCGCATACCTCTGCCATGTAATGCCTGATCCATGAGAACATATCTGGCCATATACATTTTTCAGATATTGTGCTATATATCGTTTGAAGCCCGATCTCTCAATGGTGAAGAATCACTTAAAAAATTATAGTAGTCGGATCCAAATTCGGATCTTCAGCAAAATCGAATCAATTCGTCGTGGTCACACACCCAACCTGCCCACCAAGTTTCATCCGAATTCGTCCATAACTTTTTGAGATATCGTGCCATATATCAGTTTAGCTATATCTCTCAATGGTGAAGAATCACTTAAAAAATTATCACATCCGGATCCGGATGCGGATCTTCACTAAAATTGTAACATTTCTTCCTTGTCAAACACCAAACACATCCACCAAGATTCATCCGAATTCGTCCACAACTTTTTGAGATATTCTGTACACAGACAAACAGACAGAAAGGGTTGAAAACATAACCTCCTTCACCTTCAGTGGCAGAGGTAATAAATATTTCGTTAATGCTTCAGTCACATTTGGCTCGGCGGCCGTAGGGTCTAAAAAATCTACGGCCACT
>CM068967.1:28219039-28243171 GCA_035128595.1 Eptatretus atami
GTGTGTGTGTATACATTTATAATAATAATATAAAACCATTCCATTCATGCCATAAAGGCACATAGGGCTGTCTGAGGCAGTTTCATTGGCAAGGAGTACAGTCCTGGACAGGTCACCACTCTGACACAGGTTACCCCAAATAGTTATTACCCCAGTACACTGGTACTCATTACACTGACCTCAGAAGGATGACAGGCTGAGTCAACCCCACCTGGTGTTAATTCAATTAACATAGATATAGAAATTAACAAACTCAGGACCCTAAGGTCCCAAGCCAGCAAGCCTAACCGCTAAGCCAACACCAGGCTTTGATATGAGTGAGCAAAGTGAAAAATAAATTTCAGTGCTTTATCATTATGAAACCATTGCAACCTGTTCCAAGTCACGGCACTGTTGAGCATGCCCAACATAATGGCGGCTGAAGATTCCAGCGAGCTGACAGAGGGTTAACAAGGATGGCACGCCACCATCTTCATAGCGAACGTAGTGAGCTTCATACTAACGTGTGCACATGATAGAATAGGAAATAACAACAACAACACAATACCCTGGCAATTTGAATCCGTGTCGTTGGCTATGACCCTTTGCTTCCGGTTTTTTTTTGCTTCCAGTTTTTTTGCTTCCGGTTTTTTTTGCTTCCGGTTTTTGTCATGGGGAATGATGCATGCCGGGAGATAAAGGCATCGTCGGAGACATGAAAGACCAAAATATCAGACATAGTGTATATTTCCTCCACTGATTTTAATAAAATATCTCCCACATCATCAAAAATATATTTTATCGTGATTTACATTATTTGATCGCTGATCCCGAATCCAGGCCGAAGTAACCGGAAATTGCGTATACAGTTGTGAACAAGTTATAGGTAAAGTCAGAAGCGAATGTAAGAAGAATTTACGTTCGCTCTTGTATTTTTTTTAGATGAGATCCTGTTCTAGGCGGTGTAGTAGTTGTTGTGACGGTAATGTTGAGGTAATATTATTTTTTTAGATGAGATCCTGTTCTAGGCGGTTTGTATAGTTGTTGTGAAGGTAATGTTGAGGTAATATTTCTTTTTTTAGATGAGATCCTGTTCTAGGCGGGTTAGTAGTTGTGTGAAGGTAATATTAATTTTTTAGATGAGATCCTGTTCTAGGCGGTGTAGTTGTTGTTTGAAGGTAATGTTGAGGTAATATTATTTTTTTTAGATGAGATCCTATTCTAGGCGGTGTAGTTGTCGTTGTGAAGGTAATGTTGAGGATTTTTTTTTTTCCAGAGGAGATCCTGTTCTAGGCGTTGTAGTTGTTGTTTGAGGTAATGTTGAGGTATATTTATTTTTTTTAGATGAGATCCTGTTCTAGGCGGTGTAGTTGTCATTGTGATGGTAATGTTGAGGATTTTTTTTTTTTTCAGAGGAGATCCTGTTCTAGGCGTGTTAGTTGTTGTGAAGGTAATGTTGAGGTATAATGTTGAGTAATATTAATTTTTTAGATGAGATCCTGTTCTAGGCGGTGTAGTTGTCGTTGTGAAGTAATGTTGAGGTAATATTAATTTTTTTCAGATGAGATCCTGTTTCAGGCGGGTGTAGTTGTTGGTGGAAGGTAATGTTGAGGTAAATATTTGAGGTAATATTAATTTTTTTAGATGAGATCCTGTTCTAGGTGGTGAAGTTGTTTTGTGAAGGTAATGTTGAGGTAATATTTAATTTTTCAGATGAGATCCTGTTCTAGGCGGTGTAGTTGTTGTTGTGAGGTAATGTTGAGGTAATATTTTATTTTTTCAGATGAGATCCTGTTCTAGGCGGTTGTAGTTGTTGTGAAGGTAATGTTGAGGTAATATTATTTTTTCAGATGAGATCCTGTTCTAGGCGGGTTGTAGTGTTGTGAAGGTAATGTTGAGGGTATAATGTTGAGGAATTTTTTTTTTTTTAGATGAGATCCTGTTCTAGGTGGTGTAGTTTGTTGTTGTGAAGGTAATGTTGAGGTAATATTAATTTTTTCAGATGAGATCCTGTTCTAGGCGGTGTAGTTGTTGGTGTGAAGGTAATGTTGAGTAATATTAATTTTTTTTTAGATGAGATCCTGTTCTAGGTGGTGAAGTTGTTGTTGTGAAGGTAATGTTGAGGTTATATTATTTTTTCAGATGAGATCCTGTCTCAGGCGGTGTAGTTGTTGTTGTGAAGGTAATGTTGAGGTAAATTTATTTTTTTCAGATGAGATCCTGTTCTAGGCGTGTAGTTGTTGTGAAAGTAGTAATTGAGGAATAATTATTTTTTCAGATGAGATCCTGTTCTAGGGCGGTGTAGTTGTTGTGAAGGTAATGTTGAGGATAATGTTGAGGAATTTTTTTTTTTTAGATGAGATCCTGTTCTAGGTGTGTAGTTGTTTTGAAGGTAATGTTGAGGTAATATTAATTTTTTCAGATAGATCCTCTTCTAGGCGGTGTAGTTGTTGTTTGTGAAGGTAATGTTGAGGTATAATGTTGAGGTAATGTTATTTTTTCAGATGATCATGTTCTAGGCGGTGTAGTTGTTGTGAAGTAATGTTGAGGTATAATGTTGAGGAAATTTATTTTTTTCAGATGAGATCCTGTTCTAGGCGGTGTAGTTGTTGTTGTGAAGGTAATGTTGAGGTATAATGTTGAGGTAATATATTTTTTTTCAGATGAAATCTTCTTCTAGGCGGTGTAGTTGTTGTGTAGGTAATGTTGAGGAATATTTATTATTTTTCAGATGAGATCCTGTTCTAGGCGTGTAGTTTTTGTGAAGGTAATGTTTGAGGTATAATGTTGAGGTAATATTTTTTTTCAGATTAGATCCTGTTCTAGGCGGTGTAGTTGTTGTTGTGAAGGTAATGTTGAGTATAATGTTGAGGTAAAAAAAATTTTTCAGATGAGATCCTGTTCTAGGCGTGTAGTTGTTGTTTGAAGGTAATGTTGAGGTAATATGCAGTAGTTATCACGGTTATGAAAATGCACCAATAATTAATTTGATCTATAGTATACCAAATCACACCTTTATGACTAAAAAATTAACAACAAAACTAGGAAGTAAATACTCTAGCAGTTTTAAGTCTACCTAATATATAATAAGATATCTCCCGCATCATCAAAAAATAATTTTTCATCGTGATTTACATTTTTTGATCGCTCACATCCCGAATCCAGGCCGAAGTAACCGGAAATTGCAGCATCGAATGTTAGAATTCTTCGTTCGCTTCTCGGCTTTGCCTATTCCATATTTAGCCTTATGACATAAGGCTTTTTTGTGATGAGGAACCCCTAAATTCGCTTCAAAAGAGGTGTTCCAATTTACTCAAATACCCAGTTTTCATCCATGCACACCCTTGGAGTTCCCTTAGTATGCATGCAGAGAGAGAAGAAAGTGTGGGCGAGAGAGGAGAGAGAGAGAGAGAGAGAGAAGAGAGAGAGAGGAGAGAGAGAGAGAGAGAAGAGAGAGAGGAGAGAGAGAGGAGAGAAGAGAGGGGGGGAGAGAGAGAGAGGGGGGGAGAGAGAGAGGGGGGGGAGAGAGAGGGGGGGGAGAGAGAGAGGGGGGGAGAGAGAGGGCGAGGGAGAGAGAGGCGGGGGAGAGAGAGGGCGGGGAGAGGAGAAGGGGGGAGAGAGAGAGGGGGGGAGAGAGAGAAGGGGGAGAGAGAGAGGGGGGAGAGAGAGAAGGGGGGAGAGAGAAGGGGGGGGAGAGAGAGAGAGGGGGGGGAGAGAGACAAGGGGGGGGGGGGGAGAGAGAGGGTGAGAGGGGAGTGGAGGGAAGGAAGGGATGAGGTGAGGAGGGATAGGAGAGTGAGGAGGGGATAGGAGAGTGAGGAGGGGTGAGCGGGGATTCTATGTGACATTCAGTTTAATGTCCATGCGAGAGACGGCACACAATTGATGAATCCCCTGCCTGTGAAATACCGAGATGCACCCTTTGTTTGAAGAGGGAGGGGGCAGGGTTGGAGAGAGAGAGAGAGAGAGATGAAGAGAGGAAAGGGGGGGGGAGGAGAAAGGGGGGAGGGAGGAAAGGGGGGGGAGAGGAGAAGGGGGGAGGGGAGAAAGGGGGGGAAGGAGAGAAAGGGGGGGGAAGGGAGAGGAAAGGGGGGGAAGGGAGAGGAAAGGGGGGGAAAGGGAGAGGAAAGGGGGGGGGAAGGAGGAGGAAAGGGGGGAAGGGAGAGGAGAAGGGGAGGGAGAGGAAGGGGGGGAGGGAAGGAAAGGGGGGGGAAGGGAGAGGAAAGGGGGGGAAGGGAGGAAGGGGGGGGAGGAGAGGAAGGGGGGGAAGGGAGAGGGAAAGGGGGGGGGAAGGGAGAGGAAAGGGAGAGGAAAGGGAGAGGAAAGGGAAGGAAAGGGAGGGGGAAGAGAGAGGGAAAGGGGGGGGGAGGGAGAGGTGGTTGAGAGAGAGGGAGAGGGGTGGAGAAATTGAATGGTATTTACAGTTACTAGTGCATGGCCGTACGTGTAAAAAAAAAACTTTAAAAAACAAAAAAAACTTTCAAACCGCGAGCCAGAAACAACAACCAACAGGCCGTTCCTTCACTCTTCGTAAAGGGGCTGTCACCCCTGACGATTTAGCACAGGTATGCCGATTTATGAAAAATATGTCTAAAACGCTGTCACAACGTCGAATACGTTATGAGTACGTTTTGTGTACGTTAGAGTGCACGCTGAAAAACACTACACATGGTCGTATTACGCTGGTTTAAAACGTTGTTACTTTTTGGTTGTCCAAAAAATTTTGCATGCTTGAAATTTTACGACGTACATCGGCGTTTGGCTCACACGTTCCGCTACGCTGGCCATAAGTTGTAGGCACGTTATGCGATCGTTGACACACGTTGATTGTATGTTACTCATAAGTCGAAACACGTAGAGGTAACATTCGCGTACCCGAAACTTATTTCTAACCTATGAGCAACGTTTGTAAGCACGCTACACGGACGTTGTTCACACTTCGCAACACGCTACTTGAAAGTCCTCATACGTCGAAACACATCAACAGTAATGTTAGGGTACCCGTGACTTATTTATAACCTATGAATAACTGTGCTTGGAATTATTCGCTATGCATACGCAGACTATAGTTGGGCATAGGTTGTGGACGCCTAAACACGATAACAATCGTTGGTATAACTCTATCTAAAGTTATCGAAGCGTTCTGTGTTCATTATAGTACTTATGCATTGTCAAAGTCGTTTTAATACTTTAAAAGTAAAACAAAGAAAATATTTCATCGTGGGAATGAGGAAGAAAATTAGCCGAAAAGAATATCGAACAATGGTGCAAAGTGTCTCCTACTTCGTGAGCGCACGAGGATCCCATCATCACCCACACCCTCCCATCACAGCTCACCTACTACTACTGACATGGACCTACTACTACTACCATACTACTACTACAACTACTACTACTACTACTACTACTAACGACAGACATACTACTACTACTACTACTACTGTATAACATACTCTACTACTACTACTGACATAGACATACTACTACTACTACTGACATAGACTACTACTATACTACTACTACTACTACTGACATAGACATACTACTACTACCAATGCTACGACTACAACTACTACTACTATTACTACTGTCACACACACCAACTACTGCTAATAGTATTACTACTACTGATACTACTGGCTTGACATCTACTCAACATGGAGTCTGGAACATGATGGGGTCCTCTTGTGAAGCCCATTTGTATATACCAATTCCCCTTAAGCTGCCAATACGCCATTACCACGGTAGATGTAAGTTAGAAACACGTTCAGTAAGTGCTGTGGTCGTCCGGAAGACGTCAATCTAATTCGTCTACATACGACAATGTGCTTTAGATACGTTACAAATAGGTTCATAGCATGTTACTAAAGTTAGAAGCACGTTATACTTAGGTTCAAAGTATGCTACACATAGGTTAACGCACGTTACTCATAGGTTCGTAGCACGCTAGTCATTGGTTCAAGCAAGTTACAAATAGGTTCAATGCACGTTACTCATAGGTTTCAAGCACGTTAAACATAGGTTCAGAGCACGCTACTCATAGTTAAAAGGACGTTACCCATTGGTTGAAATTTAGGTTGCGGGTATGTTAAATATTACCTTGACGTGTTTCGACTTATGAGTAACCTACAAGTAACGTGTGTCCGTCTCGTTGTAAACAATCGCGGAGCGTGCCAGGAACATATGACAACGCATGCGGAACGTGTTAGCCATACGCCGAGTACGTCGTAAAATTTTCGGCATGCTTGAAATTTCACGACGTATTACACGTACCACGTAATATGACAGCGTACTTCATTGTTTCCAGCCTACTCTTAACGTATACACAATTACCTATACCGTATTTGACGTGCGCTAGCGTTTTAGACACATTTTTCATAGGCCGGCATACAGTGGCAAAATCGTCAAGTGTGACTGCGATGTTGACACTTCAAATTCTCAGGCGGTTATGATTTAAATCGGCGTCCGGCAGGTTCTTAACAGGCTACGCCACGAGTTCGCCGCGATACGTTTAGCGCGCTATGCGTAAGTTAAACATATCGTTGGGCATAGGTGTGAACGCCGACAACAGGCTAAGCATTCGTTGGTAAAAGTTTTCAATAACACAACGAAACGTTCTGGGCCCGTTACTAATATGGTATGCATACGACCAACACGTTAGAATACGCCCAAAAACTTTAAAAAAAACATCAAAATTTCAGCGTACGCCAACGTTTTACATACATTTTTATACGTTGCCATTGCTGGTTAAAACGTCAAGGTGTGACAGGGCCCTAAACAACGACTGGATTGGGGCATTGTGTTATCTATAAATGCGCATAGAAATCGATAATTATAGAATACAGTAAGTCATCACTATCAGAAGTAGTGCGTGCCCGTACGGAATGTCACATCATTCCACGAATTATCACTTGCATTGAAGTAACAACTGCTGTGATACTTCCACACACAGAGTTATTAAATCCAAATTAAAATCAACTTCACCTCCCTGTCTTTGCTTGCCATGACATTCGCTGCCATGACCATTTCCACCTCCTATGCCACGGTAACTAAGCCACCGATCCCATCGTAACCGGCACGGCACGTGACGTCATCGTCGGCCGGCCACGCACCGGCCTACGCAGCCACGCCTCAGCAGCACGTGTCCTGTGATTGGTGGTAAATAAATGGCCATAACTTGGGAAGCACCTGTCCGATTATATACAACATTGAAAAGGCACATCCACGCAGGCCCCAGCAATATACCTGGCAAGTTTCAATTAGATCGGACCAGTGGTTGTCGAGAAACAGCGCACAGACACACACACACACACACACACACCACACACACACACACACACACACCACACAACACACACACACACACACACACACATTGCTGGAATTAATAGATGAGATGGAAGAGACACACTGACTGACTGACTGATGAGTGAGGAAGGGGGAGGGATAGAGCGACACCTCACCGAGACTGACTGACACAATGACAACGACACAATGACACACTGATGCATATTATTATAGATATATGAAATACTCCTTGCCACCATCTTTGAACTGCAATTGCAGACTGCCAAAAGTCAAGCCATGCAACAATTTGCTGGTGGGATATTTAAGGGGGAGGGGGAGAGGAGGATGGGAGGAGAAGAAAGAAAAGAATGGGAGGGAAGAGAGAGGAGGAATGGGATGGAGAGAGAGGGACAGGAGGACAGAGAGGAGGGACGAGAGGAGGAGAGGAGTGACAGAGAGGGAAAGAGGAGACAGAGGCAGAGAGAGGAGGGATGGGAGAGGAGCGAGGCAATACATGAGGGGAGGGGAGGGAGAAGGGAGAGGGGAGGAGAGAGGGAGAGGGGAGGGAGAGGAGGGGAGGGAGAGGGGGGAGAGGAGGAGAGGGGAGGGAGAGGGGGGGAGGGGAGGGAGAGGGGGAGGGAGGGAGAGGGAGGGAGAGGGGGGGAGAGGGAGGAAGAGGGGAGGGAGAAGGAGGGAGACGGGAGGAGAGGGAGGGAGATGGAGGAGAGGGAGAGGGGAGGGAGGGAGAGGAGGAGGGGAGGGAGACAGAGGGAGGGAGGAGGAGGAGGAGAGGGAGGAGGGAGAGAGGAGGAGGGGAGGGAGAGGAGGGAGGGGAGGAGAGAGGAGGGAGGGGGAGGGAGAGGGAGGGAGGGGGAGGGAAGAGAGGAAGGGAGGGGAGGGAGGGAGAGAGGAGGGAGGGAGGAAAGAGCGAGGGAGAGAGAGGAAGGAGGGAAAGAGGAGGGAGGGAGGGAAAGAGGAGGAAGGGGAGGAGAGAGGAGGGAGGGAGGTGAGCCGAGGTGGGTGGGGGAGTAAGAAGAGTGAGGAAGGGAGGAGCGAGGAGAGGAGGAGTGAAGAAAGGGGGGTTGGCCTCACCAAACATACTGTACACTCTGGAGGGAGTGGGTGTGAGGAGAGGATGGGGGAGAGAGGAGTTGGAAGAAAGGAGGAGGTTGGACGAGGTAAGTGTGAGGAGAGGGGGCTCTGGGCTGCGTTTCGTTAGGGGGACTTGGGGGGGGGTTGGGGGGGTACAGCATTGAACGAAATAGGGCTACGTCAAAACAGCACGTGGAGACCGACCAGAGATGTCCATGGGGTTAGAGTGAGGAGGGGGTTTTGAAGGAGGTAAGTGTGAGGGGAAGGGGAGGGAAGGCAGCATGAGGAGAAGGGAATGCGGTGTGTGTGGAAGGGAAGGCCAGCATGAGGGAAAGGGAAGGCAGTGTGAGGGGAACGCAGTGTGAGGGGAGGGGAAGCAGTGTGAGAGGAAAGGAAGGAAGGCAAACATGAGGGGAGGGAGGTGGTGTGAGGGTGGGGAAGGAGGCAGTGTGAGGGAGGGGAGGGAAGGTGGTGTGAGGGGTGGCGAAGGAAGGCAGTGTGAGGGGAGGGAAAGGAAGGGAAACTAAACACTCCCAAACAGAAACATTTTTCTTTTTAACTGCCGGGTTCGATATAAAATTGGACGGGAGCAATTAACACCCTTGTTATCAAACTGGCAAAGGTCTGCCTGCATTTTCGCACATGCAGCGACCTTTGCACCCCTCTTTCAGCTCACTTGGAATGTAATTCGTACAAGCTACACTCTGGGGAAGCCTTATTAAATTCAAAACTAAACCGTCAATCCTAACAGTCCCCTTAAACAGATGGTAAGGTGTGGGGATTGAGGGGAGGGGCACTGGTGGGAAAGAGTAGGAGGAGGAGAGAAGGGTGGGAGAAGAGAAGAGGGGGAGAGAGAGGGATGGGAGAGAGAGAGAGAGGAGAGGGGTGGGAGAGAGATAGGGAAGGGTGGGACAGAGAGGGAGAGGGGTCAGAGAGAGAGAGAGAGGTGAGAGAGAGAGGGGTGGGAGAGGGAGAGGGGTGAGAGAGGGAGAGGGGTGAGAGAGGGGAGGGAGAGGAATGGAGGGGATACAAGAGTGAGGAGGGGGAGAGCGGGGATTCAGGTAGATTGCGCCTCTTCCACTTTGCCGATAGATGGGATTCAGCTGGTCAGGTGTACCAGACACACTTTGCTGATTGAGCCAGAAGCACCTGTGACTGCAAATCATTGTTGAAATTTATAAAAGAAATGGGTCGAACAATACCAGGTCCCCCGTACTTGTGTGCTCCAGCCGGTGTTTAGGTGTGTGGCATATATAGAAAGTCTCACGACTCTGAAAACGCCATGAAAAGCAAACGAAGAAGAAGAAGAACAAGAAACAGTGGGATTACAGTTGGGTTGGGATTAGAACCGAGGTTAGACAGCTTAGAGCAAGCATGCATACCTCTCAGCTATCCTTCCATGATGTTATTGGGGTTTCAGCCCCTACAGTGTTGCATGCTGAGCAAATGAGTCTCGATCAAGTTCTGTGACCATTTGTTCAAGATTTGTATGACCAACCATTTTCCACAGATGCAAGGGACCACACACCAACTGCTGGGCCTTCCCCCAAGAATGACAACACCCCAAAGTCACATGTTGCAACTCTGCAATGTGGCGATTCATTGCTTTGTAACAACTGAAAACATTTTTTACTCATTCTAATCATCTAATATATTTTGCCTTGCTAACAGCAAAAATGTCTCCATGGAGAACCGAGCCACGGTATTGCCATGGAAGCTTGTAGAGATTGAAGCTTTAGTGGCCAAGTGGCTTAAGCACTCAAGCAAGCACTCCAACGAAACAGTTGAAGAAACATTTAAAAACAAAACGTTAATTTTTTTACATGTCTCTATCTTTGTCAAAGTGATGGGTCGTATAATGAAAGAAGATCATTCAAAAAGGGGAAACGTCATGTAAATTAAAACTGCACATTTTCAGCGAGCGAACCACTGCCCGAGGCACCGCATGACAATGCGGAGCTAAACATAGGTGAGTCAGGCCTGAACTTTGTTCAAGTCGATCGATATATTCAGTGACAGTGAGAATACTTTTGCTGTGTGTGGCCGTGGCTTGGAAATGAACAACCAAGCAACTTGTATAACACTCGCCAAGTGGCTTAAGCACTCAAGCAAGCACTCCAACAAAACGGTTGACAAGGAATGTCTGGCTTAGCAAGCGATTAGCTATCGCCGATCGGTCATATAAATACTATGCACCTGGAGATGCCTGAAATGTCAAACAATGTCCGAATTGGACAAATGAGCACATTTTTTTAGCAGTCGGAATTGCTGCAAATTCAATTTCATAGCTTATATTTTGTAATTCGCCTGAGATTAAGATATTCTAGATATTATGGCATGAGCTGATAAGAAATAAAGCCATGAATGCTGGTGTCTCTAGGCATTTATAATTATTATTGCAATGTATCCAGCGATTTGTTGGTATGATGATCAGACATTCAATGATATGATTGAGGAAAGTGAAAAAAAAAACTTTCTTGTTAAGAAACTGTTACAGCCTGTTCCAAGTCAAGGCATTGTTGAGCAGGACAAAAAAAAATGGCAAATTAAGATCCCAGAGAGGGACAGTGAGGTGACCAAGGATAACGCTACTTGATGAAGGATAATTAAATAAGGTCGTTAATTATCTTCAAAATGGTTGCTTTAATCAATCCAAACACACAATTTTCATTCATGCACTACCTTTGAGTTTTATTAGCATCCATGCAAAGTTTGGGGCCGCTGGGTTTCATGGTTCTGGAGTTATGGAGAAGACGGATGGATGGACTGACACTATTGGTGTGTATGTCTAGACTAATAAAGGCAATGTGTGTGTGTTGTGTTGTGTGTGGTGTGTGTGTGTGTGTGCGCATGTGTTCTCCTCCATAACTTCAAACCATAAAACCTAGCAGCCTTAAACTTTGCATGCATACTAACAAACTCCAAGGACGCGCAAGAGTGAAAATTGGGTGTTAGTTAATTAAAACACCCTTTTAAGATAATTAGGCCTTATTAATTATATCTTTGTTACAGTGTGGAAATCGCACCACCATTCAGGTCCCGTAGGTGAGATATCTTTTAAGTACATGTATAGTTAGCCCCAACCCATTGTTTAAGAATAAGTGATTCATCGGCGCGATCCTCCAGTTGTCGTTTTTTCTTCCCTACTTTCGATTTCAAACGACCAAAACTGTCACGATGCTGGTGCGTTTTTCCCGCCATCTTCTCCGCGCTTGGTCGAGGGAAGAGGGGAGGGCAGCTCGCGCCGATTGGTGTTGGACAGTGTGAGGGGTCGGGGTGAGGGAACGCCCTTTTCCAGAACCTCTCGGGGGTGGAGCCGAAAACGGGGCGGAGTGAAGGGCGGAGCCCGGGCTATAAAGTCGGACACGGGCTCTCTCTCTCTCTCTCTTCTCGCTCTTCCTCTTCTCTCCTCTTCGTCCTGGAGCTGGTCTCGTCGTTCGTTGGCTGGTGGTCTGGTCTGTCGGCAGTCGCGAGCTTGTCGTCCTGCCTTGCTTTTTTGATCCTCGCGCAGCCCTGCCCCGTGCACGAGCGCGAGAATAGCGCCGACAAACCCTCGTTTCCCTCAAACCCGTCCGAGCTGTCGGGCGGACGACGCGAGCTACGCGCGCAAGCTGTGCACACGCCGGAGAAGCTCGCAGACCGCGAGAGGAGTTACGGTCGCCAGGACTCGACACGACCAGGGAAGTCGCGACTTCCATTTCTTTTGGGTTTGTGTGAACGTGTGTGTGTGGCGCCGTGTCTTAATAAGTAAAATTGTTAAGTGTGCCGAGTATTCGCGTTAGTCGGTTGGTCTCTGCGTCGTCGTTGTCTATCTTTTATTTGATATATGTGCATTCTGTGCTATACGTGTGCTTTGTGTCCGTGTGTGTAAATAAATGCTTGAATTGAATGCTTGAATGTTGAATTGTTTCCCCGTTTCGCTGCGTCCTTTCCTCTGTTGGGTCCCTCTTGCTTCACGTAAAGGTTCGAGTGGGCGCGGCGCCACGATAATTATGGAACCGTCAAGGTCGACGATAACTCCGCTCGGTTATCCTGTAGCACGGAACGAGCCGCTTAACGGTTCGTGTCCGAAGTCGACCTGTGGCGTGGTACAACCCTCGGTAGGTTACCCGTGCGAGTACTTAGGTATATCGACTTTCGGCGATTCACTTACCTCGCACGGGTAGAATGCGGACTGGGTGTGGTGAGGTTAAACCCACCCGTGACTGGCTCCGGCGTTAGTCCGAGAGGGTCACGACTGAATTGTCCGTCCGGTGCAGGCGGTCGCGATTCGAGTCACGTGGCCGATCGCACGCCGGCGGGCGCGAATTCGCAACACCTTCAACAGGCGATACTCGGCCAACTCACTCTCTGGGTCTTAAGACGTTTCCTGGGTAACCTCGCTGGGGTCTGAAGGAGCTATGTTTTTTGGCCTGCTCAACCATGCCTTGACTTGGAACAGGCCGCAACGATTTCTTAAAGATAAAGTTTATTTTTCACTTTCCTCACTCAAATAATCGAATACCTGTTCATCATTGCTACAAACTGTTGTGTACATTACTTTTGTAAGTACTAAAAGTTTTCAAATCAGGAGCTTGGAATGATTTCATGCATTATAAGATACGATCGACCCTCATGGATGAATTAAAGTGTATCATCGAAGTATTATTTCGGTTTTGAGGATCAGATATCGTCCGAACTAAATAAGTGTCGAAATCTGTTGAGAAATCTGATAATTTAAAGAAATAACGAGTCTTATAACTAAGCCGGTATACCTATTTACTTCAAGCAAGCAAGGCTATGTTCCCTTGTTCTCCATATAAACACAAGAAAATGTGAAATTTCCAAAGCATTAAACATATCTTTTTCTCCTGTTTGGAGAATTATATTGAGGGAATGAAAAATTTAGGGACGTAACAAAATTAACCAGCTTCATTGAGCTGTATGATTTAATACATTCACTGCTCGACCTCACGCCCTATCCCCCGAGGGACTGCCTATCCATAGCATCTGCCAGGTCTGCGTCTATATTTTCGGAGGTTTCGCGAGGTGCTCTACAGGGAATCAAAGCAAATCTGGTGAAAAACGGATGTTTAAAAAAAAAAAGTTATAACGTTTGCGTGGACGCCGAACAGATGTACCACGTGACACGTGCACAGACGAGTAGGCAAAATGGCAGATTTTCTGCAATGTTTATTTTGCGGGTGATTGAATTTTGCGATATCTCCAGGGTTGTTCTGCATTGAGCTGTAACTCTTTTGTGGATTAAGTCATTATTTGATCAAATTCATTTTATTTCATGAATTGCTGCATGCGCAGTGAAGACCCGCTTTAAAGTTCAAGGGATCCTTTATGGTATGCAGCGACAGCCTGGCCAACCGTTCGTTATCAACCAATTATTTTGGAGTGCTTGCATGAGTGCTTAAGCCACTTGCCGAGCGCCCATTGTTGATGGTGAAGAATAATGGTTGTGAACACATTGCTGAAATGTCTGTATAAATGCAACGTTGTATTTTGGTGAAAGCTACTCAAGGTTTCTGAGTTGAATACAGTAAGTACTGTAGTTGGTAATCACACCGACTCCAATCTGCCGATTCCTGAAAAATTCCCGATATCGGTGAAGCAAGTTGTGTGTTGTGTGTGTGTGTGTGTGTGTGTGTGTGTGTGTGTGTGTGTGTGTGTGTGTGTGTGTGTGTGTGTGCGTGTGTGTGCGTGTGTGTGTGTGTGTGTGTCTATATCTCTATATCTATCTCTATATCTCTATATCTCCATATCTCTATAGTCTATATCTATATATCTATACGAGGTGTGTTCAAAAAGTATCCAACCATAATTTTTCGTGCGTAAACAAATGAAGCTAGGAGGCGAGGTTTGGTGCACGTATGTAGGCGATCCTAATTCGTATGCGTGAATATTATCCGCCTGCAGAAGCTGTCAGTCGCCGATAGACCGCCGATGAGTGAGGAAGTGTAAGTGAGCGCCGTCGGATTTTCGTTTTTGACAAAATGACGGAAAAACTTGAACAACGCTACTGCATCAAATTTTGTGTAAAGCTTGGCGATTCCAAGTGGAAACGATCCGCAAGATTCAACAGGCCTTCAGGAACGAAGCAATGGGCACCACACAGATAAAAGAGTGGTACAACCGCTTCAAAGATGGTCGCACATCAGTGGAAAGTGAAGCACGTTCTGGTAGGCCCTCAACATCCTGAAATGAGATCGTCATTGACCAAGTGAGGACCCTGCTGATACAGGATCGTCAAATCACGATCAGAGAACTTGCAGACGAGGCGGGCGTCAGCATTGGATCCGTTCATTCCATTGTGACTGAGGATTTGGGCTTAAGGAGAATCTCAGCGAAGTTCGTGCCAAAGCTGCTAACAATTGAGCAGAAGCAACTCCGTTTGGAGATCGCACAGGACATGCTGGAGACTGTGAACAGCGATCCCAACTTCTTCAACACAGTGATCACTGGCGATGAGACCACAGTGAGCTGTCATTTTGTCAAAAACGAAAATCCGACGGCGCTCACTTTCCATCTCACTCATCGGCGGTCTGTCGGCGACTGACAGCTTCTGCAGGCAGGAAAATATTCACGCATACGAATTAGGATCGCCTACATACGTGCACCAAACCACGCCTCCCTAGCTTCATTTGTTTACGCACGAAAAATTAAGGTTGGATACTTTTTGAACACACCTCGTATATCTATATATCTATATACTATATCTCTATATCTCTATATCTCTATATCTCTATATATCTCTATATCTCTATCTCTATAATCTCTATCTCTATAATCTCTATCTTAATCTCATACTCTATCTCTTTATCTCTATATATCTATATATCTATATCTCTATATCTATATATCTATATATTTATATCTCTACATCTATATCTATATATCTATATCTATATCTCTATATCTCTAAATCTATACATGTATATCTCTTTATCTCTATATCTCTATATCCCTATATATCTATATCATATCTATATATCTATATCTCTATCTATATCTCGATATATCTATATCTATATATATATATATATATAATATATATATATATATATATATATATATATATACTGTACATATATATATACAGTGGGGAGAACAAGTATTTGATACACTGCCGATTTTGCAGGTTTTCC
This sequence comes from Eptatretus atami, assembly GCA_035128595.1. NCBI lineage: Eukaryota > Metazoa > Chordata > Myxini > Myxiniformes > Myxinidae > Eptatretus > Eptatretus atami. The sequence continues at coordinate 28,234,534 of CM068967.1, forward strand.
CACTTACAAAGCACGTAGAGGTCTGTAATTTTTATCATAGGTACACTTCAACTGTGAAAGACGGAATCTAAAACAAAAATCCTGAAAATCACATTGTATGATTTTTAAATAATTAATTTGCATTTTATTGCATGAAATAAGTATTTGATACATCAGAAAAACAGAACTTAATATTTGGTACAGAAACCTTTGTTTGCAATTACAGAGATCAGACGTTTCCTGTAGTTCTTAACCAGGTTTGCACAGACTGCAGCAGGGATGTTGGCCCACTCCTCCATACAGATCTTCTCCAGATCCTTCAGGTTTCGGGGCTTTCGCTGGGCAACACAGACTTTCAGCTCCCTCAAAGATTTTCTATTGGGTTCAGGTCTGGAGACTGGCTAGGCCACTCCAGGACCTTGAGATGCTTCTTACGGAGCCACTCCTTAGTTGCCCTGGGTGTGTGTTTCGGGTCGTTGCATGCTGGAAGACCAGCCACGCCCCATCTTCAATGCTCTTGTTGAGGGAAGGAGGTTGTTGGCCAAGATCTCGTGATACATGGCCCCATCCATCCTCCCTCAATAGGGTGCAGTCGTCCTGTCCCCTTTGCAGAAAAGCATCCCAAGAATGATGTTTCCACCTCCATGCTTCACGGTTGGGATGGTGTTCTTGGGGTTGTACTCATCCTTCTTCTTCCTCCAAACACGGCGAGTGGAGTTTAAACCAAAAGCTCTATTTTGGTCTCATCAGACCACATGACTTTCTCCCATTCCTCCTCTGGATCATCCAGATGGTCATTGGCAAACTTCAGATGGGCCTGGACATGCGCTGGCTTGAGCAGAGGGACCTTGCGTGCGCTGCAGGATTTTTAATTCATGACGCGCGTAGTGTGTTACTTATGGTTTTCTTTGATACTGTGGTCCCAGCTCTCTTCAGGTCATTGACCAGGTCCTGCCGTGTAGTGCTGGGCTGATCCCTCACCTTTCTCATGAACATTGAGGCTCCACGAGGTGAGATCTTGCATGGAGCCCCAGACCGAGGGAGATTGACTGTTATCTTGAACTTCTTCCATTTTCTAATAATTGCACCAACAGTTATTGCCTTCTCACCAAGCTGCTTACTATGTCCTGTAGCCATCCCAGCCTTGTGCAAGTCTACAATTTGGCCCTGATGTCCTTAGACAGCTCTCTGGTCTTGACCATTGTGGAGAGGTGGAGTCTGATTGATTGAGTGTGGACAGCTGTCTTTTATGCAGATAACGAGTTCAAACAGGTGCAGTTATACAGGTATGAAGTGGAGAATGGGAGGGCTTCTTAAAGACAAAACTAACAGGTCTGTGAGAGCCGGAATTCTTCCTGGTTGGTAGGTCATAAAATACTTATTTCATGCAATAAAATGCAAATTAATTATTTAAAATCATACAATGTGATTTTCAGGATTTTTGTTTAGATTCCGTCTTTCACAGTTGAAGTGTACCTATGATAAAAATTACAGACCTCTACGTGCTTTGTAAGTGGGAAAACCTGCAAAATCGGCAGTGTATCAAATACTTGTTCTCCCCACTAATATATATATATATATATATATATAATATATAATATTATATATATATATATATATATATATATATATATGTATATCTCTATATCTATATCTCTATATCTCTATCTCTATTATCTATATATCTCTATCTGCATATCTATATATCTATATATCTATATTTCTATATCTACTATATCTCTATATCTATATCTACATCTCTATATCTATATCTATATCTCTATATATTGGATTCGCTATATATGCTAGATATCCCTTATTGTCGGTTTTCCGTCTGTGTGTGTGTGTGTGTGTGTGGGTGTGTGTGTTGTGTGTGTGTGTGTGTGTGTGTGTGTGTGTGTGTGTGTGTGTGTGTGTGTGTGTGTGTGCGCGTATGTGGTTCTGCAACGCGAGGCTCCACAGCACGAACCAGCGAACCGATTTCGATGAAGCTTTGCCAACAGGTGCCATATTCGTCTGAGAAGGTGCGCGTTTGATTTCGTTGCCTAGCAACCACTCGTTGCTGTGCAGCGGCCGAAAAACCGCGTACAAGTATTTTCAATACTTGTCCTTCAGTTTTGAATGTAGAGAAACGAGACTTCGGAATTAAACACTTCGAGATATTTAGAAAATTTTACTCGAGCCGATTTTTGATTGAGGTTTTATTTTTCAAATGGTAGTCCTTCAAAAATCGGGTGTCTATTTACCGTCATTTAAGGTGTGTATACAGTGTTTGTAAGAACTACACCGTCGTTCCACCCTCGATCTCTCCTCGATCCAACGTTATTGACCAAGTGAAAAGGATCCAAAAAATGGAATCACGCGGCATTTCTGTCTTGTGGATTTCTAATAATATGTTTATTTATTTACCGAAAACGATTCCACGACCCACACACCACCTTCAATTATTTATTTATTTACCAAAAACAATTCCACGATCCACCACCACCTCCAATTATTTATTTATTTACCGAAAACGATTCCCACCCACCACCACCTCCAATTATTTATTTATTTGCCGAAAACGATTCACGACCCACACTCCGCCTCCAATTATTTATTTATTTTCGGTAAACGATTCCACGACCCCACTCACCTCCAATTATTTATTTTATTTACCGAAAACGATTCCACGACCCACACACCACCTCAATTATTTATTTATTTACCGAAAACGATTCCACGACCCACACACCACCTTCAATTATTTATTTATTTCCGAAAAGATTCCACGACCCACACAACACCTCCAATTATTATTATTTACCGAAAACGATTCCACGAGCCACACTCCACCTCCAATTATTTATTATTTACTGTCGAAACGATTCCACGACCGCCACTCCACCTCCAATTTTTTATTTATTTTCCGAAAAAAGATTCGCACGACCCACCAACCTCCAATATTATTTTTTCCGACCAAACGATTCCTGACCCTCACACACCACCTCCAATTATTTATTATTTAAAGAGGAGTTGCGTAAGAAAGTGGGCGTGACTTATGAAAAATATTGTGTGGCTCAGGAGGTGCGGTCAAACAAGAGCATTGAGAGAAGTTTATCGGGTTTTCCGTCTGTGTGTGTGTGTGTGTGTGTGTGTGTGTGTGTGTTGTGTGTGTGTGTGTGTGTGTGTGTGTGTGTGTCTGCCAACGCGAGGCTCCACAGCACAAACCAGCAAACCGATTATTGATTCGCTATATATGCTAGATATCCCTTATTGTCGGGTTTTCCGTCTGTCTGTGTGTGTGTGTGTGTGTGTGTGGTGTGTGTGTGTGTGTGTGTGTGTGTGTGTGTATGTGTGTCTGCAACACGAGGCTCACAGCACGAACCAGCAAACCGATTTCGATGAAACTTTGCCAACAGGTGGAATATATACTGGGAATGTGCGCGTTTGAATTTCGTTGCCTAGCAACCACCCGTTGCTGTGCAGCGGCCGAAAACAGCGTACAGTATTTCAATACTTGTCCTTCAGTTTTGAATGTTGAGAAACGAGACTTCGATTAAACACTTCGAGATATTTAGAAAATTTTACTCGAGCCGATTTTTGATTGAGTTTTATTTTTCAAATTGTAGTCCTTCAAAAATCGGGTGTCTATTTACCGTCATTTAAGGTGTGTATACAGTGTTTGTAAGGAACTACACCGTCATTCCACTTTGATCTCTCCTCGATCCAAACGTTATTGACCAAAGTGAAAAGGATCCAAAATAAAGGAATCACCGGGCATTTCTGTCTTTTGTTGGATTTCCTAATACTGTAATATGTTTATTTTTTACCGAAAAACGATTCCACGACCGACACACCACCTTCAATTATTTATTTATTACCGAAATCAATTCCACGATTCCACACCCCACCTTCAATTATTTATTTATTTACCGAAAACAATTCCACGATCCACAACACCACCTTCAATTATTTTATTAATTACCGAAAACATTCCACGATCCACACACCACCTTCAAATCATTTATTGTTTACCGAAAACGATTCCACGACCCACACACCACCTCCAATTATTTATTTTTAGTTACCGAAAACGATTCCCCACCCAACACCACCTCCAATTATTTATTTATTTACCGTAAAGATTCCACGATCCACACACCACCTTATTATTTATTTATTTACCGTAAACGATTCCACGATCCAACACACCACTCAATTATTTATTTATTTACCGTAAACGATTCCACGACCCACACACCACCTCCAATTATTTATTTATTTACCGAAAACGATTCCCACCCACACACCACCTCCAATTATTTATTTATTTGCCGTTAATGATTCCCACGATCCACACACCACCTCCAATATTTATTTATTTACCGAAAACGATTCCCCACCCACACAGCACCTTTAATTATTTATTTATTTACCGAAAACGATTCCATGACCCAACACCACTCCAATTATTTATTTATTTACCGAAAACGATTCCACGACCCACACACCACCTCCAATTATTTATTATTTAAAGTGGGAGTGGCGTAGGAAAGTGGGCGTGGCTTATGAAAAATATTGTGTGGCTCAGGAGGTGTGGGTCAGGAGGCGGCCATCGCCGCCTACCGGGCTTGTATATCTATATCTCTATATCTATTCTCTATATTCTATTTTCTATATCTATATATATATAACTATATCTATATCTCGTATCTATACTCTCGATATCTATCCTCTATATCTCTATATCTCTCTCTACATCTCTCTCCATCTCTCTTCTCCATATCTCTGTCTCTCCATATCTCTGTCTCTCCATATCTATCTCTCCATATATATAGATATTCTGTGTGTGTCTCTGTGTGTGTGTCTCTGTGTGGTGTCTCTGTGTGTGTCTCTGTGTGTGGTGTTCTCTGTGTGTGTGTCTCTGTGTGTGTCTCTGTGTCTCTCTCTCTCTCTTCTCTCTCTCGCTCTGCTCCGCTCTCGCTCTTCTCTCTCTCTCTCTTTACCTACATATCCAGAGTGTGGTTATGTCTGGATGGTGTTTGTCTCCGGACATGTCCAGGCAGGGTTTGTCTCTGGATGTGTCCTAGCGGTGTTAATGTCTGGATGGGAGTTTGTCTCTGGCCAGCTTGGCTCCGGATGCGTCCTAGCGGTGTTTATGTCTGGATGGGAGTTTGTCTCTGGCCAGCTTGGCTCCGGATGCGTCCGGGCAGTGTTTATGTCTGGACGGAAGTTTGTCTCCGGACTTGTCTGGACAAGAGTTTGTCTCTGGATGGGAGTTTGTCTCCAGGCCTGTTTACTGTATGACCGGTAGAAAATGGATTCAGAACATTATTTGTTTCAATCTTCATGTATTCTATGCAGAATCATTTTGATGAGACGGTATGAATCGTAATTAATGCTCCACCACACGTCTGCCTTCACTTCCTCCTCACCTCACACTGTCTGCCTTCCCACACCCACCTCGCTCCCCTCCCTCCTCTCTCCTTTTCCCTCCACCTCTCGCTCTCCCAACCCATCTCTCCTCTTCCCCCTCTTCCCCCCCCCTTTAGTATTACCGTCAGCGAAGTGACAGGTGGTATTTGCTAGTATATATATATATATTATATATATAATATATATATATATATATTGTTATGGTTCTCGGATCGTATGCATACAAACATACACTTGTCCCAAAGTTAGTTATGCATTAGTATATGTGCAGATAGATCCCTCCCTTGTGTTGTAGTGGGAAGACACTGGGGTGCGTTGCGATGGGCTTTTAGTTAGATTAGAAATCATTTCTCCACTTTTATTTTATTTCCCCTGTTGTTGGAGCCGCAGTACTTTCCTCTCGCTTGCTACTCTCGTTTGGGCTGGACAAGCGCTTCACACGCCTACTCGCCTAACCAGCGACTGCGTTTTTGGAGGCAAAAATCTTGAGTTGTCTTCTTGGCGGGTCCTCACACGCGTGGAGTGGGCGGCTTGCCGGCCTGGCCGAAACCCGCCCAGAAAGGGCGGACCCCATGAAGGACCTGTCCAATCGGGACGGACGACGACGTCAGCTTCGCCAAGGCCCCTCCCCGCCCAGGGGATCTATAAAGTACGAAGCGATCCTCAAGAGGAGGGTTTGAGTGCTTGGAGTTCCTGGAGTTCGTAGTTAGATTGAGGGTTCGTTTTGTGGGGGTGTTGAATTTGTGGAAGGGTCTTGAGAAAGAAAGAAGGAAGGTCATTGGTTCTTTGGTGGTCGGAGAGTTCGGTGGGTTCGTTGCGTGTTGCAAAGTGTTAACTCACGTCTCGCCTCGGCGGTCCGCACTCTCCACTCAAGCTCCTTCACGGACACGAACTCCACACACGTACGGTTGTGCTGACCAACTCAACCTTGTCAGGTGCCGCACCACGGAGCATTCCTTCCCGCCGAAACTCTCAGGTACCGAGAACTGCGACCTCAACTCCCCCCCCCTTCCGAACTGCGAAAGGTCCCCTTTTCTTTTAATGGGGTTCATTTGTCGTGTGTGTGCGAGTGTGTGTCTGAGTGTGTGGCACCTCCTCAAGTAAATTGTATTAGATTTTTGATTATTGTAATTTTGCTTTATTATATCTCGCTGTAAGTCTGCACTGTGTCCGCTTTTATCAGTTGCTGTAAAAATTGTCGCACGACATCTCTCTCTTCTTTCCCCTCCATAACACACCAAATAAAACTCGTTCCTGTGCCACATGACTTTCCTCGCCTTAGTGCAAATAAATGATTGTGGAAAATGTTCCAGTTCGTTTTTGTCTTTTCCTTCATTGATCGCAGCATGGTACGGATCTAATTTTAGCCGGGTCTTTATACCCGATATTCTGTTCATGTCTCGCGCGGTACATCCTTGGAAGTTCCGCTCGGCTGCATCCGATCCGGAGTTGGTAGAGTGATCCGGTTCGTGCAAGGCGTACCAAGGGCGTGGTTCCCCGTAGTCGAAACCGCGTGGTTAATTAGGTAAATTGATTACACCTGGCAGGAAGACCCTACGCTACGCGGTTGAGTATTGGCGTCCACGGTCGGTTTAAGCGACCCGCCGCGTCACGGAATTATCCGTGAGCGACGGCCTACAATTCCGGGAGTCTGGTGGGAGACGACATAACTTCACCCACCTAGTGGTCGTTCTCGCCAACGGACCCGGCCCGCAACAATATATATATATATATTATATATTATATATACATATATATATATATATATAAATATATCAGTACAGTATCCCCGCTATATCGCGGTTTCACCTATCGCGCCCCTGCTTCATCGCGGTTTTTCCCTTGGAACCTAACTAATTTTTTCTGCGGATTCCCCCAGTATATCGCGGTAATAATATATAAAATATAAATTATTTAAGCAATAAATTATAATGCGTGGCGGCTCGACCAGTCACACAACGCACGAGACAAAGTTTCGCTTGTGAACTTCAAATATTTTCTCCGTTTTTTCTCCATGCCCAACGATGCCGCCCAAACGCCTTGCACCTTCTAAGGCTTCTGGCAAGGAAGCGAAGCGCCAGAGGAAGGTTTATATTCACTCGATATAAATCAAACCCAACCGTGTTTATACACCGCCCAGCGTTTAATAATCACTCGATATAAATCAAACCATTATCGTGTTTATACACCACCCAGCGTTTAATAATGACTCGATATAAATAAAACCCAATCGTGTTTATACACCACCCAGCGTTTAATAATGACTCGATATAATAAAACCCAATCGTGTTTACACACCGCCCAGCGTTAATATTCACTCGATAATATCAAACCCAATCGTGTTTATACACCACCCAGCATTTAATAATCACTCGATATAAATAAAACCCAATCGTGTTTATACACCACCCAGCGTTTAATATAATCACTCGATATAAATAAAACCCAATCGTGTTTACACACCACCCACGTTTAATATTCACTCGATATAAATCAAACCCAACCGTGTTTATACACCACCCAGCGTTTAATAATCACTCGATATAAATAAAACCCAATCGTGTTAATACACCACCCAGCGTTTATTATGCACTCGATATAAATCAAACCCAATCGTGTTTATACACGCGCGTTTATAAAAAAAAATAGGCATTTTTAGGCATTTTTTGGGGAGGCATCCATTCATCGCGGATTTTCACTTCTCGCGGGGGGGGGGGGGGTGGGGGTTGGAACGTAACCCCCGCGATAAACGGGGGATGACTGTATAATATATAATATATATATATATATATATATATATATATTATATATTATTTTTTTTTTTTTTTTATATTTTTTTTTTAACATATATATTGCATAAACATACCACACACACACACACACACACACACACACACACACGCAATTTTTAAAAAACCTATCAGTTATGAATTTCCCCCCTTCCCATTTCACCTCTATATTCTGAAAATGCAGATGTTTTAATTGGTGAGTGAGGGGGTATTGGTGGGGAGAGGGTGTTAATCAAGTGTATGAGTGGTGCATGCAGAGGTGGCAAGTCGAAGGGGGAAATCAAACATTCGACCAAATGTGCATATAAATCATTGTTTAAAACAAGTACAATTACATCAAAAAGCACTGTAATCACACCCTCAGCCCAAATTAAGCCCAATATTGATTCCATCTCAATTCTCTCTTATATTGCACAAGTTTGACATCAAGGAAGAAAAATCCTAAAAGCTCC
>CM068967.1:28244228-28257429 GCA_035128595.1 Eptatretus atami
CCTCAGAGGAGGGTTGAGTGCTTGGAGTTCCTGGAGTTCGTAGTTAGATTTGAGGGTTCGTTTTGTGGGGGTGGTTGAATTTGTGGAAGGGTCTTGAGAAAGAAAGAAGGAAGGTCATTGGTTCTTTGGTGGTCGGAGAGTTCGGTGGGTTCAGTGCATCGGGACTGCTGCGGGTATCTTCACCTTTCCTATCTATCTTGTACCTTTCGGATCTCTTTCCACGATGATGTGATCACGTACTTCTGGCAATGGTCGAGCGATACAAAAGGAGTTTGAAAACTCACATGAGCACTGCACATTCCCTTTTGGGTCATGATTTTTTTATTTTGCTACCGGGTTCTTTGAAGTTCCTTTCTGATGGTGAACTGTCTGAACTGGCATGTCACAATGGTTCACATGTATTCTCTGTGAATGCAGCGAAAATTTATTTTCCCTCAGGATTCCAGACCAGAGACGCAGTTTGACCAGAATAATGCCGACATCACCACTTGGATATACACTCCCAAGCTTGCTGGACGACGCAGAAAAGCTCCCAATGCATGAGCGCGAAAATGTGTCAAAGTTGAGTTAAAGCAGGAGTGTCGGGTCTGTGACTGAACTCCACAAATGTGTGCAGTCACAGCACGCTCGTGCAGCTTCATGTCTGCCGTGACTTGACCTCCTGGAGCTCTTCTTTCACTTTTGTCGGTGCGAACAGTCAAAATGAACTGAACCATTCAGTACCACGTCGGCACAGAAGTAATAAAATGCATGGGCATTTGGGTGGGCGATTGTTGAGGACATTGGGTGGGTAATACCAATAGTTTTGGGGTGTAGCAGGATATCTCAAAAGGTTGTGGACATAATCTGGGCGAGATTGGTGAAGTGTTGGGGTGTGACAAGAATGATTGATTCGTTTTGGTGAAGATACGAATCCAATTTGGATACGAGAATTATTTAATTTTTTTAAGTGATTCTTTCATCATTGAGGATTTGGGAAAAACGATACATAGCATGATATTTAAAACACTAGGACAAATTATGACAAACTCGGTGGATTGAGTTGGGTCGTTGACAAAAAAGCCGATTTCGATTTTGGTTAAGGTCCAGATGCAGATCCGGCTTATACAAAAGTGGGATACAAAACGTAAACTGTTCAACCTTGGCAGAGGTTCGTGCTCTACCGAGTGCTCGTTCTGGTTAAGGAAATGGATTCTCAGCTTTTGAAACCGAGTTAATCTTCGATTATTATTTTGTGCTCAATTGTGATTAAGAACCCAGGCAGCTCACGAATGACATCAAACAAGTGAGTAATCGGTCTGCAGAGCCTGGTCTCATTTGCACGACTGTTGTCGACTCTTCAAAACGCGCTCAGAGGCAGCCTTGGATTGGGGCAAGATGCGTGCAATAAAAGGCAGCACCATCCCAAATTTCCTCCTTACCCTGTGGAATCGAATCGACTCGAATCGAATCGATCATGCTTGCAAATGCACATAATTTTTCCCTGGCCACAGAGTTTATTATGTTTGTCCACTGGATTACACCAGCTTGGCGAATCTTAATTTAGCTTCGTCTGTAATAATCTGTTTCCCAATATTACTGTGCATATTATCTACTTAATTTCTTCTTTAATTTGCAAATCCTTGGAAGTGTGAACACAATATTATGCGATAAACCGATCAAATTTGCGTCCTAATTCTGAACCCTCAAAGTCATTCAGCTTGTCCTTGCACTGCCAAGAGTACGAGGAATGGGATTATTACTGCAGTGACCACCGCTTCCGATTACAGCGGTTGTCTTTTCGTTCATTTCAAAATGGATCCTGTTTGGGTAAAAATGTATGTGGCATCATGAGATCTGTAATATCTTCAATAACCATGAGATTTGTTGAGAATATTTGGAAGTGATGCTTATGACCAAAAAGTTGGCTATGATGTCGAGGACAAGGACGTTCCATTCGTCATGAGATCTGCAAAGGTAAATGCGAAGGCGGCGAGAAAGGAATTGACACGCTGAGAATTTACAACAGAAGGCGTTAAAACTGTGGCCCGGAATAGAATCCGAGCTCTTCATTGCAATTCGAACCTTGATGTTTTTTTTTGTTTGTTTGTTTTTTTTTCAGCCTGGCCACATGCGAGGCTTTAGATTGTTCGATAGATACGCGTAATGATGTAATCGCAATAATGACAAAGGCGAGCTTTTAGTCTGCCACCGATGGCAAATTATTCACATTTGTCGTGCGTCAGGCTGACTTCCGACCTAATTAACTTCCTTATTCTGCAACTGCACTGACCTAGAGGTTCTCCAAACCAACATTGTAAGCTTTCAATGAGTGAATCTGAGTTCTTGAAAAGGAACTTCATAGCAGCGAGGACGCCAGGCATGCGCCCATCAAGGCTGAGCAATGTTGCCAACCTATGTGCTCCTTGGTAATGTCTTGTCTTTTTTATGCGTGTTTTCAGCAATGAAGCAGTACGTACACGTCTCCTCCATACAAAATCTAGCAAGATTTTTTTTTTTCGCCTTTGGTATAATTCAGTACCATTCGAACCATCAATCCTCCAGACTCAAAGCAGATGCTCTATTACACCACTAAGTCGGTTCTCAATTAGACTCGGGAGCATGATGGTTAGAATATGGCTCAACAGACTCAATAGACCGAAAAATCAGGTCGGAACGTAAGCTGTGGTGAGGATTCATGATCAGCCCAACCACAACATATATACACAGAGGTTCGTCAACAACAGCCTCTTCAGCTCTTTATAGTCTGCTTTTGCAGACTATTTCAAAGTCATGCTCCTTGAAACCGAGCTATTTTTCAAATCCATCTTACATTTTATAAGGCGCGAGACATCTTGATGGAGGAACCCCACTGAGTGGGTCATTGTTTTGTGGTTGATTGAGCACTTGTAAATTCGTACATGATAAATGTAGATACACTGGGCCTTACAATGACATCATTGCTTCTTAGCTTCCTGGGTTGCAGCAGGCTATGCAATTGCATCATACATTTGGTTTTTTTTTTAAGTTCCAGTTTATATTATGTTGTTGTTGTTGTCAGTTGTCGTTGTTGTTTCCGCCTGTTTTCATTACAAAATCCCATTAGATTTTTAATGGAGGCATTTCGTTTGCCTTCACCGATTTCGTTCCCTTAGCCATCTAAGTCGTCCTATCACAACACGCTCACTTTGTAGGCCACCCTCGTGTCTTTTGTTGCTATTTTCACCGAGCCTTGCAGGAGAGAAAAAGCATGACCTCAATCTACTTGGATCTGGAATCAAGTCACGTGGTTATCATTGTGACCCGATGTGATTTAATCCACTTTTAAATCTTTAATGGTGGCATCTGGAATTGTAAAAATTTTACTATCTTAATGGAAATTCCATCATTACTTATGTTATTTCAATGCTTTAGTTTCTCGAGTGCGGACATGTTCATGTCCGATCATGTTGCTCTATTTGCTGTCGCAGATATCGCCCTCATCTCTTCTCCCTGTCTTGTTTCCTCTTTCTCTCTCATTCCTGTTATAACCTCATTATTTTGTTGCTCGTTTTAATTTATTTATTTTATTTATAATCTATCTGTTGTGTAATCGTTATTCACGCTTTGCATTGTGCGGCAGCGACGTGCGAGCTTTGTGTGCCGTTACATTTTTGGCTTTTGGTCCATTGTATTCTAATTCTGTTCTGCAATGAGCAGCTTTAAATTTAAAAATCTAGTGAGATTGTGTAAAGGTTGCGTGTCTTTGAGACTTTATCGTCTTGTCTTTGCCCTCATTTTGAACTTCAAAAACTTTGTTTAATGGGAGAAATGAGCACGACCCCACTGCAGTCCAAACCCAATTATAAGTTTGCAGTCGCTTTTGGTGGCCTCAGCTAATCAAAGGTTGAAAATATGTGACTCACAAAACACCACTGAATAAAGTATTTTTGTTCAGATCTTCCATTGCAGGTTAAGTGTCAATCGGACCATTTCGGCTCAATTTTGTGCAATCATTTTCAGACCTTTGTAGTTCAGGAGGTCTTTTGACTGCTGTGCTGTGAGGACGATCCTCAAGGTGGACCTCGAATGAGAGTTGAGTGATTGATTTATATTCCAAATTGGTACTTTACAAAGTGTTAGCGTGAACGTTTGTACATTTCCCTGGTGGTGTGGAGGCCATTCCATGTATAATCCACATGGAACCTCTGAGCTTTCTGACAATCTTCGTGCAAATTTGGCTGAATGTTTCTCATGACCAGGAAACTATTTGAAGAAACTGAAGAACGTGTGTGTGTGTGTGTGTGTGTGTGTGTGTGTGTGTGTGTGTGTGTGGTGTGGCCTGCCACTTGTCAGGCATGTTTGTTACCTCTTATCCTTTAATTTTAATTTTTTAATTCTTCACTCAACACCCTCCTTCACAAAACTCCACCAGAAACTGCAAGAATGAGCTTCCAGAAACAAAATGCAAAGTCGACAGGGTCGTTTGCAGTCCAGGAGCTCGGCGCACAGTGTGGCCCGCACTGCTGTCACCTCCTGGAGCCAAAGCTGAAGGAGTTGGATCAACGCTTCAACTCGGTCTCTCTCTTGATCAACAATAGAAAGGTGCTTCACCCATAATACACTGTTTTGTGAGCTTCTTAAGAAGAATCTTTTCAGAATCTTTCAATCAACCACAGAGTGAGTGATTCTGAGAAGCTACAAAGGTGGATTGCAGGAGATGTGACCTGTGTAATTATCCAAAATATCTCATGGATTAATGGATGTTTTTCTTAATTTTTTACCTCCACACCGAAGGTGGAAGTAGGTTATGTTTTCACCCCTGGCTGTCTGTCTCTCTGTTGTCTCTGAACAGGATATCTCAAAAGTTGTGGATGGATTCCAATGAAATTTGGTGGAGAGGTTGGGGTATAACCACGACTAATTGTTTCGATTTTGGTGAAGATCCGAATCCGGATCCGCGACTAGAATTTTAAAAGTGATTCTTCACCATTGAGAGATCGGACCAAAAACGATATATAGCATATTTCAAAAATGTATTGGCATGATATGTTCTCGGGATCAGGCATTGCGTGATGGAGGTATGCACTCTACTGAGTGCCCTTCTAGTTTAAAATTTTGATCAAAGGCTCATATATGAGCTTGCAGTACAATTCAAATTTCATACAAATATGAGGAGAGATGATGCATCTTTCCTTGGATTAAAACTAACATGAGTAGATGATGGACAAATCAAAACAAATATCATGGTACTCCAGCCTGGGATCCCAGCATTTTGAACTTTGACCCAAACATGGAAATGCCAAACAGGTTGACTTTTCTGCTGTTCTTTCTTTTTTTAAATCTGCCATTGTTTCAGCCCCTTCCTGCGGTGATACTGCAGGAGAAGGTGTTGGATATGCCATCCGTATTGAGTGTGCAAGCAGTGCAGCAGAAGTTGAGAGCAGGTGAGACCTTGCACAAAAGAAGTCACGCTTCTACGGGTAGAAACGCTGTGTTGATGTTGCACTTTATTGGTTGTTATAAACTTCTCCTTTCAATGGAATTTAAAGATAATCACGGAGGTCATGACACGGGATCATGTGCTCATGATTAATGAAAAGTAAAAACGGTTTCTTCAATGGTTTAAAAGATTTTTCATACCTCTGCGCAAGCTTCCGGCTCGATGCTTTACAGCCAAGAGACGTTTGCTTCCTCTTTGGCTTTGATCAAAAATCTTGACAAGATGTATTGTTTAACATGCAAGCTGTTCCTTCATTATATTGGGGCTGTCGTCTTTGCTTCAGCCACACTTTGCTTTTATGTCCAATCTTCCATTCCATGTTTATCAACACAAAAGTTTCCAACCAATGGACCGAGAATGTTGACCCCTGCCCGCTTAGACAGCACGTTTGGCAGATTGATGGCTTGTGGCCAAGGGTTGCCGCAAGCCTTCTTTGACTTTATTCTGCAGAACTACTCAGTTTTAAAAATGAATGGGCATTGGGAGTGGGGGGGGGGAGGTAGGGTGGGTGGGTAACACTCAGATAGTGGTTACAGATCAACCTCGCCATCTGATTATCCTTTGGAGCTTTGGAAATGTTAGCGCTGAATTTCTGTGCCAAAAACTTTTGGCAGTTCCATATTTATGTCAGGCATGTTTTGACGGAATGCTTTGTGAAACATATTTTAGTGTTCAATGTCGTCTCCCACTTGGTCGAGATGCCGTGCCATGCCATTTCCGCAATGGCGTGTTACCTTTTAGCCATTTCTACTTGCAATATGTGATATATCTCACTTGATATGATGCACATCGACGCCCTCAATGGGCATGATGCATTGATGCCATCCCAGCGCATCATGTGTAAGAGAAAAGCTTCCATGGGAAACTTTGAAAACGTAAGGTAGAGATGAGAAGCACTTTTTTTTTTTTGGCTAAATTACATCATTTCAGTGTTACAAAAATGTGCAGGGTCTTTAGAATGGTGGATGTAAAAAAATGTAATCTCTCAAGTTAGTGAAGGACTAGGAAAGAAATGTGACTTGTTTTGAAACGAATCGCTCGGTTACAAAGCCAGAGATTGCAATTTGCTCTTTACTTTTTCTTTCAAGGTTTGTAATATTATATTTATTTAATCCAATTTATTTGGTTGAAATATCAGTCCATTAAGAATGATGTCCAAATTGACTGTATATTTGAGTAATTGGGTTGCTCTTGTATTGTTCACAAGTATTGATCTTGGAACGATGTGCCACATGTCAAACATTGTGTGTAGTCTCTCTGTCTATCTGTCTGTCTGTCTGTCTGCTGTATTGTCTCTCTGTCTCCTGTCTTCTCTCTCTCTCCTCTCTCTCTCTCTCTCTCTGTCTGTCTCTCTCTATGCTCTCTCTCTCTGTCTCTCTCTCTCTCTCTCTCTCTCTCTTCTCTCTCTCTCTTCTGTCTGTCCTCTCTTCTCTCTCTGTCTGTTCTCTCTGTCTCTCTGTCTGTTCTCTCTCTCTCTCTCTCTCTCTCTCTCTGTTTCTCTCTCTCCTGTTTCTGTCTCTGTGTGTCTCTGTCTGTCTTCTGTCTCTTTCTTTGCTTCCTCTGTCTTCCCCCCCCCACTTTCTCTCCCCTATTCTCTCACTGTTTGCCATCGGTACGATTTTCCTCTCATATGTATGCTTTGCACTGGGGCGGTCAGACTAACAATGGCATGCCCACCTACATTTTGATGTAGATGACGGGATGAATGTAGGTTGCAGTATGGCCAAGAGGTACGTTGACTTGCCTCTAAGCTCTCTAGTCTGATTTTGAATCCCGACCCAGCTATAAACTGCCATGCCGGTGTTCACAGGCAGGGTGATTCATCAATGTTTGCCGTCCCTCCGATGGACATTAAACGGGTGTCCTGTCTGCCAGCATTGATTGTTGGACGTTAAAGATCCCACGGTATCCTTCGCGAAGAATAGGCAAGCTATCAACCGGCACCATGTACAAATTATAAATGCTGCCCCAACCAGCAGAGGCATTGCATCAGTGGCACAGCCATGCCTCCAGCCAATGATGCTACCCCACACCCTTGTGCTGCATATTAACGAAGAAGAAGAGTGAAGGTTTTTGTAAAATGATTGTCATGGAGCACCCTTCTCCAAAATGTACAGCCATGTTATGGAAAGTATCCTTCCATCTGGTTCATTATGTTCTTGTTATAAAGCTTTTGCCTTCCTGGTTAATTTGAGTGCTCATTGTAAAGTTTTAGCGGTGTTTCATCAGGGCTGATGTGTGGTTAAAATGAAATAACAGTTCATATCCATTATCAGAATGATCCAATTCACCAGCAGCACCTGATGCCCAATGAGGTGTCGGGATGTGATTGGATATTCATTGAATTAATGTGCCCGATTATGAGCATTTTTATTTGAACACTTTTGAATGCATGCCATTTGGCAACAAAATGCCCCTGTTGTTTGACCTGCATGACTAATCACCAATTTTGCACCTTTTTTCTCTGCCTTCCTGCTTCCATCTTCACTCGTCTCAACATCTTGCCTGCTGCTATTCCTCTGCATTCACGCTCAAATAAATAATCCTGCATCTGTCATCCCTCTCGCTCCTGCACCTTGACCTCATGTTACCCCGTCCACTTTGCTTGCTGCTTGCTGCAGCCTTTCTTTTTTTCACACCCTCTCCATTCCTAAACAACATGCGCCATGTGGTTAGAGGGAACTTCTGGAATCCAAGCGTGCGGGCGAGTCTGGCCTCCTCCGGGACTTACCGCCTGGCTAGTTTGTCCTCCATTCAATCGCACGAGCCCTCACCCCTGCACGCAGCCTACCCTCTTCTTTCCTTCACCCAGGCAAGCCTTTTGAATTTTTGCACCCATCGCCGATACATCCTATCTCACACCATTGCCCAACCTCCTAACCATACATGACACACCTGGCTCTGCGGTTTATTGGAAAAGATGATGCTTCTCGCGAATGTAGCGGCAATGGAAGGGGCACGACCGCACCGTATGTGATTGTGTTCTCATGGAGATGCAACACTCTTCCAGCATGTTTGATCTCCGTTTGCCTGCTGTTTGATCCACAAGTTAATTTAGTTTTGACCTTTGAATAATGCAGGATTTTAACGTTTTCACATTTTAACATTTCTCACAATGTGCATTCCTGCTAGGTGCATGGTTATTGCTGCTTTTGTTGGGTTTGGCTACAGCACGCTTGACTCACATCCTTTACTCATTCTATGTCGGTCCCAATTGCGAGAGGCCTTTTGCGACTTAAGAATTGGTCTATAAAGCATCTTTTTTAATTTTCTAGTCACTTTGCACAGAAAAGGGCCATTATACAACAATGGGAGCTCAACACACCAGTTTTGGACCATTTTCAGGTGTAGTTTGCATTGTACCTGGTCCTTTCATTTTAGTTGTCTATTTATTGGTGGTATAACGGAATGTATTTTCTATAAAGCAAATGTGGGTCGAAGTTTCACTTGTCCCCTTGCTCTTTTCCTTCCCTGTATGTACGACATATCCACTAGTCCAAAACTCTCCCACACAAAGGTATGCATCGGAACTTTGTCTCTGTGATTGAATCCCACACTGCTGTTACGAAGGCTGCAGACAGCCTCAAGTTCCCTGAACGACAAACGAAAATAAAAATGACAAACCTATTTTAAAAATATATTTTATCTATTTTATTGGTCCAAGGCTCATAAAGAAGGCTCATACACTCACACATACATGGACATACTGACGAGATAAACAGACACTGAGGGTTTGGGGGAAGTGCAGTCACTTCCTGGGATACCCTGGGTACCAGTGATGTCACGACAATGTCACCACCTTTCTCATCACACTCAGCGGGGCATTTTCTAAAGAGGAATTTCATATTCCGCACCGATGCCAACCGATGGGATTGCTCGTGCTCTTATCCTTTTAATTTCGAACGTCAAGCAAGGTCAGTCAGGTGTAACGCCGCCTACCTTTATGGTCTGGAGACAGTGGCACTGACAGGAGACAACAGACTGCTCAGGTTGGGAAGAACAACTAGGTCAGGAGGATTGCAGGAGTGAATTGTGGATCAAGGGAGGATGAATGAACTGAGGGAGGAGATTGGTGTGCAGATGAGTTTGACGGGGAGATTGGTGAAATGTCGGCTGAGATGGGCTGGACACTTTGTGTGGATGGGGGAAGAGAGAATGGCAAAGAGAGCAGATAGGTTGAGGAAGTAAGGTTGGAGGAAAAGTGGTTGACCACAGTTGAGATGGAGGATTGTGTAGGAGGGATATCAGGAAGGTGAGAGTGGTTGGAGAGTGGAGCGAGTTCGCTGAGGACAGGCTGAGTAAAGGTATAGTAGTCAAGGCAGAACAGAATCTGGTGCCATCGGACCTCACCCCTGATCAAATGGAGAGGAGGAGAAGGTATGACTTGCCGGGTTTTAACCACCAAACTCTGAGACTCGGAGCGGACACTCTAACCATTACACCACCGAATCTAGTAAATTAAGTCCTTAATTAATAAAAAGTAGTTTAAGCCCTTTAAGCTTAACAAGAGTGGAGATTCTTTCTTTTCTTTTTTGTTTAAGGTGTCGAGGCTCATGGAGTACTGCAATGATTTTGATCGTGATTATTTATTTTGATCGGAGATCATTTTGATCGTGATGTGGTCAGAAAATCATGAAACGGTATTCATTGTTTTAACATGATTTACTTGCTGTTGCTTGAAGTAGATTGGAAATTGTTGGCATGGGTAATTCCAAGCACATTTAGAACACAGAGGAGTTCAATTCCTTGAATCGCATTGATTCGAGGATGACTTATTCGAGAAAGCTTAAAGAACTTGATCATTTGAGTCGCATGAAAAACAAACATCAGAGAACTTCATGCACTCGCTGCCTACATACGCGGCTGCCTTCAAACATCCTCTGGTTTATTGTACATCAATTTTGTCTTTCTAAAAAATAATAAATCTGTGCTGGAACCTAGATTGCCATTACAACTTCAAACAATTAAAAAACACAGGATTCATCCACTTTAAATTTTCATTTGTATGAAAGGGAATTAATCCATGAACAAGGCCCTATTGAGCATCCATCATGCACGTTTCACACAAACAAACACGTACATCCGTCAAATATGATTACTTCCCACTTCCTGTTGAACACATTCATTCCATGTTTAGAGAAATGTTTTATGATTCAGAAGTCCAAAAACCTTTTTATTAGGCTTCCAGATTTACAAGGAGCAACACTCGAAATAAAACATTTGAAAGGCCTTTATTAAAGAGGTGAAAATAAAAGACAATGTTAAATATGCAGTATAAGACTGGCATCTGTGTTTGCTCTACACTTAATCCTCCCTTCCAACTACGTAATATACTCCATGGTCTAACTCCTTCCTCCCTCTTCTCCTCATCCTCCATCTCTCACCTTCTGCACATGTAATACATAAATTACTCTTTGTGCTTTTAGGATTTTTCTTCTTGATGTCAAACTTGTGCAATATAAGAGAGAATTGAGATGGAATCAATATTGGGCTTAATTTGGGCTGAGGGTGTGATACAGTGCTTTTTGATGTAATTGTACTTGTTTTAAACAATGATTTATATGCACATTTGGTCGAATGTTTGATTTCCCCCTTCGACTTGCCACCTTGCATGCACCACTCATACACTTGATTAACACCCTCCCCCACCATACCCCTCACTCACCAATTAAAACATCTGCATTTTCAGAATATAGAGGTGAAAATGGGAAGGGGGGAAATTCATAACTGATAGGTTTTTTAAAAAAATTGCGTGTGTGTGTGTGTGTGTGTGTGTGTGTGTATGTTTATGCATATATATGTGTAAAAAAAAAAAATAAAAAAAAAAAAATATATATATATATATATATATATATATATACGTCATGCACACCGTTTATCGCGGGGTTACGTTCAACCCCACCCCCCCCCCCCCGCGAGAAGTGAAAATCCGCGATGAATGGATCCTCCCCAAAAATGCCTAAAAATGCCTATTTTTTTTTATAACGCGGTGTATAAACACGATTGGTTTGATTTATTCGAGTGCATAATAAACGCTGGGTGGTGTATTAACACGATGGGGTTTTATTTATATCGAGTGATTATTAAACGCTGGGTGGTGTATAAACACGGTTGGGTTTGATTTTATCGAGTGAATATTAAACGCTGGGTGGTGTGTAAACACGATTGGGTTTATTTATATCGAGTGATTATATTAAACGCTGGGTGTGTGTATAAACACGATTGGGTTTTATTTATATCGAGTGATTATTAAATGCTGGGTGGTGTATAAACACGATTGGGTTTGATATATATCGAGTGAAATTTAACGCTGGGCGGTGTGTAAACACGATTGGGTTTTATTATATCGAGTCATTATTAAACGCTGGGTGGTGTTATAAACACGATTGGGTTTTATTTATATCGAGTCATTATTAAACGCTGGGTGGTGTATAAACACGATAATGGTTTGATTTATATCGAGTGATTATTAAACGCTGGGCGGTGTATAAACACGGTTGGGTTTGATTATATCGAGTGAATATAAACCTTCCTCTGGCTTCGCTTCCTTGCCAGAAGCCTTAGAAGGTGCAAGGCGTTTGGGCGGCATCGTTGGGCATGGAGAAAAACGGAGAAAATATTTGAAGTTCACAAGCGAAACTTTGTCTCGTGCGTTGTGTGACTGGCGAGCGCCACGCATTATAATTTATTGCTTAAATAATTTATATTTTATATATTATTACCGCGATATACTGGGGGAATCCGCAGAAAAAATTAGTTAGGTTCCAAGGGAAAAACCGCGATGAAGCAGGGGCGCGATAGGTGAACCGCGATATAGTCGGGGATTACTGTATGTATATATATATATTTGTTGCGGGCCGGGGTCCGTTGGCGAGAACGACCACTAGGTGGGTGAAGTTATGTCGTCTCCCACCAGACTCGGAATTGTAGGCCGTCACTAGGATAATTCCGTGACGCGGCGGGTCGCTTAACCGACCGTGGACGCCAATACTAAACCGCGTAGCGTAGGGTCTTCTGCCAGGTGTAATCAATTACCTAATTAACCACGCGGTTTCGACTACCGGGAAACCACGCCCTTGGTACGCCTTGCACGAACCGGATCACCTCTACCAACTCCGGATCGGATGCAGCCGAGCGGAACTTCCAAGGATGTACCGGCGAGAATGAACAGAATATCGGTATAAAGACCCGGCTAAAATTAGATCCGTACCATGCTGGATCAATGAAGGAAAAGACAAAACGAACTGGAACATTTCCACAATCATTTATTTGCACTAAGGCGAGGAAAGTCATGTGGCACAGGAACGAGTTTTTGGTGTGTTATGGAGGGAAAAAGAAGAGAGAGATGTCGTGCGACAATTTTTACAGCAACATAAAAAGCGGACACAGTGCAGACTTACGCGAGATTAATACAAGCAACAATTACAATAATCAAAATCTAATACAATTTACTTGAAGGACAGGTGCCACACACTCAGACACACACTCAGACAAAATGAACCCCATTAAAAGAAAAGGGGACCTTTCGCAGTTCGGAAGGGGGGGGGGAGTTGAGGTCGCAGTTCTCGGTACTGAGAGTTTCGGGGGAAGGAATGCTCCGTGGTGCGGCACCTGACAAAGGTTGAGTTGGTCAGCCACAACCGTACGTGTGTGGAGTTCGTGTCCGTGAAGGAGCTTGAGTGGAGAGTGCGGACCGCCGAGGCGAGACGTGAGTTAACACTTTGCACAAACGCCACCAAG
>CM068967.1:28264995-28279722 GCA_035128595.1 Eptatretus atami
CCCCACTCCCAATGCCCATTCATTTTTAAAACTGAGTAGTTCTGCAGAATAAAGTCAAGAAAGGCTTGCGGCAACCCTTGGCCACAAGCCATCAATCTGCCAAGACGTGCTGTCTAAGCGGGCAGGGGTCAACATTCCGGTCCATTGGTTGGGAAACTTTTGGTGTTGATAAACATGGAATGGAAGATTGGACATAAAAGCAAAGTGTGGCTGAAGCAAAGACGACAGCCCCAATATAATGAAGGAACAGCTTGGCATGTTAAACAATACATCTTGTCAAGATTTTTGATCAAAGCCAAAGAGGAAAGCAAACGTCTCTTGGCTGTAAAAGCATCGAGCCGGAAGCTTGCCAGAGGTATTGAAAAATCTTTTAAACCATTGAAGAAACCGTTTTTACTTTTTCATTAATACATGAGCACATGATCCCGTGTCATGTCACCTCCGTGATTATCTTTAAAATTGCCATTGAAAGGAGAAGTTTATAACAACCAATAAAGTGCCAACATCAACATGCAGTTTCTACCCGTAGAAGCGTGACTTCTTTTGTGCAAGGTCTCACCTGCCTCTCAACTTTCTGCTGCACTGCTTGCACACTCAATACGGATGGCATATCCAACACCTTCTCCTGCAGTATCACCGCAGGAAGGGGCTGGAAACAATGGCAGATTTAAAAAAAGAAAGAACAGCAGAAAAGTCAACCTGTTTGGGCATTTCCATGTTTGGGTCAAAGTTCAAAATGCTGGGATCCCAGGCTGGAGTACCATGATATTTGTTTTTGATTTGTCCATCATCTACTCATGTCTAGTTTTTAATCCAAGGAAAGATGCATCATCTCTCCTCATATTTGTATGAAATTTGAATTGTACTGCAAGCTCATATATGAGCCTTTGATCAAAATTTTAACTAGAAGGGCACTCAGTAGAGTGCATACCTCCATCACGCAATGCCTGATCCGCGAGAACATATCATGCCCAATACATTTTTGAAATATGCTATATATCGTTTTTGGTCCGATCTCTCAATGGTGAAGAATCACTTTTAAAAATTCTAGTCGCCGGATCCGGATTCGGATCTTCACCAAAATCGAAACAATTAGTCGTGGTTATACCCCAACCTCTCCACCAAATTTCATTGGAATCCATCCACAACTTTTTGAGATATCCTGTTCAGAGACAAACAGAGAGACAGACAGCCAGGGGTGAAAACATAACCTACTTCCACCTTCGGTGGTGGAGGTAAAAATTAAGAAAAACATCCATTAATCCATGAGATATTTTGGATAATTTACACAGGTCACATCTCCTGCAATCCACCTTTGTAGCTTCTCAGAATCACTCACTCTGTGGTTGATTGAAAGATTCTGAAAAGATTCTTCTTAAGAAGCTCACAAAACAGTGTATCATGGGTGAAGCACCTTTCTATTGTTGATCAAGAGAGAGACCGAGTTGAAGCGTTGATCCAACTCCTTCAGCTTTGGCTCCAGGAGGTGACAGCAGTGTGGGCCACACTGTGCGCCGAGCTCCTGGACCTGCAAACGGACCCTGTCGACTTTGCATTTTGTTTCTGGAAGCTCATTCTGCAGTTTCTGGTGGAGTTTTGTGGAAGGAGGGTGTTGAGTGAAGAAATTAAAAAAATTAAAAATTAAAGGATAAGAGGTAACAAACATGCCTGACAAGTGGCAGCACACACACACACACACACACACACACACACACACACACACACACACGTTCTTCAAGTTTCTTCAAATAGTTTCCTGGTCATGAGAAACATTCAGCCAAATTTGCACGAAGATTGTCAGAAAGCTTCAGAGGTTCCATGTGGATTATACATGGAATGGCCTCCACACCACCAGGGAAATGTACAAACGTTCACGCTAACACTTTGTAAAGTACCAATTTGGAATATAAATCAATCACTCAACTCTCATTCGAGGTCCACTTTGAGGATCGTCCTCACAGGCACAGCAGTCAAAAGACCTCCTGAACTACAAAGGTCTGAAAATGATTGCACAAAATTGAGCCGAAATGGTCCGATTGACACTTAACCTGCAATGGAAGATCTGAACAAAAATACTTTATTCAGTGGTGTTTCCTGTGAGTCACATATTTTCAAACCTTTGATTAGCTGAGGCCACCAAAAGCGACTGCAAACTTATAATTGGGTTTGGACTGCAGTGGGGGTCGTGACTCATTTCTCCCATTAAACAAAGTTTTTGAAGTTCAAAATGAGGGCAAAGACAAGACGATAAAGTCTCAAAGACACGCAACCTTTACACAATCTCACTAGATTTTTAAATTTAAAGCTGCCTCATTGCAGAACAGAGATTTAGAATACAATGGACAAAAGCCAAAATGTAACGGCACACAAAGGCTTCGCACGTCGCTGCCGGCACAATGCAAAGCGTGAAATAACGATTACACAACAGATAGATTAATAAAATAAAATAAATAAATAAAACGAGCAACAAAATAATGAGGTTATAACCAGGAATGAGAGAGAAAGAGGAACAAGACAGGAGAAGAGATGAGGGCGATATCTGCGACAGCAATAAGAGCAACATGATCGGACATGAACCATGTTCCGCACTCGAGAAACTAAAGCATTGAAATAACATAAGTAATGATGGAAATTTCCATTAAGATAGTAAAATTTTACAATTCCAGATGCCACCATTAAAGATTTAAAAGTGGATTAAATCACATCGGGGTCACAATGATAACCACGTGACTTGATTCCAGATCCAAGTAGATTGAGGTCATGCTTTTTTTCTCTCTGCAAGGCTCGTGAAATAGCAAAAGACACGAGGGTGGCCTACAAAGTGAGCGTGTGTGTGATAGGACGACTTAAGAATGGCTAAGGGAAACGAAATGGTGAAGGCAAACGAAATGGCCTCCATTTAAAAATCTAATGGTGATTTTGTAATTGAAAACAGGCGGAACAACAACAACGACAATGACAACAACAACAACAATAATATAACTGGAAACTTAAAAAAAAAAATCCAAATGTATGATGCAATTGCATAGCCTGCTGCAACCCAGGAAGCTAAGAAGGCAATGATGTCATTGTAAGGCCCAGTGTTTCTACATTTATTCATGTACGAATTTACAAGTGCTCAATCAACCACAAAACAGATGACCACTCAGTGGGGTTCCTCCATCAAGATGTCTCGCGCCTTATAAAATGTTAAAGGATGGATTTGAAAGATAGCTCGGTTTCCAAGGAGATGACTTGAAAATAGTCTGCAAAGCAGACTATAAAGAGCTGAAGAGGCTGTTGTTGCTACGACCTCTGTGTATATATGTTGTGGTTGGGCTGATCATGAATCCTCACCACAGCTTACGTTCCGACCTGATTTTTCGGTCTATTGAGTCTGTTGAGCCATATTCTAACCATCATGCTCCCGAGTCTAATTTGAGAACCAGACTTAGTGGTGTAATAGAGCATCTGCTTTGAGTCTGGGAGGATGATGGTTCGAATCCTGGCTGAATTATACCAAAGGCGAAAAAAAAAAAATCTTGCTAGATTTTTGTATGGAGGAGACGTGTACGTACTGCTTCATTGCTGAAAACACGGCATAAAAAAGACAAGAACATTACCAAGGAGCCATAGGTTGGCAACCATTGCTCAGCCTTGATGGGCCGAATGGCTGGCGTCCTCGTGCTATGAAGTTCCTTTTCAAGGAACTCAGATTCACTCATTGAAAGCTTACAATGTTGGTTTTGGAGAACCTCTAGGTCAGTGCAGTTGCAGAATAAGGAAGCTTTTAATTAGGTCTGGAAGTCAGCCTGACGCACGACAAATGTGGAATAATTTGCCATCGGTGGCAGACTAAAAGCTCGCCTTTGTCATTATTGCGATTACATCATTACGGTATCTATCGAACAATCTAAAGCCTCGCATGTGGCCAGGCTGAAAAAAAACAAACAAACAAAAAAAAACATCAAGGTTCGAATTGCAATGAAGAGCTCGGATTCTATTCCGGGCACAGTTTTTAACGCCTTCTGTTGTAATTTCTCAGCGTTGTCAAATTCCTTTCTCGCCGCCTTCGCATTTACCTTTGCAGATCTCATGACGAATGGAACGTCCTTGTCCTCGACATCATAGCCAACTGTTTTGGTCATAAGCATCACTTCCAAATATTCTCAACAAATCTCATTGGTATTTGAAGATATTACAGATCTCATGATGCCACATACATTTTTACCCAAAACAGGAGTCCATTTTTGAAATGAACGAAAAGAACAACCGCTGTAATCGGAAGCGGTGGTCACTGCAGTAATAATCCCATTCCTCGTACTCTTGGCAGTGCAAGGACAAGCTGAATGACTTTGAGGGTTCAGAGATTAGGACGCAAATTTGATCGGGTTTATCGCATAATATTGTGTCACACTTGCCAAGGGATTTGCAAATTAAAAGAAGAAATTAAGTAGATAATATGCACAGTAATTTGGGAAACAGATTATTACAGACGAGCTAAATTAAAAGATTCGCCAAGCTGGTGTATCCAGTGGGGACAAACATAATAACTCTGGTGGCAGGGAAATAATTATGTGCATTTGCAAGCATGATTCGATTCGATTCGATTCGATTCGATTCCACAGGGTAAGGAGGAAATTTGGGATGGTGCTGCCTTTTATATGCAGCATCTTCGCCCCAATCCAAGGCTGCCTCTGAGCGCGTTTTGAAGAGTCGACAACAGTCGTGCAAATGAGACCAGGCTCTGCAGACCGATTACTCACTTTGTTGATGTCATTCGTGAGCTGCCTGGGTTCTTAATCACAATGAGCGACAAAATAATAATACGAAGATTAGCTCGGTTTCAAAAGCTGAGAATCCATTTCCTTAACCAGAACGGCACTCGGTAGAGCACGTACCTCTGCAAAGTTGAACAGTTTACGTTTTGTATCCCACTTTTGTATAAGCCGGATCTGCATCTGGACCTTAACCAAAATCGAATCGGCTTGTTCTTGTCAACGACCCAACTCATCCACCGAGTTTTGTCATAATTTGTCCACAGTGTTTTTAAATATCATGCTATGTATCGTTTTTCGCCAAATCTCTCAATGATGAAGAATCACTTAAAAAAATTAAATAATTCTCGTATCCAAATCTGGATTCGTATCTTCACCAAAATCGAATCAATTCATTATTGTCACACACCCAACCTGTCCACCAAATCTCGCCAGATTATGTCCACAACCTTTTGAGATATCCTGCTCACACCCAAAACCTATGGTATACCCATCCAATGTCCTCAACAATCGCCCACCACAATGCCCATGCATTTTATTACTTGTGCGCGAGTGCGTACTGACATGGTTCAGTTCATTTTGACTGTTCGACCGACAAAAGTGAAAGAAGAGCTCCAG
The DNA here is from genome assembly GCA_035128595.1 of Eptatretus atami. Taxonomy (NCBI): domain Eukaryota; kingdom Metazoa; phylum Chordata; class Myxini; order Myxiniformes; family Myxinidae; genus Eptatretus; species Eptatretus atami. Next base: position 28,270,371 of record CM068967.1, read on the forward strand.
GGGTCAAGTCAACGGCAGACATGAAGCTGCACGAGCGTGCTGTGACTGCACACATTTGTGGAGTTCAGTTCACAGACCCGACACTCCTGCTTTAACTCACTTTGTACACATTTTCGCGCTCATGCATTGGGAGCTTTTCTGCGTCGTCCAGCAAGACTTGGGAGTGGTATATCCAAGTGGTGATGTCGGCGATATTCTGGTCAAACTGCGTCATCTGGGTCTGGTAATCCTGAGGGAAAATAAATTTTCGTGCATTCACAAGAGATTACATGTGAACCATGTGACATGCCAGTTCAGACAGTTCACCATCAGAAGAAGGGAACTTCAAAGACCGGTAGCAAAATAAAAAAATCATGACCCAAAAGGGAAATGTGCAGTGCTCATGTGAGTTTTCAAACTCCTTTTGTATCGTCGACCATTGCCAGAAGTAACGTGATCACATCATCGTGGAAAGAGATCGGAAAGGTACAAGATAGATAGGAAAGGTGAAGATACCTGCAGCAGTCGATGCCACTCTTCTGTGCGTGACGTCACGGCAATCCAATTGCTGTGGAGAAGACTCAGCTTGTCATCCACAGAATTCTCTTGGCCTTTGAGCAGTGCTGTCAGGCTGGCACCAGTTTCCCCTGCTGCCGCTAGCAATGGCCGACGCTTCTCAACCTCTTTCTGCGTGACCTGGGACAATCAAAATTGGGCAGATAGGTCGCAGAATACAAAAGGTCACCTTCAAGGTCACTAGACACATTTGACGCAGTCATCAAAACAGCTGTAGCTTCAGAACTTGCTCCAACATTTGGAGAATTATTGCTCGTCACAATGTGAATACATTTTAACACCCAATTAAAGATGATAGTTGGAGGGACGGTCCGTTCTAAAATAAGTAAAATAAATAAATAAATAAATAAATAAAAAGGTGTGGACGACGCAATGTTTTAGGTACTAATTTGAGGGCTTCTGTTGGTGTAAACAGCCGCTACGCCATTATTTACTTTTGCACGATTTCAATCGATATGCTCATTGATACCAATCCTATGTTCTGTTAACTTCTGTCTGCTCGAAGAACTATGTGCACTTTACATATAAAGGGAAGATCATTTCATCGAACAAACATTTTAGCCAGATCTCGGGTGCCTCCAAAAGTTTGTCAAAGAAAGCCAAACTCATACAACCATCTTTGAAATCTCAGCTAGAACAACTAAGATATTGGGAGCGTTTTCTATTCGGCTAAAATAATGATTGAAAAAAGTTGAATTGATTTCTGGTCCAAGATGGTTTATTGGTCCAAAGAGCCCATGTGTGCCGCTGCTTGGTGGCAGTGTGAACACTTGTCAGTAATGTGAAATGGACTGTGCAAAAATCCATCTTTGCATTAGATCAACAATGTAAACCATCTGGGTCTTCAGCACCAAGTTAATCGGCTGTGCTGTCCTGCTAAGTGGCATTATTAAACAGCAGGATTGGTGTTAAAATAAGGAAAGAACACGAGAACGTGATTCCCAGGGGGGGGGGGGGTTTGTGAGCTGGCCAACACATTGATGGAAGAGTCAAAGAATATAAGCTTTCCTTATGGTGCAGTGCAGTCAAGAACACTAGATTGTGAAGTATTCCATTTTTCAAGAACATGAAGCTGATCTTATCAGCTCTCTCTCTCTCTCTCTCTCTCTCTCTCTCTCTCTCTCTCTCTCTCTCTCTCTCTCTCTCTCTCTCTCTCTCTCTCTCTCTATCGAGTGCAGCCTGTGGCTGCTGGTTGCATCATTGGTTGGGACGCGGCTATGCCGCTGATGCAGTGTCCCCCTTACCAGTACACTGGTACTCATTTTGCCGACCTCGGAAGGATGACAGGCTGAGTCAACCTCCTGATGTATTTTAATTCAGCGGCCAACGGGGCTTGAACTCAGGACCCTAGGATCCCAAGCCACCACCCTAACCACTAAGCCAACACAAGGCTACATCTTATCAGCTGTCATGTTGTCAAAAAACATCCCCATATGTCCTCTTTACAAAAGCACATGTCTACCACCTATGTCTCTGTAGACATTCTATCGAAGAAGAAGAGGAAGAAGAAGAAGAAGAAGAAGAAGAGAAGAAGAAGAAAAAAGTGGAAGAAGAAGTAGAATTTTCACATCTTCAGATGCAAAGGGCTACCGAGGCAGTTTTTCATTGCCTCGGGGAAACATCCTGGATGGGTTGATACTCTGACAAAGGATCATCGAATGGCTCATTCTCGAGAGCTGTACTCATTTTGCCGACCTCGAAAGAAGGACGGGTTGAATCAACCCACCTGGTGTTATTTAATGGGCCGGCAGTGGCTCAAACTCAGGACCCTAAGATCTAAAGCCAGAAACTTAACTGTTAAGCCAACACCAGGCTATACCTGCTATAGATTATGCAAAAATTAATGTCATGGTGCATATACTTACAACATATGCACCAACCAGTTTGTTGGGGAGAAATGGGGGTTTAAATTGAGAACATTAAAATTGAGAAAAATAAGAGAGAGGAGGATTACAGATGGGAAAGAGAGGTAGGAGAATGTCAGAAGGAGTGTGGAGAGGAATGAAACAAGTCTGAGAAGATATGGGGGTCAAGGCAGGAAAGGGTAGGTATGGAGCAGCTTGGGAGTGAATTTGGTGGAGGTGTGGGATGGGGAAATGGGTGGAGGAAGAGGAGGAGGAGGAAGGAGGAGGAGGGAGGAGGAAGGAGGGAGGAGGAGGAGGAGGAGGAGGAGGAGGAAGGTTAAAAATTCCAGAAAATGTGCATCTGTGAAAAAATATATGGCTGATAAGGTAACTGAAATGGGATACATACGTGAGTAAACCAAACATTAAATAGAGCTGTGTGAACACACCAGAGGCATCACTAAACAAGTGTCCACTCCCAAAAAGCTAAGTTGTATTCTCCATGTTTTTTGATCAAGTAAGCTATTATATATTAACTGTCACAACCTGGAATATCGAGTGAGGACCATTCTGGACCCAGACTAAAATACCCACCAAGCTCCAAGCAAGTTCTGCATCCAAGTCTTCAGGCATTTCTTCCACTGCGGAACGACGCGTAAGCTCTATGTCAGTCAATGCCAGCCATTCAGTGAGGCCTGCAATCTCTTTACGCAAACGCCGTGAGAGTTTCAGCGCTTTCTCAAGCTCGGTTTTTCCTTCAGTCACCTGTTCAGGTCACAGCAGAGCACAATATGGGTCTTAAAACACTGCATGGAGTGAAGTCTATTCCCACATCAGCAACTGCGGATTTCCACGATTATCTATAAATTTTCCCTCGATCTGCTGACCATCAAAAAAAATCTTCATCATTATAACCAATCGCCAATAAAATCACACTCGGCTTGAACGATGGACAAATATCACCACTTGAAATGACGTTAAACTCCACATTGGATTGCGTTACAAAAAAAATGTCTGAGATGATAAATTATTAACATACAAGAAGAGACCGTTTAATATATCAGTTTTACAAACACGATGGGATATTTGATCAATGCTGCTGCCCCTCCCACTCCGTTTCATACATTACCCTCCAACTACCCGAACCTCCTTTCCATTCTCTCCAACTTCCTACCCTCCTTTTTATCTCATCACCACTTTCTTGTGTTTCAAAGATTTTTTTTTTAAAACTACATCTCAATTAACCCACTCCCTGCCCTCTCCTTCCAACTTGCAAAATTAACATACGGACTGACCTGAGAACTTTCATTCAAAATAAGATAGCATCCTAAAAGAGGATTCACTACGTACAGTGGTCTATTCAGCCATTCTCAATTCATTTATAATTCACGCAGCGTTTCAGCTATTTCTGATTCCCAAATATTCCATCTGTCAAAGGCAAAAGTGCTTCTCAGAACCTTATTTGTCAAACACCAAGAGTGCCTTTGTATAGCTCTTTTGCCGTGATTATCAGGGGTTAATCGCTTCTCAGTAAAGGTGACTGCTGTCATTCCAAGAGGAAAAGCACAGATTTTATTTTTAAAAATTCTAAATTACGAACAGAATATGACAAGAAAGCGGAGCTGCTCGTGCAGCCATTATTTGACTTCAAGAGTCACCTGGAAGCTTAATGGAAATTTATGTCGACATCAGAGAGGAAGGCTCCCGAGATGTCTTATCGCCACTATGGTATAGCCACGAGGTTATTATTTATGGGTGTTGGATCAATGAGTGACCTGTGATGTAATAATTTTGTGTGGTGAACTGTACGCTTTGCAAATGTGACATACACAGTCTGGTCATTTGACTTTGTCCCATGGCTAAGACTGGGTTCAGTCAACGCTTATCCAAGTCGTAACATTGAGGGGGCATCGCATGGACTCTGCAAGATATCTGAGGTTTTTTTGAAGGATATGCATTCCTAAATTAATATTTAGGCAGATTATGATGATTATGATGATGATGATGATAATGAGGATGATGATTATTATTATGATGATGATGAAGAAGACGAAGAAGAATGTTCAAGTGATCCTTCAAGTTAAAATCATTTGTCTTCGATGTATTAAGAAAATAATATCGACATGATCATTGACGATGCCTCATTACAAGAAATCAAGAATTGCATGAATGCTCCAACTACAGGTGGATCGTGGCTACTAGTAGAATCACCATCAAGTAGCATCACCAGAGACAAGATCTCGATGTTGCACAACAGAGAAGAAAACAGGTTTCAGAAGCCTCAGATTTGATTGTGTGAACATCATGATGACACCTGTGACTTGACAGTAGTACACTCACCAAAAATCGGGATGAAACACCAGTCCCTAACAAAAACTTGTATTTGAGGGGACAGTCGAGGAAAACAAATGAATCCCAACATTCTGCTTCACATTGACCACAGGCAGAAAGTATCAAGAGGCCAAGTGTTTTGCAAAGTAATGAGCCTTTTGCTACCAGCCAAAATCAAAGTTCTTTATATATCATTAATTTGGTATAATTAAAAAGATATCATCCATCTTTATATATCATTCATTTTTATATATCATTTATATGTCATTCAACTGAAAGGCGGAGAAAGAGGCTCTCATGACCGTGTGATCTGTACACACAAGCCAAGGATATGCTTGGATGTGGGATTGGGAAACTCCACCTTTTCTTTTTTGGGGTTTATCCAACGGAATTCTATTATTTTGGTGGGATTTCAATTGGCACACCCCATTTATGGTAGACTAAATCACTTTGCAAAACCAAATATCATGATACATGGTAAGTATTGTAACTAGACAATCATGCATCGTGGAGTTACAATGAATGGAATCAAAGCTTGCTGACAAACCTCGACTCAGCTTCTGCAACCTCGACTTTCATTCCTCTTTTTCCCTGCCTTTGAAATAAACTCCCACCCTCTCTTCAATCCCATTTTTCCCTCCAGGTCTTCAAAACAGCTGTTCACCACCACCTCTTAACCTCCACCATCCAAAATCACAATATTTTCTTCCCCCGTTAATCCACTTCAAAGAGTGCTGTCCTGGACAGGTCATCACTCCAACTCAGGTTACTCCAAATGGTTATTACCCCAGTACACTGGTACTCATTTCACCAACCTCAGAAGGATGACAGGGTGAGTCAACCCCACCTGGTGTTAATTCAGCAACCAACAGGGCTCAAACTTGGGAGCCTAAGATCCCAAGCCATCCAACCTTAACCACGAAGCCAACGCCAGGCTAACTGTCCATTTATCAGAAAAAAAAAACATTCAATATATTTTCATTATCAAACAACTACAAAAAAACTATCTTATTTTGCCAAATACAGTACACCTGTTGTTATTTATTATTATTATTATTGTTTTAATCATCGAGCTAAGATGATGAATAATGTCCTCCGACCATGGCATGCGTCCATTACCAAATGATCCTAGATATTCGCCTCTCACTCATATTCTGTGAGAACTTGTGAGTGTATACTGTACATATTGTTACGGCTGTGGAAATTCGCAGACCACCATAAAGGACCTTAGATCAGTTATGACGATAAGTATCTGTGTAGTTAGATTTCCCCACCGTTGTTTAGAGGGAATTTCCGTGTTCACCGGGCTGCGATCCTTTGAGTTAGTCGTTTTTCTTTTCTCTATCATTATTTTGGACCAATCATCCCCCAACAACCAAATCACCACCACCAACATCATTCCCAAACAACTACAACTCAAACACCACCACCTTCACCTCTTTACCTCCACAACTCCACCCCGCAAACATCGCTTCACCGCCATTCTCAAACGACGCCCGCCAGCAACCAAATCGCCACCACCAACACCCTTCCCAAACCACCACAGCAAACTCCCACCACCTCCGCCTTTCTACCACACGTCGTGCCATGGGTTGTGAATGCGTTCCTTTCACCTCGAAAAGCGGATCAGGAATGCTTCACGCCCCCTTTTCATCCATCCAATGGCTGAGCATCAGGTGGTATAGCCCCGCCTCCGAACCTGCTGTGATCCACAAATCTGCATATACGCTACTCCCTTGGCCTCTATAAGCGCGAGCACAACGCAGCTCGCGGCAGAAAAAGTGGCAGAAAAGTGGGAGCGGCGGAGTGTCGGCAGAAAAGTGGGAGCTGGAGTGGCAGCAGCAGTGTCGGCAGAAAAGCTGGCAGATCTGGAAGGGTCTGGAGAGCGCGGAAAAGTGGAGCAGTGGAGTGGCAGCAGCAGTGTCGCGGGGCAGTCAAGGCGAGTGCAGTTCGGGGGGCAGTCAAGTCGGGAGACGGAGCTCGAAGCCGACGGGAAGGCAGACGGGAGGCGCCGGAGAGACTCACCGACCACGCCAGGGGCACGAAGCCAGGCGCAGCTAGCTGACATGCGGCTTGCCGCCATCGCGCCACGAGGGCGCGGGTAAGACCCTTCGGTCCGTGGACCTGGCCGCTCATCCAGGTTCCACGGCATTAGGCCACGGGCCCAGTCTGACTCCCTTGTCTATGAGAGGGGTCTTTTCTTGCTTTTCTTTGAATGCGGTTGTGGCGCCGAGTCCCGTAAGTAAAGTATAAGTGCGATGTAAATAAATGCTTTATCGGTTGTAACTTCTTGCTTGTAATTGCCTTTACTGTATGGCTGTAGATACGTGCTTGGCTTGTCTGAGGTTGCAATAATGTGCTTGTCGAACTGTTCCCGTTTCGTTGCGTCCTTTCCCTTGTTGAAAGTTCCATCTTCATCACGGAAGGAATTGGTAGAGGGGTGTAAGCACCCGGTAAATAATCACTCCGTCGGGGCCGGCGATAACACCGCTCGTTATCAATGAAGCACGGAACGGACCGCTTAAGCGGTTCGTGTCCTAGGCCGGCCAGCGGCGAGGTACGATCGCCCGGTTAACTACCCGCGCAGGTACTTAGGTAGGTCGAGTTTGGCGAACAACCTATCCTGCGCGGGTGGCCGATTGGCACGATTGTGGTGGGGCGAAAGACCCACCCTGACTAGCTCCTGGCGTAGTTCCAAGGAGGGTCACGACTGAATGTCCGTTCCGGTGGGCGACGCGGTCGCGATTCGAGTTACGTGCGATCGCACCCGGGCGGACCGAAATTCGTAACACTGGTGTACAGGAGTGTGGGATTCAATCCACCTCGGTCTCCAACTAAATTTACGGACGGAAGGGGTGGTGAAGCACCCCGTTCCCCAAATTCAGCATAAAAAATTCCTTCCGAGAAATAAGATGGAGTTTCAAGGCGAGCGGGTGCCGGGGTAGAAATGAATATGTGTAGTAATGTAGATCCATGGCCGGGGGTATGATAATTTAATCCTGGGGGGCTCACCCTCATTCTAGACACGAACTTTGCCGGCAAACGGAGTCGCAAGATGGCGGGCCGCACTCAGCGCGGCAAGGCGTGAGCAGGCCGCTATTAATGGCGCAACGAAACGGCACGACACGAGGCGAGCCACAACCGTTCAAACCACGTGGCATGGCAGGCGAAGGCCGGCGGGCTTCGGAACAATTGAGGAGAGAATGGAAAACAAAGTTAGAAGAAAAAAAAAAAGGAAACCGATTTGGAAATTAAAACAACTAAAGGAGAACAAGGTCTGAATACTGAGAAGGTAAAAAGGACAGGAATATCTAGGAACACTAAAGAGAAAGCAAGGTTGAGTATGGGAGATGAGAGAAAAGGGAGGAGATGAGAGAGGAAAGGGATGGATGCAAGGAAAGGGATGAGAGGAGTGAGGAAAAATGGAAAAAAGTTTATGAGATACTGGACACGAAACCAAAGAGAGAAAATTACAAAACAGCTGAGGATTTGAGAAGAGAAGAAAGAGAACGGAGAATTGAAACGTTAGGACCACACTGCAGAAATCGAACAGTTAGAAGCCAAGCAAGGTTGGAGTGTGGGAGATGAGGAAATATTAGAAAAAAAGCTTCTGAGTTACGAAACACCAAAACAAAGAACGGATTACAAAACGATATGAGGATGTTGAGAGAAGAAAGAGAACAGAGAAATGAAACGTTAAGGAACCACACTGACAGATCAACAGCTGGAAGCAAAGGCCAGATTAAAGAATGAGGAACAAGAAAGAGTAAGAGAAGAACGAATGAGACAGGAGAAAGAGAAATCAGTCAATTGAGAGGAAACAACGAGATTGCAGAATGGGAACAAGGAAAAACAGTGATGAAAAACAAAAGAAGAAGACAAATGATTACAGGAGAAGGAAATTGGCCATTTGAAGGAAAATAACGAGATTGCAGCAATGTGGAACAAGTAAAGACAGCTGGACATAAAAAACACAGAAGAACAAGGAATGAGACAGGAGAAGGAAATCAGTCAATTGAAGGAAACAACGAGATTGCAGAATTAAATGAGGAACAAGAGAGACAGTGGAATAAAAACTGAGAGAATATGATATCGAAATTTGAACACAAAACGAAAACAGTTGAATACGAGGAGAAGTTGAAGGCAATAATGAAGCAAGAGGATAAATCAGTAATGAAGACACCACAGATTGTTGAGGGTAAGATACAGAAGAAACATGGATAACACAAAAAGAATGAAGCGAGGTTTTCACATTGTATAACGAAAAAGCAAGGCTGTGTGGCGTAAGAGGTAGACAAAGAACAGCGAATGAAACACAAAGGAAATTAGCACATGAAAAACATTGAAACTGCAGAAGAAAAAGAGAAGAAACAAGGAAGAGTAATGAGACACGCAGCAACTGAAACAATAATGAGAAACCACATGAAGTCAAAACCATGAAACTGAGAAGACAGACACGAGAAAACAAGAAGAGTAATGAGAGAGCAGCAAATGAAACACAAAAAGGAGATTAACCAAATGAAGCAAACCATGAACTGGAGAGGGAAGGACTGGAGAGGAAACAAGGAAGAGTAGTGAGAGAACAGCGAATGAAACACAGGAAGGAAATGAGCCAATTGAAA
>CM068967.1:28282243-28292967 GCA_035128595.1 Eptatretus atami
GGAGTGAAACCCGGTCCGTAAACGCACGCGGTGGATGTTGCCGATCCCGCGGACGGACAAAAGGTAGGCTGGACAACGGATTCGGAACGGATGGGTTCTCCACGCGAGCGTGTGTGAAGCTCCGACGGGCAGGCTGTTTGGTGGGGGAACCCTCGGACGTCTTGTTGAATGCGGGGTACGTAAATGGATGCGTGGGTTTGGATCATTCTGCGGAGGGGTTCTGCCGGATGGTACCGTCAAGGGGTACGGGACGAGGTACACCAGCTGCCATGAGTCCGGGAGGTGCGAGGTTGCGGTTGCGCGCTGGTGTGCGCATGGTAAAAAATGAGAACCAGAACTCAGCCCGCTTCGGGAGACAGGAGCCGGGCAGGGGGTGAGATACCCTTGCCTGGGCAACAGGATGCATGCGGGGGCAAGGGTTAGCTTAGTAGACCGGCTTCTGTGCAGGGAGTTCTCATGGGGCGTGGAAGATTCGTAGTAGGGATTAGGTCAATTTAGGATGGAATGGGAAATGCTTTGGAGACGAGCGACTCTGATTGGTGTGAGTGGAACGAGCTTGCTGTAGGTGTTAAGAGACGTGATGTGTGTAGCCGGACGGCCTGAACGACGAGTTTAGTTATGGGGATGTAGTGACAGTGGCGAGTCAGCTGTGTGGTTGAATTGATGGATTGAACATAGTTGAGTGGTGGGCATGCGTCTGTGTGATGGAAGTGAATGGTGGAAGATGCCATGTCGATGAGTGATTTGGGAGATGTCCGCCCAGGGACCGAGGGTCAGTGTTTAGTGTTAGAGGGGTTAGATCAAATGACAAAATGGAGGGTCTTTGTTGTTGGTGGCAAGTAGGCTCCGATACCCCGCTTGAGAGGGCAGGAGCTGTTGCGGGCTGGGAGTGTGGTCGAACGGTGCAGTATCGCTGAGTGGGTCCGGACCGGGCTGTCGGGCCGCGGATGCAGGCCATGGGAGCCGGAGCAGTGTAGTGGGCACGGGACCGCTGTGCAGGGCCGGTGGCTAGGGCCGCGTGGCGTGCGTGCGACGGGCCCTCAAAGGGCCGGGGTGCCAGCTCAGTGGCGTGATGGGGGGTTCCAGGGGGGCCTCCCCGGTTAGGGGCTGGTAGGCTCGGGCAGATTGTGCCGGGCAGGCTGTTGGAGAATGGCGGGGGTTCTGCCAAGAGCACAGCTCCGCACGAAGCGTGTGAGGGCGCCGGGAGAAAGATTTGGGGGGAGGGCTGAGGCCGAATTTCCAGAGCCAACAAGGCGCGGAATCTTGGTTTTAGAACCGATAGTTTAGCGAGAGGCGCTGTTGAAACCCGGGTATTCAAAGTTTTAAGGATAGGGGGTAGATATGGAGGTACCCCTTGCCACCTCCTCTATCCTTCTCTTGTGGCGCTGGATCCCCTTTGGTTAGCTTACCTCGAGACGAGCCCTGGTTTATTGGTTGCGAGAGGGCTAGCTCTTCCCTCAGGTAGTTCCGGTCCAAGAGTGAACGTGGTTGTGGCTAGACACTGTTAGGGACGAATAAGGGTTGTTAGGGTGACGTTCGAGGCAGGTGAAATAAAAATACAAAAATTAAGTTGGGGGATAAATTGGGTTTCAAGATTAAGAGGGGTGGGTTGAGACGGACAGGCACGATAGTGTTGGAGGGAGACGGTTGTAGGTCCGAGCGCGCTTTGGAGTGCCGCACCACCGACTCCCTCCAACTCCTGAAGCAAAGGGTGGCCAACTTCATCGGCTGGCTGTGTTGTGCGGGCCTGTGCCGGCCGGATCGTCAGCCTGGTGTTTTCGTTCGGGCGCTGTGCCGGTCGATCATTGTCGGCTGTTTGTACGCGCTTGTCATGCATCCTTTGCCTGGCTGCCGTCCTTTGCCATGGCCTGCTTGCTCATGTCCACCAGCCACCTGTCTGTGTTGCTTCTCCCCCCTTGGTCATTCGCTGTGCCCAGGATCCTCGTGCAAATTGCGGAGCATGGCCTGTAGGCAGCTGCAACACGGACTTGCACACGGCTGCTGCACCGGTTTGTTTGTTCACTGCATTCTTTTAAGAAGGGGAGCCTTGCGTGTGTGTAAGGCGCTGGCTCCGCTATGTGACGGTTGTTTTTTCCTAGCTCTCGTCCTGGGCCATGTTAGTGTAAATTATAATGGTATTAGTGTAAGGATGTACATTGTAAATGTTGTTTTGCGCCCCCGCATTGTGCGTATGCCGCACGTTTATTGAATCGTCTGTATGGTGGGTTTGTTTGTCTATCCGATGGTATTATATTGGGGACACGTACATTGAATGTCGCACTCAGGGATCCGATAGGTAAAGTACTGGGGACTAACATGATGGCACACGAAAAATTCGGCACCGGGACAGTCTGTAAAAAGTGGGGGGTATTTCGCGTGTGAAGATCTCGCAGACACATAACAGCCTTGGTCGTTATGCGATAAGTATCTGTGTGAAGTTTCCACTGTTGTTTAGGATTTCGTGTTACCGGTCTGCGTCCTTTGAGTTAGTCTTTATTTTTCTCATCATTTTGACCAATCATCACCCAACCAATCCGCCCCACCACATATTCAAACAACTACACTCCACAACCCCCTTACTCCTCATTACTCACCCTCACCAAACATCGCTCAAGCCATTCTCAAACGCGCCCCGCACAATCGCACCCCACCTTCCCACACCCAGCAACTCCCCACCTCCGCCTTTCTAACACTCGTTGCACATGGGTGTGATGCTTCCTTTCGCCTCGAACGGACGAGTCAGGATGCCTTTTCAGCCCCTTTCTTCCAAATGGCTTGAGCATCAGGTGGTTAGCCCCCTGTCCGACGCCTGTGTCCCACATCTGCTTACGCTCCTCTCGGCCTATTAAGCGGACAACGCAGCTCGCGGAGAAGTGGGCAGAGTGAGCGGCGGAGTGTCGGCAGAAGTGGGGCAGTGGAGTGCAGCGCAACCGTTCGGCAAGTAGGTGCGCGCGGAGTGTCGGCAGAAAGTGGGCGATGGTGGCGCAGCTAGTGTCGGCAGTCAAGTGTGTTGTGTCGCCAGTCAAGCGTTGCGGCGCAGTGTCGGCAGAATGCGAGTTCAGGGTTTGGAGAGCGCGGAAAGATGGGGAGCATGGTGGCAGCAGCAGTGTCAGCGGGGCAATCAAGTCGAGTGAGTGTCGGCGAGAGGTCAGGTCGGAGCGGAGCTCAAGCATGATGAGCACGGGGAGCGCGAGAGAGCTCCCACGCCAGTGGGAGCCAGGCTCAGCTCGCTTATCCGCTGCCTGCGCATCGCCGCACGAGGGCAGGGTAAGATCCTTCGTCGTCGTGGCTGGCCGTCATCTAGGTTCACGCGGCTTAGCCAGCGGGCCAGTCTGATCCCTTGTTATGGGCGCGTCTTTCTTGCTTTTTCTTTGGATGCGTTGTGGCCGAGTCCGTAAGTAAACGTATAAGTGATGTTTCTATTTGCTTATAGACGGTCGTACCTTTTGCTTTGCTTTTGTTTGTTTATGCATGTTGTGTTGTTTTCTGACTGCCTATGTGCTTGTATATAAATGTATGAGTGTGCCTAAATGTGCTTGTCGAACTGTTCCCCGTTTTCGTTGGTCCTTCCTTTGTTTGCAAGTTCATCTTGCATTGCGGAGGTTGGTAGAGGGGTGTAGACCCGGTAAATAATCACGTTCCGTCGGGCGCGGCGATCACCGCTCGGTTACTCACTGAAGCACGGAACGGACAGCTTTAGCAGTTCGTGTCCTAGGCCGGCCAGCGCGAGGTACGACGCCGCGTTACTACTCCGCCGGTCTTAGGTAGGTCGGTTTGGCGAACAACCCTATCCGCGCGGGTGGCCGATTGGCACGATTGTGGTGTGGTCGAAAGACCCACCCGTGACTAGCTCTGCGGTTTCCAGGAGGGTCACGACTGAATTTGTCTGTTCGAGTGGCGCGCGTCGCCGTTTCGAGTTACGTGGCGATCGCGCGGCGACCGAAATTCGTAACATATGTATATTCAGTGGGACAGTTTTATCACTTGCCGTTTTGCAGGTTTCCCACTTACAAGACGTAGGTCTGTTATTATCTGTTATCATGCTTCACTGTGAAGAGGAATCTAATAACAAAATCCTAAAATACTTGTATGATTTTTAATTAATTTTGCATTTATTGCATGAAATAAGTATTTTGTACAGCCTACAACAGTAATCCGCTCTCCAGACCTGTGTTTTGTCTTATAGAGCCCTCCCATCTACACTCATTACGTATTAACTGCACGCTGTCTTGACTCGTTATCTGCTAAAGACATCTGTCCACACTCATCATTCAGATCCAACCTTCCAATGGGCAAACCGAGCTGTCTAGGATGCGTACAAATTGTTAGACTGCACATAGGCTGGACTTTTGGGGGGGTACAGGACAATAGCAAGTGTTGGGAATCGAGCATGTTGGCGCATCTTAGAAATGGAAGAGTTCAGATACAGTCCAATCTCCTCGGTCTCGAGTCCTGCGATTCACTCGTGGGCTCAATATCATGAAAGTGAGGATCAGCCAGAACTACATGGCAGGGACTCGTTCAATTACCTGAAGAAGCTGGGACACATATAAAGAAACCATAGTAACCTATAGCTGTACAGGTTAAATCTGCAGCGCACGCACGGTCCTTGCTCCCCACGATTGTCGGCCCGTCTGAAGTTTGCCCAATGCCATCTGGATGATCCAGCGGCGGAATGGGGAGGTCATGTGGTTCTGATGAGACCAAAATAGAGTTTTTGTTTAAACTCACTCGCCGTTGTTTGGAGGAAGGAGGATGAGTACAACCCCAAGAACACCATCCCAACCGTGAAGCATGGACGGTGGAAACATCATTTCTTTGGGATGCTTTTCTGCAAGGGGCAGGACAACTGCACTGTATTGAGGGGAGGATGGATGGGGCAGTGTATCGCGAGATCTTGGCCAACCTCTTCCCTCAACAAGGCTTGAGATGGGCGTGCTGGGTCTCCAGCAATGCACGACCCGAAACACACAGCCAGGGCAACTAAGGAGTGGCGCTCCGTAAGAGCATCTCAATGGTCCTGGAAGTGGCCAGCGTCTCCAGACCTGAACCAATGAAAATTCTTTGGTAGGGAGCTGAAAGTCTGTGTTTGCCGCGACAGCCCCGGAACCTGAAGGATCTGGACAGATCTGTATGGAGGAGTGGGCCAAAATCCCTGCTGTTAGTCTGTGCAAACCTGGTTAAGAACTACAGGAACGTCTGATCTTCGTAATTGCAAACAACAGGTTTCTGTACCAAATATTAAGTTCTTTTTTATGATGTATCAAATACTTATTTCATGCAATAACTGCAAATTAATTTTAAAATCATACATGTAATTTTCAGGATTTTGTTTTAGATTCCGTCTTTCACAGTTGAAGTGTAGCTATTGACAATTACAGACCTCTACGTCGCTTTTAGTGAAAACCTGCAAAATCGGCAGTGTATCAAATACTTGTTCTCCCACTGTATATACATTATATATATATATATCATATATATTATTATATTTATATATATATATATTATATATTTATATATTTATATTATATATATATATAATATTATCCACAAAGCAGGGTGGGGGCATTTATATCTGACGGTTTTATTATCCTTATAACTTTTTTGTTTCTAAACCAAATAAAATAAAATTTCTATGCAACATAGGCACATACTTCAAGTTTTAAAAATCAATCTTGATTCTTTATTTCTTAAAAATTACATCGGACAAATGGGCCGCTTTCGAATGCGTGCATTAATGACAGCGGATCATCATATTGTTCATTACCGCAAGCGATGTCTCCTGATCAATAGAGCGGATGGTTGCAATGATATTTTCCTTCAATTCATCCATCGATGTTGGATGTTCCTTATAAACTTTGCCCTTCAGAAATCCCCATAGTAAGAAATCTACTGGAGTTAAATCTGCCAAATCAAAGTGTGCCTCATCCATCATGATGACCTTGTTTGTGAATTTGGCATGCTGATTGCATTTATAAAAAACTTAAATATTAACTTAAATATTAAAATGCTAATTGCATTTAACATGCTCCATCAATAAAAACATTCCAGTATTATCTGTAAAACAAAGAAGACAATAATTAGTTATGCCAAGACTGCTTCCGGCTAGAAAGATTGCAAATGTGTTCGATATATATATATATGCCCAATCCTGTATATACATTGTTACGGTTGTGGAAATTCACAGAACACCATTCAGGCTTCCCAGAGATCAGTTATGTCGATAAGTGTGTGTTCAGATTAGATTTCCCCACCGATGTCCAAGGGATTTATTAGTGTAACCGGGCTGTGATCTTTGAGTCGGCCATTATTCTTTTGCTATCTTTATTTGGGAACAACCACTACTTCAACAACCACAACCGCCTTTCAACAACCACGCCATCCCCACCAACACGGAAACCACAGACCGCCTTTCAACAACCACGCATATCCCACCGACAGGCACAACCACACACTTTCAAACCACCCATCCCACCACAGCGCTAACCCACTAAACAACAACATCTCAAACACTCCCGCCCCGATATCCATCAGACGGGTAAACAGAATGATGGTTGGAAAACAACAACTGACCCCAGCCGGCTCTGTTGGAATTTTCCCTCAGAGGGCGAAAGAACAAGATCCGATGATCGGGCCAAAGAGCGGGCCAAGAGCCGAGCCAAACCCCTGAGATGTTCCCCCCCCCCCCCCCCCGCGCGCCGCGAAGGGAGGGGCGAGGCGCGGGGCGATAAAGGCCGGGCTGAAAGAAAGAAGCCCAGGTCGGGTTCGGCGGAATCTGGTGTCCGTCGCCATGAGGTCGGAAGTTTGCCGAAGTCTGGGAGGGAGTCGAGCTCACATCGTATGCAGTCGGAGTTGCAGTCTGGTTTGCCGTGAAGTCTGGTGTCGCCCGTGAAGTCTGGGTTCGCGTGAAAGTCTGGGAGCGGAGATCGCGAGCTGCAATGCGTTTGCATCTGGAGTTCAGTTGGGAGTGCAGCGGAGTCCTGTACAGCGAGGGGAAAGAGAGTCCCTCTGCTTGGTCTCTCTCTCCTTGGTCGACGGAGGCGCCGGTGGAGCAGGAGAGGAGTCGCCAGCCGGATCGCCGTTGAAGGCACGGGTGGAGTCCAGCGGAGTGCGGGCAGGACCACCGGGACGACTTATTCAGGGCAACTTGTCATTACCGAATCAGCCGATTATTGGGGGACACATCGGGGAAACAACACAGCAAGAATTCACTCCATGTTATATATCTATTATCGTCTATAACTACGGAGTCGGATTAGGGTTTGGAAGGGACCCTAACGAGATAACTTAAACAACATGCGATGACAGTGGGACAGTGCAGACACAGAAAGAGTTTACGTGGTGTGTGCTTCTATGGTGTGAGGGAACTGTGTAAAGCACGATGGGTCGTGACAGCGTGTCCACGGGATTCGGCACCGAATGCGAGCACGCCGCGTTGGACAAGATGGCGGCGTCGTATCTTTTTCAAGGCACGGCTTGCGCACGCCTCCTCAGGCTTCTGACCCTCGTATGTCGACGCACAAGATCCGTCAGGTCGTGGTGGGTTAGGGGTTTCTCACAGGTCAGGTTTAAACAGGGGGGGTTTTTTTTTCCCCAGCCCCCCCGGGCTTGGGGGGGGCCTGTTCACCGATGGCAAATCGAGCGGTGTTGGGTCCGCAGCTGGTCATGGGATTCCAGACGTCGTCGAGCCGTGAGTTGGACAGTCGAGGCTCTGTCAATGGATTCCGGATGAACCTGTCGATGTCCTCCTCCTAAAGGTGATCGGATCCCATGTCGTTTTCCGCCTCTTTTTACGAAGCAGATCGCACGACACTCCGCTCATTTTTCTTTATGCCAAAAATTGGCAGACTGGCGGCTCTGGTTCAGTTTTCTTTCCCGGCAGATCCACATGCCTTTTCTTCGCTCGGTCGCCTCGTGCCCGACTGGCTCCTCCTTCGTTCATTCCTTTCAGGCCCTTCCCCTCAGAGCGACTGGGTCGGACTGATGTCCGAAGAGGAGAAGAGAAACCTTCGATCGGTCACCACAAATGTACGACCAGCTGAACAGCCTTTCACTCCGACACCGTGAGCTCCATTTAGAACAACTTGGCTAAATGCATTTATGGGATCGTGGGTATCCTATACTTTAATAACACACTAGGGCATTTCGGAACAATATATATAAATAATCATAACATATATATACACTTGCATATATACATACTATTTATTTATTATATTGCAGCAATTCTTTTGTGTTGTCCTGTCTGTATGTGTGTGGTCTGCGACCGCGTTTCTTACGACCCCTGGTCGATTCGATGAAAAATGCAGGCTATTGTGGGACCCCTTTTGGTGGGGTTTTGTTTTGGGGGCCTTTTCCAAGGTTTTTATTAATGGCAAGCGGTTTCCAGTTATGGCCATTTATTTATCACCGATACAGGACACGGTCTATGGACTCATTAGTTGACGTCACAATTTAAAACTATATTATTTTACATTTGTATGATGTTTCTCATTGTCTGATGACCTGGGATGTGCTTTTTTCAGTTTGTATTAATTCGGACAAGCGGTTTTTCCCGTTAATGGCATTTATTTATCAACCAATGACAGGACACGGTGCTTATTGAATCCATATTGACGTCCAATTCTTTTTTTTTTCTTTTTTACGTTCGGCCGCAGGGTCGCTGCACTGTATAACATTATATTATATAATATGTAATATATATATTTAAATTATTTTAATGTAATGTATTATGTATGTGTTATATATATACATATTATTACTAATACATAGATTTATATACATTCTATACCATAATATATACATATATATCATTAGCATAAAATTGGACTCTAGATATATATACATACTTTAGCTTATACATCTATACATATATATATATTATATCATACTCCATCCATCTATAAGTTATAATACATAGTATATTATATACATACGAACATTACATCTATTTATTATATTTATATAATACTACATTTATTAATTTATAATATATTACTACATATTATACATTATACTTAGTCTATTACATATGTATTATATAGTATATTATAATATTTTATTATTACCATGTCTGCTTATTCCTCCCACCGCTTTGCGTGACGTTGAAGTTGGAGGTCATTAGGCGTCATTGTCCAGGTTTCACAATGGGATTTATCGAATTTTTTATTACAATGTTTCTGTTCATTTTTGTGGCACGTGCGGTCTGTCGCGCAGACGTAATGCGTCCGGACATGACCGATGGGATGAGTCCATGACGTCATTTCTTCGCCCGTGACTCATTCACGATTGGACGATATGTAAATAGAAATGTCAACTTCCCAAACGTCCGGTCTGACGCGATCTCACTGCCATGTTCATTCCCACGACCACCCGACGCCGAAGAAGGTGGCGACAATCGTGTGAGTTTCGGAGGAGAACGTCATTACGTGTAGACGTTAACAGAAATCATTGCTATAATATATATCTATACTATACCATATATTAATATATACTATTACATTTACTTATATATTTTTACGTATATTTATATATATTATTTTATATTTATATATATTGTTCGTTTGTGGAATTCACGAACACCTTCGTTCCCAGAGATCAGTTATTGTCGTAAGTGTGTGTTCCGATTTAGATTTCCCACGTGTTTAACGGGGCTTATTCGTGTACCGGCTGTGTCTATTTGGTCACATTATCTTTTGCTATCTATTTTTGGAGACACATACATCACACCACAACCGCCTTTCATACAACCGCTCCCCACGCGCCACCCAACTCCATCTCCACACCACGCCTTCCCCACACGCACCCCTGGCAACACACATCAACAAGCCCGCCGCGATATCTCGAGGGTGACAGAATGACGATGGTTTGGACAACACTGTCCCAGCCGAGCTCTGTGGAATTTTCTCGAAGGGCGAAAGAAACTTGTCCGTTGTCGGGCCAAAGAGGCGGCAGAGCCGAGCGACCCCCTGATGTCCCCCCCGCACGCCGCAAGGGGGGGCGAGGCCGGGCGAAAAGCCGGGCTTGAATCAGAGAGTCGTCTGGGTTCCCGTGGAGTGGGAAGTCTGGGGGCGAGGCGGGCTGCATCGTCTGCCGTCTGGGAGTTGCGTCTGGAGTGCGCGGGTTGTTCACGGGAAGGCAGTCCCTCTGCTTGCTTCTCTCCTGGTCGCGGCGCGGGGGAGCGGAGCAGGTCCTCAGCCGGATCGCCGTTGTTGAGACAGTGGGTCGCAGGGAGTGTGGGGCAGGCCACGAGAGGTCGCGCCAGGCCCGGCGAGTCACACCAAGGGTGAAGGGTAGCCTGCTCGGTCTCTCGAGCCCTTGCGGTCTTTCCACGCTCCGTGACTATTAAGAGCCCACAGAGGTCCAGTTTGCCCTTTCTTTCCTGGGGTTTTTCTTTGTAGTTGACGTTTGTGTGCTTCCTTAGTGATTGTATGTTAATAATATAGAACGGTTGTGTTCTTTGTCTTGCTGTTCCGCTGCTTTATTTGTCTAATATTGCATGACGTGTATGATGTTAGTGTGATTAATAATGTTCATTGTTTTGCATGTCTCCCTGTATCGTTGGGTCCTTGCCCTTAATTAACTGCCGTTATTGCATTCGGATATTAGCTGGCTTTTAAATAGCGATAACATCATCGGACCGGCGGGCTCGATATACACGCGTCGGCAATTCGCGAAGAGCGGTGCTTAGGGCCGTTCAACAGTCCGTTGAGGTGAATCCCGGG
>CM068967.1:28294021-28304296 GCA_035128595.1 Eptatretus atami
AACAAAAAAAAAAGAGAGATACGGCCCATGGGCTTTGTCGCTGGCCATGAGAGGCCAGGTCTATACTATTCAGAAGCTTTGCACGCTTTCCCTACACGTTAGTGGATGTTTGTGCCAAGAGGGGTTTACCTTTCTTGGGAATTTCTAAATCCTGTTAAGCACCCCGGAAGGGTAGCTTGCTTTGGTTTTTTTTTTTTTTTTCCTTTTGATGGCGTGCAAGCTCGACACGCGCGAAGCTCACATACTGCGCTCCTTTTTCGCGTGAGTTCATGAAGCTGTTGTTCGCAGTGTCGGGCACGCTGTTCTTCTTTGGATGGTGAGAATACCGAGCAGGATTTCCCTCTGACGGATTCCAAATGCAGCTACGACGATCACCGCTGGCATTAAAGGCAAGCCTGCGTTTGAGGAGGTTTCGCACCGAGCAGTCATGTGCTTGGCTCGTTGGAGTTATCAACAGTGCCTGGAGAACGTGTTAAAATTATGTGTTAGCTTGCTGTCGTCCGGGATGGATAATGCACCGGGTGCGGTTTTCCGGACCGGATTTACTCGTGGGCGTGCACGCGGGCCCTCGTGCAAGCAGCAGCAGAGACGCCCGGCGCGTGCTTGCGGTGCAAACTGCGGGCGGTGACCAAAGACTGACGGCCTGTACAGCGGTGTTGTCTTCTCGTCTGTACGGTCTTGTGTCGCCAATTAACGACGCGATCCCTGCGGTGCTAGTGAAGCTCACACACGTCGCATGAAACTAAGGAGGCACAGCGGTGGCATGTTATCGCTTACTAGCGGTCTCGTCCTTTTACATACAGGCTCTCGACGACATGAGGTTTGCACTCAGTGCATTTCTTTTCTTCAAGTACATGATTGTCATCACGACTTTCGTAAACACAGTACGCGCGCGTTTCCCATCAGACACGGCGCTGTTTCCTTTCCACACGTCTGGTGTTTCGCTCAGGAACCACCTTTACTGGCACGCACGGATTGTTACTCATACAGCGCCATTTTCACATACAGTATAGCGTCATTTCAGCAAACGCTTTTCACCGCTACGCTATCGCAAGTTTCGCACGCTTTTGCCCAGCTCGTGAACCGACATTTTCGGAAACAGCGTGGGAATTTCGATTACACAGGAGGGGTCCGTGGGCTTCAACCCAAGTTCGCGATGTACGCGTCTTACAGGAACTGCCCTACTCGCAAGGCTCGACCGGGACTTGCACGCTGGTGGATCCGTATGGAGATAGCGTCTCCCTCAGTTCCTGAAGGGAGGCCCACTCTGCGTGGCTTGTACTGGGCACGAACATTCCCAAGCTCCTCGATGTCCCTCGCTAATGCATGTGTCTGGTTAAGTTTCTTTTAATTCCTGCGTTCCCTTGTGTGTCTGCTGGTTAATTTTGGTCAGCCGTCGTTCATGTACTTCCGTTTTTCTGATTGTTCGTCTATGTTTTCGTCCTTCGTTTTAATTAATTCAGTGTCCGACTTCGTCTATCGCCCAGCGTCTCTGGCATACTTATGTTTCTCGTTGTCGTCTCTAGTTATTTCCGTGTCGCGCATTGTTTATTGTGTATACTTTATCAGGGTTTGCCCTAATTGTTCTTTGATGCCGGGACGATGGTGTGATCAAGTGCTGTACATACATTCTCGCTGTGGTGATACACCATCCCACCTTTATTGTGCTGGTTCTACTTGTCTGCTCTTTTGGTCGTTTGCTTGCTCTCGTGAGCTCTAGATTGTAGTCGTTATTTCTGGAGCTTTCGATTTCTGATGGACTGCAAATTGGGCTTCTCTCGCTATTGATGGTTTAACTGTCAAATGTTTCTTTGTGTTCTATCCCACCGTCTTCATGTTTTCATTCTGAATTCGTCGTTCTTCCATTTCTGTTGATTTATTTCTGGTTTCATTCTTGTTCTTTACTTTCCCGTGTACCTCCCAAACTGCTTTTATCCTTTGTGCTTGTTCAGTTTTAAATTCTAGCTACTTTTGTTTTCATATTCGCACTGCTCTCTTGTTCATTCTTCTCTTAATTCTCATAGGTTTCTCAATGGTTAATGCTCGCTTTCTGTGTTCATTCTGTGTTCTTTCACAGATTCTTTTTTGATTTATTCTGTTAGTTGGCTTTGGTTTTAATTGTTTGAGTCTGCTAGCAGTGGTGGGTTCTTAGAGTTTGTCAATTCTCGCGTTTGCTTTCTGTTCCTCTCTTAATCTCTAGCTCGTTTGTGTAATTCGTACTTGCGATTGTGTGTTTCTGGTAGTCGAGAAGCTGTTTTTTTCTAGATTCTTTCGCCTTCACCTCTTGCGTGCTTGTTTTCCAATCGCGATTTTCTTTAGACGTGTACGCCTTTAGGTAATTCCTGATATTTTGTTGTTATTGATTTTTATCTTCTCTCCAGGGCTTTCTGCTTCTGATTGTCTGTTTTAGTTTTCAGTAGTTCAATATGGACATGTTGTGTCTCCTGTTTTTCTTTCCATGCTTGTGGTTTTCATTTTTTTCCAAGTCTCTCTGATCGAGGGAATTTTTGTTTTTTTTAATGTGTTACTGAATTTGTCTTGCCTTTATCTGGTTGTTCAGTTTGCTCTATCTCTTGTGTCAACTTAGATGGGTTCACTTGACTGTGCCTCTTGTTTGCATGTGGTTGGTTAATTGTTTGATTCGTGTTCTTTTGTTATGTTCTCCATAGATTTTTTAATCATCCTTCTTTTTTTTCGGCATTCTCCTCCTCATGTCTTAAGTGATCTTTCTGGTATTTCTCATAATATTTAGTGTCAAGGTGCAGTTAATTTCCACTGGTCGCACGATTTCCAAGAGCTGTTCTGAATTTTCCAACATTCTTCTCTTTGTCCGGAAGATTTCTGTTCTCTCTCTTTTTATGTTCTGTTATTGGTTTCTCTTATCTGATGTGTGTTTTACTCTTCCTTCAAGTTGTTTCAAGTTCGCAAGATGTGGCTTACGTTTTTTCGCTTTCCAGCTGTTTTGTTCATTCTTTCTCAGTTGTTCGTCTCCTCTTTTAATTCTTCGTGGAAACGTTAAGGAACCACACTGTGCAGATCGAACAATTAGAAACCAAAGCAAGACTAAAGAATGAGATGCGAGGAGAAAGTGAAAGAATAAGGAATGAAACAGGAAAATGAAATCAACAAAATGAAGGAAACGATGAGATTGGAGAATGAAAAACATGAGGCAGTGTTCCACATTCCATGGATGATAAAATGCATGTAAAATATACAAAATCAATCCCCAAGTAATCAAACTGAGTGAGAAAGCAATGGAAACCTGGAATACCACGTTTAATAGTACAGCACTCAGAAGAAAAAATATTGAAAAATACCAGATGTGAAACATTGCATGGGATCTTCAGGATCTTGTTTTGTCTTGCTCTCGACCCCACTGCGTGACCGTCATCAACAAACATGGACATGTTATACACCCTATTCAACCAACAGAGAACATTCAAAGTAACAGGAAAGGTGACACACACCTACGATGCATGGATGATTTTTAAAGCTCTTCCTGACCCAGTGTTTTGCTGTTTAAAGTCTGGTTGGACACAATAACACCAACAAGGAATAACTGGCAGCAGTGATTATAAATCTTAACCTCCCTTTTCAGCGGGCTGCTTTCCACCTCCGCACCAATGAGGCCATGTTGTCATCCAGCACCCCAAAGGGCCTGCAGTCTTGACCCCATTCTGTCATCGAGGATGATCAAAACATCGTTGGATGATCTCACCCCTCTGAAAACTCTGTCAACCTTTCGTTCACTTAAATATTCCTTATGCCTTCAAAATTAAAAGCTGACCTCCAGATGGCTTGCTGCAAACAAAGTGCGAGTGATTCTTCCCTGAACCTCTCAACATGTCAGCAATGGTATCTGTCGCATGTTTGGAGGGTAAACCAGGACCTTCGTCTCACTGAACGACACAATAATTCAAGGTTTCTATGTTATTGCAGAGTCGGAAAGGATGTGTTGCTTGTAGTTGCCCCGTTTTTCTCCATATCGATGTTTCTATTTCTTTTTCCTGTTCTATGACTCAAATGTTAACAGAGGAATTGAAGAATTTATTCAACACACGCTTGGTACCAAGATCACCCGTGATACAGACATCACTGTATATTGCACAGAGAAGTCCCCAACCCCCCCCCCCTCCCCAAATTTCCCAAAAAGAATAACTCTTCCATCATAATCTTCTAAAATTTTTTGAGGCACTTGTGGGAGACCTTTGAACACCAAGAAAAACCCAACATAACAGAAACAAACAGAACATTCCGTGGAAGGGGAGGGGGGGGAGGGAGGCAAGAGGACACAAACTACAACGGGTGGAGGTGCAATAGGAGAGTCATTAGGATATGGGATGGAGAATGGGCGAAGTATGAGATCAGAGGGAGTGGGTCGACAAGAGAGTAACAAAGCTGATAATAGATCACACTCAGAAGAGGAGGAAAGGAAAACTGACAGATGGCAAAATAAAAGGATGGTGAGGAATCAGGGGGAAAGCACTTAATCTGGAAAAGGAAGAGGTCATTTGTGAGGCATTTATTTTGGGGAGGGCTGGGAGGAAAGGAGGCAGGGGTGCAAAATTTAATGAATCACTTCTTACTTTTCACTTATCGATGATCATTGTTGTTTAGTTAAATCATTTATAAAAATTACGTTCACATGTATGACAGAGAGTACATTGGTGCGGAACATTCTCATCGTGCTGGGAAAGAAATCGAAGACAAAACAATCAAATCAAGCTGAGAGAAGTGCAAACACCAAACAAGCACCAAAAATTGGGAAATCTCATGGAAAATCCTGAAACACTATGACAGACGATACGGACTACATCTACCACGACTACTCGTCTGCATGCCCAGCTAAGGGGTCAATGATGCCCTTTTTTGATCGATCCTTTTACATGCGTTCCCTTGGGACAGGGGGTCGTGAGGTTAGGCAGACGTGTTGGTTTGATTTTTGCCCGTGGTCCCGAAGATTGCTCGCAAAATCCCGAAGACCCACATTATAATCATTTCCCGATTTGATGCAGTGGAAACTCCAGAATTCCCACACAAAATCTTTTCATGAAGTTCAACAAGACAATAAGATATCAAATAGAAATCGCCATAATCTGATTTGGATCAACAATTATGCTTATGCTAGTTAGTTATTCATGATTATATTATTTATTACTATATAATAATGTTTAGTTATAATTAGATTAATCTATAATTATATTTTAATAATATAATCTTCTTCTTTCGGCTTGCTCCCGTGAGGTCGCCACAGCGGATCATCACATGATCCGCATAGTGATTTGGACATGTTTTACACCGGATGCCCTTCCTGCGCAACCCTTGGTCGCCTCTTACGACACAGGGATCTGGTTTACCACCTTATGTTTTAACCGGGGTAATAACCGGCCCAGTACACTGTTACTCATTCGCCGACCTCGGAAGGATGACACCCCCCCTGGCTGAGTCAAACTTGGACTATTATAAGTATATAATAGTTATATTAATTATTATTAACTATATAATATATGTTATATATATTAATATAATATAATGTTATTATAATTATACAATTTATTATTTAAAATAATATAATGTTCTTGATAATTATTTATTTCCATAATGACACAGGCGATCCCTCAAGGGCATTTCCTTTCAATGTTTGTTATTTCCTTTTCAGGATTTCAATCCCGTCCAGATTTTGTTCTGTTGTTTTCTCTTCTCATAAATTGCTTTGAGTAATTGTTCTTTGTTTTTAAATGTCCACAGAATCACTCCGTTTGCTCCGTTATTCACTGGTGCATGTCGAAGCTCTTCAACTTACAGGTCCTTTTTCAGATCCTGTGTCACATTTGGTTCATGCTTGCAAAATTCTCTGAGACTGGGATATGACGTTTTTGCACATGTGTCTGTTGGATTGCTCTTGATACATTGTTGTACCTTTGTGTGCCCACAGGTGTTCTGACATAGGTTTTTAACAATAGAGAGAAGTGATGTGTTTCATCTTACTTGCGGAATCTGCACCTGTCCTGATTTGACTCCATCAGCCATCTCTTATTGTGTCCTTGGTGTTCGGTAATTTAAAGTGCCTTATAGAAAGTCCACACCCCCTTTTCCAAATTTTTCACCTTTTGTTGCCTTCCAGCCGAGAATTAATTGCAATTAAATCAGACTTTTGCCCCCTTCATTTACAATCTTCGTAACCACAACTTCCAAATGAAAAACAAATTAAACAAATTTCATAAAATTATTGAAAATACAAAACTGGAATATCTTAGTTGGATAAGTGTCCACCCCCCTGATTTTAATACTCTGGTGGAACACCTTTGACAGCAACTGACAAACTGTTGAGTCTGTTGCCGGATTGATCTTAGCCAACTTTGCACACAGTGATTGGGAAATACTTGCCCATTCTTCTGCACAAAACTGTTCAAGCTCAAGTCAAGCTGGACGTGGGTGAGCGTTGATGGACAGCAAATCTTCAAGTTCATGCCAAAGAATTTTCGATTTAATTTGTCGGGGCTCTGACTGGCGACTCAAGGATATTGTTACGGTTTGTGGAAATTCACAGAACACCATTCAGGCTTCCCAGAGATCAGTTATGTCGAGAAGTGTGTGTTCAGAATTAGATTCCCCACCAATGGTCCAGGAGTTATTCGTGTAACCGGGCTTGATCATTTGAAGGTCAGCCAAATTATTCTTTTGCTATCTTTTTATTTTGAACAACAACTCCTTCCAACAAACCACAACCCTCTCAACAACCACGCCATCCCCACCACAGCTGCCAACCACAACCACCATCTCAACAAACCACGCCATCCCCACCACAGCGCTAACCACACTGCAAAACAACAACATATCTCAACAACTACCCGCTTCCGATATCATCAGAACGGTGAGTAAACAGGAAATGGACGGTTGGAAAACACAACTGCCCCAGCCGAGGCCTCTGTTGGAATTTTCCCTCAGAAGGGCGAAAAAACATAATTGTCCTGATTCGGGCCAAAAGACGGGCCAAGAGCCGAGCGAAACCCCTGGAATGTCCCCCCCCCCGTGCGCCGCGAAGGAGGGGCCGAAGGCGCCGGGGGCGAATAAAAGGCGGGCTGAAAACGCCAAGAAGTCGGTTCGGGGTCGGTCGGTCGGTCGGTCTGGGTTCGCCGTGGAGTTGAGTTGAAAGGCTGGGACGAGTCGAGCTGCAATCGTCTGCAGTCTGGAGCTGGCAGTCTGGGAGTTGCAGTCTGGAGTGCACGGAGTCTGGTTAGCGAGGGAAAGGAGTCCCTCTGCTTGGTCTCTCTCTTGTCGACGGAGGCGCCGGTGTAGCCAGAGAGGAGTCGCCAGCCGGATCGCGTTTGAAGGCACGCGGTGGCAGTGCCAGCGGAGTGCGGCAGGGCACCGAGCGTCGCGAACCAGGCCGGCGAGTCACCCACGGGGCGAAGGTAGCCTGCGCGAGTCTCTCGGAGCCTCGCCATTCATCCCGGCTCCGAGGGAACATTAAAGGCTGCGGGCCTATTCTTACCCTTTTCTTTCCAGGGGTTTTTCTGTTGGAATGAACGGTGGCGGCCATGTCCTTAAGGTAGAATTGTAATAAGTGTACATATAATAAACGGTTTTAGTTCTTTGTCTTTGCTGTTCCTGCATTGCTTTATTGTCTACATTGATTGCATTACGTGTTATGACTGCTTACGTGTGTAAAATAAATTCATTGTTTTATTGAATGTCCACCTGTTCGTTGCGTTTCCTTTCCCTTAACTTGAGGCTGCCGTATTGCATTGGATATTAGCTGGCTTTTAAATGAGCCGATAAAAGTATCGGATCGGTGGGGCTTGGCGATATACACCGCTCGGCAAGTTGCAAACGGAGCGAGCTGCTTAAGCGGCTCGTTTCCAAGCAGGTTCCCCGTTGAGGTGTAAATCCCCCGGCATTTTCTGTCTGCGTGCATACTTAGTTAATTTCGCGCGATCGGACCCTGTCGCGCGTGGACAGAAAATAGTTGGCTATTTTACGTGTGAT
Source organism: Eptatretus atami (assembly GCA_035128595.1). Taxonomy (NCBI): domain Eukaryota; kingdom Metazoa; phylum Chordata; class Myxini; order Myxiniformes; family Myxinidae; genus Eptatretus; species Eptatretus atami. The sequence goes on from CM068967.1 coordinate 28,302,011, forward strand.
AAGAAACACACCCGTAGCTGGATTTTGGCGTTGATCGAAAAGCTCGACTAGAGCTTGCCACGTCCGGTGGCGCGTCCGGCCGTGAATTAGCTAAAAGCGGTCGCTCCGCGCGGCGGAAAACTACACACTGTTGGTCGAGAGTGGGATTTACAAAACTCTCCCGCCTCCAAACCAAATTAATAGGAAACCGGATCAAGGGTGTGCGAGGCGACCCTCCGGTTCCATCAAGTTTCGATTGACGTGGAAATTTTTATTACCGGATCGCAAAAATGGGACAGCGCAAGGCGAGCAGCGCGCAGGGTGGTTTAGGAATGTGTTTTAATGTAGAATCCATGGCCCAGGACGGTTCTTTTATTAACCTCACCACTAATTGCAGTTCAGTGGGGGCGCTCAACCCTCATATTTACTGAGCATGAACATTTGCGGCAAACAAACTCGATATGTCGCAAAATAGCGGCGCGGCCGCACCTCAGCGCAACACGGAGCGGTTTGCTATTAATCGCACATGATTCGGGCACGACAACGGGGCGGGGCTCCCAGCCACAAGTTCAGGACACGTGGTCGGGCGGCATGCGCATTGGCAGGCCGTGGCAGATGCCGGCGATGCATTGCAGTTCAGACACAATTGTCGGGGTCCTTGGAGAGGTGCAGGTATGGTGATAACTGTTTATGGGGGAATTGCATTCGTTTTGCTTTTAAATTGACGATGCACGGCCAGCGCGTAGACGGAGATTACAGGAGGATGGGGTTGCACAGGAGTCACAACGAATGGCCGCATGTCAGGAAGAAATGGGAGGAAGAAAAAGGGAAAAAAAGCTGGAAGAGGGAAATGTAACACGAATTTGGAATTAAAAAAACTTGAAAGAAGGGTAAGATCAGGCAATGATAAAAGAAAGCCTAGAACGGAAGATAAAAGAGGAGAGGAACAACTGGAGAAAGAATGTGGAAAAAAGCTGAAGAGGAAAAACGTAAGCACGATTGGAATTGAAACAACTGAAGGTAAGAGGTAAAAACAGGCAATCAGATAAGAGAAAGCCAAGAACAGAAGATAAAAGAGGAGAGAAATTCTCTGGAGAAAGGAAGGTAAGAATTGTTGGAAAAGTCGAACAGCTTTGGAAATCGCGAGCGAGGAAATGAACTGGCACTTGAACTAAAAATTAGTGAAAATACAGTAAGACATTGTGAAGACATTTGAAGGGAGGAAGAATGCGAAAGAAAAAGAGTGAGATAAGAAAGGAATATGGGAAGAAGGGATAGGAAACCAAAAGAAACACGAATCGAAAATGGACCCAAACTAATGGATGAAAGAGGGAGTAAAGTGGAGTACCATAAGTTGAACAAGAGAAGAGCAACTGAACGGAAAGATAAAGGAAAGAGCAAATTAGTATTCCCGGGGATAGAGAGAACTTGGAAAAAAGAAATGGGAAAACAAAGGCTGGAAAGGGAAAAAACGGAACACAGATGTGGATTGGAACTACTGAAGGAAGAGGGCGTACAGAACAGGGCAATCAGGAAAGGAGAAAGCTGGAGAGAAGATAAAAAAATAACAGAAATATCAGGGAATACCTAAAAAGGGGTCGGTAAGGAAAATGGGTGAATTGGAAAAGGAAGCACGCGAAGAGAGTGAGGAGGTGAGAACAGGAATTAGAAAAAAAGCTTCTGAGTTACAGAAAACACCATCGCAAAGGACGGAATTACAAAACTAGCTGAGGATGTTAAGAGAGGAAAGAAAGAGAACGGAGAATGAAACGTTAAGCGAAACCACACTTGTCAGATCGAACAATTAGAAACCAAAGCAAGGACTAAAGAATTGAGATCAAGAAAGAATGGGTGAAAGAACAAGGAATGAAAACGGAAAGGGAGATTAACCAATGAGGAAAACTATTGGAGAATTTGAGAAGGGAGGAACAAGAGAGCCAGTGGAATAGAAAACAAGAAGAGTATGAATTTGAAACTGAACAACAAAAGGAAAAAGCAGGGTTGGAGTAGAGGGGAAATGAAAGGAACAAGGAATTGAAACAGGAAAATGAAATCAACAAATGAAAGGAAACGATGAGATTGGAGAAGTGGAAAAACATGAGAGACAGGTGATGAAAACACAAAGAAAAACGCAGTTTGGAATGTTAACCAATTCAGGAGGGAGAGAGCCAATTTGAGTCCACAGAGATGGAAAAGCTCCGGAAATGATAACGGAAAACAGCTTAAGGGGCTCAGAGAGGAAGAACGACTCAAAGGAGCCAGGAAGTTAGAACAGCACAAGAAGGTGGGATGGGTGGTATCACCCGT
>CM068967.1:28316587-28335231 GCA_035128595.1 Eptatretus atami
TATATATATATATATATATATATATATATATATATATATATATACATACATATATACATACATGCCCCGGAGGTGGAAGATTGTTTGGTGTGACGTCCAAGAGAGATCGATAGCGAGTAGATGAGTTTGGTGTGAGGGACGCATGCGGTTGAGAGAGGAACGTGGCTGGGACAGAAGATCTCGCTTTGCTTTCCTCTCGGCATGATGAAATGGCTTTCCTTCGACACATTAAGAAGATGGCACGATTCTCGTATTTGTGCTGAGGTGAATTGGCTCATGTGGTGGAGCAAGACGCTGACTGTTGACTCTTGGCTGATCATGAGAGACCAACCTCGAAGCCTCATGTATGTCACTGAAGGCGACGGCGCCATTCTGCAGAGTGCCACGTGTCAGCAAGCGCGATTGACGAAGAAGCCATATTGCAGTTTCTAAGCCTGGGTGTTGAATGCCACTCACGAATTGCCTGACATACGTTTTTCCCGCTGCGAGCGAGTGGCTTTGTGCCATTTTGGGCGCATCTACACGTGCAGGATGAAGCCCCTCGATACCAAGTTCCATAAAGACCATATCTGGACCAAGCTAAGTGCCAGAATAAAGGGAGGATTTGCTTTTCTTTTGTTTCCCCTTGTCTGTAATAGAGTCTGCGTGTAGAGGCGCCTCAACTTTAGGCTTAGTTTACCTCATGTATAATAATTACATTCTAAATTATTGTCCCTTGTAAATATTTCTATTTTCATTAAATCCCCGCATATGTTTTTAAGTTGCTGTATCCGTGTATTTGTCGTGGGGTTCGAGTATAAACCCCGCAGTGCATCCATCTGTGCCTCCGTTGTTCCACCAGTCATGTGCTCTGCCCCTCCCGCGCACGCTATTATCTCTGAGGATCAACGTGTCCACCTCCTAAGGAAGACCGCTTGGCTCTCTGGGCTGGTTGGTGTTAACCACTCGTCCACCACAATTTGGGTCGAGGGATTAACTTAACCGCTAGACCCGCGACATTGTATGTATTTGTATATGTGTGTATATATATATACACATACACACATATATATATATACACATACACACGTATATGTATACACACATGTATACGTACACAACTCATAAATCAACAGGAAAATGTGTCCAAAAGCAGTGTCCTAAAGGTTTTGTCGGCTAAAAAAAAAAACAACAACAACAACAACACAACACAACAACTTCCGATATTTCGTCACGTGCCTTGAGTGAGCCAATAGCGAGACCACGTCATCATGTATTTTACGTATTTACGATATATAGTGTATTTACGAAATAAATAGTGTATTTACGAAAGTACAATACGATAAATGGAATAGTCTTTAAATAGTAACTTGAACTTTTCGAAACTTTAAAGCAAATGTTCAAAAGGCACCGTCAATGCGAGGATGTGTATATGTGCTTAGTATTTAAGGAGATCCGGATCTTGCATATACAAGAGCCGAGTCCTAGAGGTTAAGGTTTTGTCTTCACAAGTAGAACAACAAGAAGAACAAGAACAAGAACAAGAAGAAGAAGAACAACGCCGAGCTCTCTATGAGCAGCGTTCGCTAAGCGACTCGAACGCTGCTAAAAATATGAAGCTGAGTTTGTGTCTGTGGGTCATAAGCACCACCCATTCTACAGGCCACGCCCTCCAGCCGTCCAGAAATCACCACCATCTTTCTCTCTCCAAGTAGCTCGGATTGTTTTAAAGGCCTCATGTACATTTGAAGACTGAACAACGCATCTTCTCTCATTAAATGAAGATACCGTTTGAGGAAAAAAAAAGTAACATTTTGATGACAACTCAAACGAGGTAATGCATGTTTTGTGTGCAGCGATCGTGGCAACTGTCTAATATACACCGCCCAATGAAGATACGTCAATTCTCATGTTATACAGAGGAAAGAAAACGGTGATATTTCATTAAAAAAAAAAGTTTGCGAGACGTCAACCGCAGTTCTTTTCTGTCTGCGAGACAGTGACGTGTCGCTTATAACTCAATGTTTGCTTTGCAATCACAAACCAGAATTTGCATTCACTGTTACAAGCAAAAAAATACCGTGTTTGCTTCCGTGGGGAGTTTGAAAAAAAAGACGTCCCTACGCATGACGTCATCACGCAGCGATGTCTGCAATGGCAGGAATTCACGAATAATTGGAGCCCTTTTTATAGCACACTAAAACCCATGGAAAAATGATATGATGGAGGATAGAAAGTTGTTTGCTGATTACCATGAGAGGGAGAATAAGAAGAACTAGCCGGGAGGCGACGATGGTTCGCGGGCATTATTGAACAATGCCACGATATTGAGACAATTGAGTTAGTGGAAGCTTTTGAGGAAGCCCAACCGTAAAAACCTATACTTTTCTCCTGTCTATATTGACTATGATGAAATCGTGATTTGTGTGGGGTTTGTGGGACATGTGTAGCTGTGGGGATGGTTGGACGCACAGCTTCTACGAAATGAAATTGCGAGGAAAAAAATCGAGAAAAAATAAAATATATACTGTAATATAATATGGATAGGCAAAGCCTAGAAGCGAACGAATGTATTCTTCTTACATTCATTCTTAAATATATCAAATTAAACGTTCTTTGCTATGAAAATAAAATATTACCTATATTTTCACAACAACAACTACACCGCCTAGAACAGCTCTCATCTGCAAAAATAAATATTACCTCAACATTACCTTCACACAACTACACCCCTAGACAGGATCTCATCTGAAAAAAAAAATCCTCAACATTACCTTCACAAACGACAATACACCGCCTAGAACAGGATCTCATCTAAAAAATAAATATTACCTCAACTTACTTCACAACAACAACTACAACCGCCTAAGAACAGGATCTCATCTGAAAAAAAAAATATTACCTCAACATTACCTTCACAACAAATACACCGCCTAGAACAGGATCTCATCTAAAAAAAAAATACTAGAAGCGAACGTAGTATTCTTCTACATTCGCTTCTGACTTTACCTATAACTTGTTCACAACTTATACGCAATTTCCGGTTACTTCGGCCTGGATTCGGGATCAGCCATCAAATAACGTAAATCACGATTAAAAATAATTATTTTTGATGATGCGGGAGATATCTTTATTAAAATCAGTGGAGGAAATATACACCATGTCTGATATTATTGGGGTCTTTCATGTCTCCGCGATGCCTTATCTCCCGGCATGCATCATTCCCCATGACAAAACCGGAAACAAAAAAAACGGAAGCAAAGGGTCATAGCAACCACACGGATTCCAATTGCCATGGTATTGTGTTGTTGTTGTTGTTTTCCTATCTCTCATTGTCACGTGTTAAGTAATATTCACAAGATAGAAATAAAACCCAATCTGTTTATACACCGCACAGCGTTTAACAACAACCGGAAGCAAAAGGGTCATAGCCACGAACGGATTCAAATCGTCAGGGTATTGTGTTTGTTGTTGTTGTTGTTTCCTATTCTCTCATGTGCACGCGTTAAGTATGAAGCTCACTGCGTTCGCTATACATAAAGTTCAAGTGGGTGTGGCTCTGCCCACAAGGGGCGTGGGACACCCCTCAACAAAAAGACACAACTAGACCATGTATCTAGCTTGTGTCCAATTTCATCAAGATCGCATCAAACGTCACGGAGTATGCTCTGGAGAGTCACCAAACAGACAGACAGACAAACACACCACACGACACCAACGAAAATAGTGGTCACTGCTGGCGCCTGCGAACCAATCGATTAACAGCAGTAGGAAATATCATGCAAACATAGCAGTTTCGTGCAAGGTGTCTCACTGTCACCTAATCTGACATGTGAAGTTGAGTTTGTGTTTGTGGATGGATGTGTGGGTCTGAAGAAGGGTACGTTTTCATGACAACAAAAATACTCATGATTAATATTTGAAGTGTTTAATTGGTTTTTTTAATGTCCTTTTGTCGGTGCTTTGTATGTACTGCATGCTGTTGAGATGTCCAGTAGTGTGTTGTTACCAAGCAGCTAGCTAGCGTTTGCCAAGCCAGCCGTTCCTTATCAACGGTTTCTAATGGAGTGGTTGCTTGAGTGCTTATGCCACTTGGCAAGCGCTCTCTCAGAAACTTGGTCACTGAATGCACCCCAGATTAATGATATGGCGATGAGGATAAACATGTACAGCATCATTATTTCAGCCATATTGATAAATTCATCCCTCAAGGGGTGGGATGGAAGGAGGCAGTGGAAGGGGTGGGGTGGGAAGAGGGACCGATGTTGCCCTGCAATGATGGGTACCCCTGCTCGTATTTACACTGCATGGCCAAAAGTATGTGGACACCTGTTCGTCCAACATCTCATTCCAAAACCATGGGCATTAATATGGAGTTGGTCCCCCCTTTGCTGCTATAACAACCTCCACTCTTCTGGTAAGGCTTTCCACGAGATGTTGGAACATAGCTGCGGGGATTTGCTTCCATTCAGCCGCAAGAGCACTGGTGAGGTCACACACTGATGTTGGGCGATTAGGTCTGGCTCGCAGTCGGCGTTGCAATTCATCCCAAAAGTGTTCGATGGGGTTGAGGTCAGGGCTCTGTGCAGGTCAGTCAAGTTCTTCCACACCGATCTCGACAAACCATTTCTGTATGGACCTCACTTTGTGCACGGGAACATTGTCATGCTGAAACGGGAAAGGGCCTTCCCTAAACTGTTGCCACAAAGTTGGAAGCATAGAATTGTCTGGAATGTCATCGTATGTTGTAGCATTAAGATTTCCTTTCACTGGAACTAAGGCGCCTAGCCCGAACCATGAAAAACAGCCCCACACCATTATTCCTCCTCCACCAAACTTTACAGTTGGCACTATGCATTCGGGCAGGTAACGTTCTCCTGGCATCCGCCAAACCCAGATTCGTCCGTCAGCCTGACAGATGGTGAAGCGTGATTCATCACTCCAGAGAACACGTTTCCACTGCTGCAGAGTCCAACGGTGGTGAGCTTTACACCACTCCAGCCAACGCTGGCATTGCGCATCAGCTGCTCGGTCATGCAAACCCATTTCATGAAGCTCTCAACGAACAGTGTTTGTGCTGACATTGCTTCCAGACATTTTGGAACTCGGAAGTGAGTATTGCATCCGACGACAGACGATTTTTCCGATTTACGTGCTTCAGCACCCGGCGGTCCTGTTCTGTAAGCTTATGTGGTCTACCACTTTGCGGCTGAGCTGTTGTTGCTCCGAGACGTTTCCACTTCACAATAACAGCACTTACAGTTGACCGGGCCTGCTCTAGCAGGACAGAAATTTGATGAACTCACTTGTTGGAAAGATGGCATCCTATGACAGTGCCACATTGAAAGTCACTGAACTCTTCATTTCAGCCCATTCGACTATCAATGTTTGTCTATGGAGATTGCATGGCTCTGTGCTTCATTTTATACACCTGGGTGCAGCTGAAATAGCCGAATCCACAAAATCAATGGGGTGTCCACATACTTTTGATGATGTAGTGTATGCATATGTGGTGCATATATATGTATACTGTATGTATATACAATGCCTATAGAAAGTGTACACTCCCTTTCAAAATTTTCACCTTTTGTTGCCTTATAGCCTGGAATTAAATTGCCTTAAAAGAGACTTTTTCCACCTTTTATTTACACATCGTAACCCACAACTTCCAAGTGAAAAACAAATTCTACAAATTTCAGAAAATTCATTAAAAATACAAAACTAGAATATCTTCGTTAGATAAGTGTCCACCCCCCTTATAAAAAATTAGCTTAGATGTAACCAATCACCTTCAAAATCACACACCAAGTTAATTGGCCTCCACCTGTGTTAAATTGTAGTGATTCTGATTATTTCACAATAAAATCAGCTGTTCCTGTAGATTTCCTCTGCTGGGGAGTGCATTTCACAGCAGACTCAACCATGAACACAAAGGAGCTTTCAAAAGACCTCTGGGATGAAGTTGTGGAAAAGCACAGATTAGGGGATGTGTATAAAAATATTTCAAAGGCCTTGAATATCCCTTGGATTACAGTCAAGACAGTCATTAAGAAGTGGAAGGCATATGGTGCCACCAAGAGCCTGCCTAGATCAGGCCGTCCCTCCAAACTGGATGACCAAATAAGGAGGCAAATGATCAGAGAGGCCACCAAGAGGCCAGTTGCAAATTTGAAAGAGCCACACGCCTTTATGGCAAAGACTGGTCACTGTGTGCATTTCACAAAAATATCCCAAGCATTCCTCAAGTCTGGCCTGGATGGTAAGGTGGCAAGAAGGAAGCCATTACTCAAAAAGCCCACCTTGAGTCCCGTTTGAGGTATGCAAAAAAACGCTCCGGAGATTCTGAAGCCATGTGGCAAAAAGTTTTTTGGCTGATGAAACCAAGATGGAACTTTTTGGCCTAAATGGAAAATGTTACGTTTGGTAAAAAAAAAACCCACCATAGCACATCACCCAAAGAACACCATCCCTACTGTGAAGCATAGTGGTGGCAACATCATGTTATGGGGATGTTTCTCATCAGCAGGGACTGGGGCACTTGTCAGGATAGAAGGGAAAATGGATGGAGCAAAATGCAGAAAAATCCGAGAGGAAAACCTGCTGCCCTCTGAAAGAAAGCTGAAATTGGGATGAAAGTTCACCTTTCAGCATTACAATGACCCGGGCACGCAGCCAAAGCGTGGCTAAGAAACAAAAAGATAAATGTCCTTGAGTGGCCCAGTCAGAGCCCCGACCTAAATCCAATCGCAAATCTGTGGCATGACTTGAAGATTGCTGTCCATCAACACTCCCTACACAACTTGACTGAACTTGAACAGTTTTGGACAGACGAATGGGCAAACACTGCCCAATCAAAGTGTGCAAAATTTGTGGAGACCGATCCCAACAGCCTCACAGCTGCAATTGCTGTCAATGGTGCTTCCACAAAGTATTAACTCAGGGGAAGAAGGTGGTGGGGGGGGGGGGGGGGTGGACACTTATCCAACAAAGATATTCTCGTTTTGTTTATTTCATTAATTTTCTGAAATCTGTAGAATTTATTTTTCACTCGGAAGTTGTGGGCTTAGGATGTGTAAATATGGTAAAAGTCTGATTTATTGTAATTTAATTCCAGGCTATAAGGCAGCAAAAGGTGAAAATTTTGAAAGTGGGTGCAGACTTTATATAGACACTGCACATTATATGTTGTAATACTGTACTGTATTTGTGCCTTATCCTGTCTTCAGAAGAATACACCTTACAGATTACACCCTGGGATGAGGAATCTGTCTGGAACTTTTTCGGAGCTGGTGTAAGGGGATGGGGGTTGAGGGGGGGGGAGGCAGGTGTTGGTCCAAAATTTAATTGTACTTGCATACAGAAGAGCATGCATCTTTTTCAGTTTGATGAAGTGGGTTCTATAATCTAGTCCTGGCATATGGGAACAATGGTTCATGAGTGGTACTGCAAAATCGAGAAAGTAGGCCATTGTATGTTTGTGATATTGTATGCAGGGCATTGTTTGTAGGCCAGATCATACATTCAAAGTGTCTCCATAAATTCCTGAGCAAATTTTTAACGTTCATTGCTGATGCTATCAAACGTTCTCTCAAACACCATTGAAGTCCAGTGGACAACTCTGAAACTTAATGCAAATTCCATTGCAGCTGTTTTTTTTTTTTAATAATACCCTATTAATCTGACCCAGCAATTGTTTTAAATACATGTTTCACTATCATAGCACAACCGTTATCAGCCATTAAAACAAAAACATCTTAACACAAGAGCAAACCTGTTTTACGTTTCAAATTACAGTTAAAACTTGAGTGCCCCCTGCTGTCCTCCCTGGTTTATGACATAAACTTTTACTTCAAAGACAGCTCTATTAGCAGGTTCAGCTTTGGAACCTCAGGCAAATGTAACTCTGCAAATTTCAGACCAATGTGTTCTGACACCTTTCACTGAGTGTGAACAATCATGATGTCAGACCTACCTGAAAACCTTGATCATTATAAAGATGTTTCAGCTTTGTCAGCTGCTCGTCAAGGTCTTGGGAGTTTTCGGTGTGCTTCTTTTGTACAATCTGCCGTCCTGTCTTGATGACACTTTCTACTTCACTCTTGATCTCACTCAAGGTCTTGTAAAGTTGCTAGGAAGGGAGCGAAAGCGGCCGCATGTCAGGAAACACGAGAGGTTGCAGCAGAATAATGATGACATAACACGCATCATTCGTGTTTGAATCGATAAAAGGTCCACACATCATGTTAGAATTAGTTTAGTTGCAATGTCAAAGTAATAATGCCAGAAAGAAAATATTTGCCTCTTTTCAGATCAACAATCTGCTTCAGTCAGTCGCAGGGAGAGACTATAAAATAACATTGGATATAAACGGGTGGATATTTATTAATAACTTAAGATTATACCAAAAGTGACATGAGTCTGAAACTTTGGGGAAGCAGCAAAACAACCTTGCACAGGTAGGTGCATCATACTGTGCCTGCACCTGAATAGTGCACATTACTTATTTTATTACATATGGTTCTTGCCACATCTAATTGACTGATGTACACCTACTTGAGCACAATTGGTGCTCAAGTAGGTGTACATCAGTCAATTCATATATATATATATATTATATATATATACATATATATAAAAATACATATATATTATATTGCAAAAAAATGGCCATATATATATACAGTATTTCATTTTTTTTAGACCTAACTTGATGGAGCGGTGAGGTACAAATTTATGTTCCACATAGCGAAAGTTGCGTGATCTGTGATAAGCAATAGCCATCTACCACACCAGCACATTGCTCATGCTTCACTGCCCATATACCAGGAGGGGCGGCTGTGTGGTCGGGTTGAATAATAAACCAAAACAGCCCTTCCAGCCTGATAAATGCAAAAAGGCATTAAATGGCGTGTGCGCACGAGTACCGCTTCGCCTCCAACCCGGATGGCTTCAGCAGATCATACTCAAGTCTATTTTTTAAATGAGGATTTAAAGCACATTACTTCTGCACTGACCACAGTTTTAAAATAAACTCGAGTGTATGGTCTGCTGAAGCCATCCGGGACAGAGGCGAAGCCATGCTGATGCACACCTGGCGTTTAATGTCGTGTTGCATTTATTGGGTCGGAAGGGCTCTGTTTTGGCTTCCATATGCATATATATATATATATATATATATGTAGTCGAGGCTCATGGATGAGCGAGAATGTCGCATGTATTAGGACATAACAGAACAAAAGAACAGTAGAAAGAAAGTAGGGGGGGACACAACAGCAGTGTTGAGGGACAAAATAGAGGGACACTTGGAGAAATAAGGGATGTGGGGAAGAATAAAGAGTAGGAGAGGACCTACATGGTGGACAAGATGGATACAGAAGCAAATTATCAGGGGGTGGAAATTTGGAAAGAGGTGGGCCTGGGGAGGGTGAATGGGGGTAGAAAAGATCAAGGTTTTGGATTGAAGGAATAAAGGAATAACTTGGATGCAGTAGTTGCTTGTCCATGAGACATCAGCCCAAAAGCAATGGATTGCAATTGTTTAAATTAAAAGACATAATGCAATTTTTATTTTTAACGTCAGCATGTGTACGTAAGTCGACTTGACAGCCAGCTTATATTTTCCATCCTATAAATATCTCACATCATGGTCCAGTGCTCTGCTAACGAAGCGTTGACTAGTCTCATTTCATTCAGATTGAGAACTACAAATGACATGCAGCAAAATTGAAAATAGGCCACGAGTTGAATGCAGCTCAGCAAAACCTGAAGGGCCAGCAATTGGATTTCCTAATGGCTCAGTCATGCTTCACACACTATTAATGCATCCAAATAATCACCAAACGAGGGCCCACTCCACCATTACATTTATTAAAGCAATTATGATGGAACAAGTTTCAGCAGCGTAGTTAGAATCAATTATGCCTTAATAACCGTAACGCTCATTCCTAACACTGCTCAGGTGAGTATGGCCTCACATCTGAGAATGAAGGTCAAGAGGTCACACTCCACATGAAATCCCACATTTCCACAGGTACAAGTGACATTTGGCCACTGAATGGTGCGCACTGGAATATCTCAATGTGGGGTTGTGCGACAATGACAATGGAGTTGCAGACACCGCTGGACTTCACTATATACAAACGCACAGTCGCACACATATATCTTGAAACGGCACATCCTCGTTATGTTTCTCCAAGGAGACATTAAAAGGAAGCTGTCTTGTTTGCACTCATTCATGAAAGTAATAAATCCAATGGCATCTTCTGAATATGATTCGGCATCTGGGTTGATACTATGACCAATAAATCCTTCCTAGACATTAAATGAATATGTTGGATTGCAACACTGGCATGACGAGCCAAATGTCCTCTTTCTTGTGTCCAAACTCTTTGATTTTATTCAACATGGCTTTTGTTCTTGATGGCATTCTTTCTGACAAAGTGCACTGGCTTCATGCTATCAGTACAAAAGCCTTCCTTTCTTGAGTTTCTCGGCAAAGTGGGAATAGTTGTGATGACATCCTCAGTCGAGGCAAAGCATCTTCAATTTAAATTGTTTTTCATGGATGGAAACATGGGCTTAAATCTGGTGAATAGCAACCACAGGTTGGTGAGGTAAGACCTGCAAAATCCCATGAATTCACCTGGCCACAAAATCAGTGTTTTGTAGGAAGCGCTGCATTTGACTCAAAAAAGTTGGTCACTCAAGGTCTTATAAAATTACTCAGAAGGGAGCGAAAGCATGCCTGATCCGAGGTGGTGATGCAACACCTTGTGGTGGTCGATGCCATGTACCGTTGCCGCCTGTGGAATAGAGGATTACACTATCTTCCGAGCTCCGATAACCGCAAGAAGTTTCATCAGGAGGAGAAAGTTTTTTTTCCATCGGCATCATCACACAATTCCCATTCCACAAAGAACACTTCATAACTAAACTTTCGGTGGAAACATGGAGAAGCTGATGGACTGTGAATTGCCTTAAGGATTTGCATTTGGCAAACCTTAGTACATCGTTGTGTGAGCTGGTGGAAAGCTATGATCCACTCAATACATTCAGAAAAAGTCCTGCAATATCATGCGAATTTGGGGATAATCGTATAAATGTGTTCAATTAATGTGCTCCAGCAATTGGTGCTTTGCGTTTCTGAGGAATGAAAGACAATAAGTGGCTCCTCAAATTTAAGCCCTGAAAATGTAATTTGTGGTTAACAAGGTCACTTCCTTACCTGGGTGGTCGGTCTTGAAAGGTGAGTCAATAAGCAACCCATGATGCCGGTAATTAATTCAAAGTCAATAAAATTCCCAAAGTTCACTCTAATTTATTTTTTGTTTTTGTTTTTACACTTTATCAGCCTCCCTTTTTGTGGTTCCTCCATCATACCATGCAGTGGTCAAGCTGGGCTTGTACTGCCTCAGGCTCAGAGCTGTGCAGCCGAACCAGGGGAACCTCTCGTCCAACATCAGCCAAGATGCGTTGGCATTGTGCCAAACGCCGATCGAAGTCTGCTGGTTTGTGGAACAGACGCAGCCGGACCCGTAAGTCTGCCAGGTGAGTCTGAATAGAGCAAAGTGGTCAAACATGGGGGTTAGAAATAGCTAAAGGAGATTGTTGTTCTGTAAAAGAGTCAAACATTCGTACAATTATAAACTGTAACAGTGACAATGAATAATTCAGTTTGCACATGTCTGCCTATGCTATCAGTCTCAAATAGTAAACCATTTAACAGGTTGAATGAAGGACTAGTCAAAACATTCGCAAAAATGTTTGAATTTGGGGACTTTATGCTGCGGATACCAAACACTGCTACACTGCTACACCCCCTCCACCACAGTGTAGCACCTCCCCACTGCCGAGTTGAGGCCACACCTGCAGGTAATTGAGATCCCATGGCCTTGCAGGGAATAAATGCTGATTGTTATTGTTGAGTATGAGTGTGGGAATATTCCACTTGGTCACGTGCAACTTGATATGTGCTCTGGAAGGCAGGTAGTCCGTGAAATTGGAAGGGCAAAGTTGTGACTAGTTAGCAGTCTGAAAATTGCATGCTCACTTTGTTCAATAGACGTTGCTCATCACTGTAATAAGTCCAATATTGCAAAAACAGTTGAAAACCAAACACCAGAGAGAGTACCTATTAGTGATGGTTGAGAATGCATATTCAAGGAAACCAAAGTCGGCAACAGCAACAAGTTCGCTTTCGCAAATTGAAAGGACTTTTGCCCCGGTAACACCCCGGTACGCTGCCTTCCCTTTCCCTCACGCTGCCTTCCCTTTCCCTCACGCTGCCTTCCCTTCCCCTCTCCTCATGCTGCCCTCCCTTCCCCTCACACTGCCCTCCCTTCCCCTCACACTGCCTTCCCTTCCCCTCTCCTCATCCTTCCCTTCCCCTACCCTCATGCTGCCTTCCCATCCTCATGTTGCCTTCCCTTCCACCAGCACTCCTCACTTCCCTCCTCCTCACTCTGCCTCCCTCACTCCCCCACCCTTCCTCGCAACCCATCCCTCCTTTCTCCATCCCACCATTCAAGTTGTAACTAGTTGCTCAGTTGTGGCTAGTGTGAGTACCCTTAACAAGTTCAATATCCACTGTGGAGGCAAATAAAGATCTGATGATCTTGCCCCAATTTGAACTCTAAATCTGCTGCACAGCAAATAATCAGTCTCAAATGGAACCTCCGAAAAGTCTCCTTAGGCAGCTGTACATATAACATAAAAAGTTGTACAAATGGCTGGTTTTTCTTGAAAGCATGCCAGCAGAAAGAAAAAAGAACTTAAATTTTAATTACATTTAGCCCAAAGACGCACTTTTCAAGTATTTCCCTTGACGTGTAGCCTCGCAGGAAATTAATAATTTGGGGAGAGAATAAAAAGAAAATGTTAATTTTATATTTTATAACTCCCCGTCTCTTCCTCCACCTGCCTGCTCAACTTCCCCACTTCCCCTTCCCCTGCAGGCCAAAGATTAACACAAATCTGCACTTTGTGTTTTGACAAAAACTTTGTCACACCTTAACTATAAAACAAACGACAGTATGAAAACACAACTCTTATAAAGATGCCGAATGGAAATGAGATTCTCTGGCTAATTACAATATTTTTTTTAAAGACTACATTCCTTTGATAATGAAACTCATTCTAAAGAACGATAAGTGCCAAAGCTTGGGCAGTGCTTTTTAATGGGTCACAATCAAAAAGTCGACAAAGCAGGATCACAGCAAAAAAAAAACTAGAACGGCACTCAGTAGAGCATGTGCCTCCACCAGACTGAGCTGTTTACATTTTACATCCTCCTGACAGGCCAGATCTGCATTGGGACCATACATCCTCATCACACAACACAATATAATTGGCTTGTTCTTGTCACCTACCCAACCTGTCCACCAAGTTTTGACCGAATCCGTCTACAATTTTTTGAGATATCGTGATGTATATTAGTTTAGCCCGATCTCTCAATGGTGAAGAATCACTTAAAAAATGATCAGGTCCGGGTCCGGATCCGGATTCGGATCTTCACAAAAATCTAATCAATTTGCCTTTGTCCATCCATCCATTGGGACCATACTCTGTGCAGAGCGTTGGTGCTGCCTAAGCAGTCTCCTTGGCTATTGGGCACGATTCTGGACGGGTCGCCACTCTGACATAGGATACCAGCAAGCTGGCACTCATTTTGCCGAGCTCAGAAGGATGACAGGCAGAGTCAACCCCACCTGGTATTAATTCAACAGCCGAGTCTTTGTCACACGCCCAACATGTCCACCAAGTTTCATCCGAATCCGTCCACAACTTTTTGAGATATCGTGATATATACAGTATATTAGTTTCACCCGATCTCAAATTGGTGAAGAATCACTCTTGGGTCCAGATCCGGATCTTCACCAAAATCGAATCAATTTGTCTTTGGCACACACCCAAATTGTCCAGCAAGTTTTGTCCAAGTCCATCAATAACTTTTTGAGATATTATGCTCCGACAAGCAGACGAACAGGGGTGAAAACATAACCTCCGTCCAACTTCGAGTGGCAGAGGTAACCAGTGCTTTGGATATCAAACTACAAGATGATGTCCCATCTTCGCTTTGAAAGCCACAAACAGCACCAACGGTTTGTGCCTGAGACATGGCTGTAGGGTTCGAGTGTAATCATCGGATTGAAGGCGTTCACAGGTCCATAATCAACGATAAAGGACAGCATTGAAGTGATGTGTGTTGAGGCGAATATAACACAAATGGACAATGGCAGAATAAAGTCTCTGAGTGGTTTACATCACATCACCATTTGTATACAGGAAGAGGTGCACGTAATACTGTATATGTGCACGTAATAAGCATAATAAATTAGTTCCATAGTATCACTACATATCCCCTCTTTTGAAGACAAACATCCACATTCATCCTGTTGAGTTATAAAAGATTATACACTTTAAAAAAAAGTTCAGTTGATGAAGAATGTTTGTGAAGCTCGTTGGAGTCAATAGCATTGAAGTAATGTCATCAAAAGGTCAAAACCACGTTTACTCGAGTGTAATTTGAAGAACTGGAGTAGTTACCTAGTGAGACATCTAGTTAGACTTCTCCTTTTACCAATGTGTGTGCACACGCGCACACACACACACACACACACACCACACACACACACACACACACACACACTTCTACTTTACCAATAGATGCAAAAATCTAGTCAAATTTACCTTGTGGCCCAGAACCAAACAAAAATATATGTTACGGATTTCAGAATCCGGTCTGATGAATGCATCCACACATCCAGTCCTCAGACAGTTATTTCCTTAAATTAATGTTCAGATTAGCCCCATCCCCATGTCTAATGGGATCTTAAATGTATGCGTTGAGAAGGAAAGGATAGATCACCCCTCTTATGGGAAGCTTTTTTTTTTCTTGATGACAGACACGTTTACACATTTCTTTCAATGAGCTCTGAAGCCTGCCCTCATTTATCCTCAGCACCGTTCTTTCGCGAGCTCTGAAGCCCGCCCTTATATTTCCTCAGCAACATTCCTTTGTGAGCTCCGACGCCCGCCTTTTTTGAGAGCGCACGGGTCGTCATGGTAACCGTGCGCAAGTGGGGCGGTGTGAGCTTGGGGCGGACACTGCGCCGCCTAGACGGCCCGCAGATATAAAACGAATGGCGGTCCGTTCTGAGGCGAGAGGAAAGCGGAGGCGAAAGAAAGCGGGGTGAAAGAAAGCGAGGGAGGGAGAAGAGAATGAGCAGTAAGCTTGAGAAGCAAGCAAAAAGTGGGTGTAAGCGCGTAAAAGAGGAGAAGGAAGCGAGCGTGTGGTGCTCGTGTGGGGTGTGAGCAGCGCCGCCAACAAGTGAGGCACGGGTCGGTCACCAACAACACCGGGTCTAAACCGCGACAGACGATCTCGATGCCTCCAGACGTCGACTGGCATTCAAGGCTGTTCGTCAGAGGGTGCACGGCAAGGCTGGGCGCTGGCGACGGACGTGACACACACGCACACATTTCAGGACGTTTTCACTTCACAGACAACTACCCTCTGGTGAGTGAGATGACTCTCCCCCCCCCCCCCAATGATCTGTTGGGTACCGATGTCTGTGTTTAGCTGTAAGTAAGTTAACCCCGATAGCATCTGCTCTTTGTCTCTTTCTTGGCATTTTGATTGATTTTGCTTTGAAATTTATTCTTTATTTACCTCAGAAAATAAAAGTTCTTTTTATTTATTTATTTTATTATAATAAATCATTTTGTCGATTTCCAACCTGTCCGTGTTTGTCTTTCCTTCCATTGGTCTGGCATTGTCCAAACCTCGATAGACTGGGAGGTAATTACACATATTTGACCAAAAATCGTCGGCACGCACCAGCGGTTAAAAACACTCGGCCGCCCTAATTAAAATCTGCTCGAGATAACATTGGTGCTTTGCCGAGGGCGCTCCCCACTCAGGTAACCACGTGACCTCTAGTTAAACGGAATAATTAGACGTGGACACTGGAACTCGTGGTTGACTGGGTGGCGTTCGTAGTTCTAAAACAACCCACCGTACGACAACGTTAATTGTGAGCGGTGGCCCCAGGTCCGGCTCTACCGAGGACAACCGGGGATTAATCCCCTGAGTGACAAGCTGGTGTCTCGGTATCCGTGGCCGCAACAATATATTTATAACAGACTTTGTGAAATAGTGACTCATTGGAGATATATGGCTTCCCTGAAAGAATCATGAACAGATATCTCTACAGAAAGCCTGGTGTTGGCTATAACGGTTAGGATGGTTGGCTTTGGATCTTAGGGTCCTGAGATCAAGCCCTGTTGTCCACTGAATTAACACTAGGTGGGGTTGACTTAGCCAGTCATCCTTCCGAGGTTGGCGAAATGAGCACTAATGCTCTGGTAATAGGGGCACTGCATCAGTGGCATAGCCACGTCCCCAACCAATGATACAACCAGCATCCACAGGCTGCACACGAGAGAGTGTGTATCTTTACAAAAATGTCCAGGGCTCCATCAAAGTTAGCCAACAAACAACACACCTTTTTGGTGACACTAGAGGAGTGTGTCCTATCTCCTGTGCTCTTCGGCGTGGCATTTGATTTTGTTATGCAGCACATGGATTCCATCACATCGGGAATTCAATGGTCCAATGAGAAACTGGAAAACCTTGGTGTTGCTGATGATATTTGCCTCCTATATTATCACGTCGAAAAGATGTGACATAAAGCAGCCGACTTGACACAATCAGGGAGCACGATAGGACTGGATTAAAAAGTCAAAACATTGAGATATTGAGGAACAATAACTTCACTTTATATGTTTGGTGTTAGCTTAATGGTTAGGGTGGCTGGCTTTGGATCTTAAGATCCTGAGTTCAAGCCCTGTTGTCTGCTGAATTAACACCAGGTGCGGTTGATTCTGCCTGCTATCATTCCAGGGTCGGCAAAATGAGTGCCAGCTTGCTGGTATCTTGTGTCGGAGTGGCGACCCATCCAGGATTGTGCCCAAAAGCCAAGGAGACTGCTTAGGCAGCACCAACGCTCCACACAGAGTATGGGCCCAATGGATGGAGCATCACTGTGATAACAACACTCACCCTGGAGAATGAAGTAAGTCAAAAAAGTTTGCAGACCTAGGCAGCAGTTGACAAACAGATGAAGAATGTTTTCCTGACATTAAAACAAGAATTGGAAAAGCAAACAGTGCCTTTCAAAAGTAGAGCACTCGGTGGAAATCTCAAGTCATCCGGGAGAAGGCAAAACGGAAATTATTTAATAGCAATGTTATCTCTGTGCTGCTGGATGAGGCAGAGAGCTGAAAAACCAACAAACACATTGAAAGAAAACTTTTAAGCTTCCTGTGGAGATAGATGTCTGTGGAGACGACTGAACAGCTCGTGGTTTTATTTCACCTCAAATAAATAAATAAGTCCTGGAAACAGCGAGCACCCAGCCAGTGACCATAATGATGAGGAGAAGGAGATGAAGACATCCCGGCCATGTACTCAGAATGTCTAATGATAGACTTCCAAAACAGGCTTGGAAACAGACCCTAAGAGTGAAAAGGAAGAAAGGCAGACCCAGGGGTACTTGCAAAACAACCATCTTAACTGAGGCAGACGACATCACACGAATGGTGGAAGACCTGGAAAGGCTGGCCAATAATCGAGCTGAATGGGGTCATCTCATCTCTGCCTTATGTGCTGATGGCACGGGGAGATATAGACAGCTAGGAAGATGGAAAAGGCTTGGGTTTGATTGGCTAGCTATCTTGTGCAGCTTGTGGCTGCTGGTTGCATCGTTTTCTTGGGGCAAAGCTGTGCTACTGATGCAGGCCCTCTATTACCAGTGGCATTGGTACTCATTTCACTGACTTCAGAAGGATGACAGGTTGACTCAACCACACTGGTGTAATTCAATGGAACAGGCACTCGAACTCAAGACCTGAAGATCTTAAGCCAGCCACCTTAACCATTAAGCTCACACCAGGCTTGTTGATTAGCATACATCCGGTCAAAGTTTTAGAACACCACCGTTTTTTCAGTTTTTACTGAAATTTAAGCAGTTCAATTCCAGTGAATAACTTGAAATGGTACAAAGCCAAGCGGTAAACTGCCAAGGTTAATAAAAATGTTTAGGTTACCAAAAATGAAAAATAATGTAAATTTCAGAGTTGTTTAAAAGGCGCTTTTCAGGGAACAAGAATGGGTTAGCAACGCAGCTGTTCTGCAGCAATGGAAGTAAATTAAGCTTGAAGTTGATGCCAACAATTCCTACAGGTGCCCAACTTTTGTTGATTTGTTACAAACCCTCTGTGTATGAAAGCAGTGTTGGAACAGACTGTGTTGCTAACACCTCTGAAGCATTTTTTGACAATATTGCACTGCAGGAAGTAGTACGGTATATTGCTATCATAATGGCGAGAAAAGACAATTAACAAGGAAGACAGACAGACCATCATAACCCTTAAAATGTAGGTCTTTCCTTAGAGAAATTGCAAAGCAAGCCAAGGTGTCAGTGAGTACAGTTTCCTACACCATCAAAAGGCACTTAGAAACTGGAGAAACTCTGACAGGAGAGGTCTGGCAGACCCAAAGCCACAACACAATCAGAAGACAAGTTTCTGAGTCGACAACTTGCGTATAGGTGGCTTACACAGATATATGTTTGTTGTATATAATTAACTCGAGTGAGCGAAGT
>CM068967.1:28335256-28350713 GCA_035128595.1 Eptatretus atami
ACAGGCACTCGAACTCAAGACCTGAAGATCTTAAGCCAGCCACCTTAACCATTAAGCTCACACCAGGCTTGTTTGATTAGCATACACTCCCGGTCAAAAGTTTTAGAACACCACCGTTTTTCAGTTTTTACTGAAATTTAAGCAGTTCAAGTCAGTGATAACCTGAAATGGTACAAAGCCAAGCGGTAAACTGCCAGAGGTTAATAAAAAATGTTTAGGTTACCAAAAAATGAAAAATAATGTAAATTTCAGAGTTTTAAAAAGGCCCTTTCAGGGAACAAGATATGGAGCAACTGCAGCTGTTCTGCAGCAATGGAAGTAAATTAAGCCTTGAAAGTTGATGCCAACAATTCCTACAGGTTCCCAACTTTTGTTGATTTGTTACAAACCCTCTGTATGAAAGCAGTGTTGGAACAGACTGTGTTGCTACACCCTCTGAAGCATTCTTTTGACAATATTGCACTGCAGGAAGTAGTACAGTATATTGCTATCTAAATGGCGAGAAAAGACAATTAACAAAGAAGACAGACAGACCATCATAACCCTTAAAAGTGTAGGTCTTTCCCTTAGAGAAATTGCAAGCAAGCAAGGTGTCAGTGAGTACAGTTTCCTACACCATCAAAAGGCACTTGAAACTGGAGGAAACTCTGACGGAAGAGGTCTGGCAGACCCAAAGCCACAACACAATCAGAAGACAAGTTTCTGAGTCGACAACTTGCATGATAGGTGCGTTACAGGACAGCAGCTTCAAGCACAGCTTAACACTGGTCGAAGTAAGGAAGTTTCAACTGTGTTTCAACAGTTTCAACTGTAAGAGAAGACTTCGAGCTGCAGGTTTGACAGGTTGAGTGTCAGTAAGAAAGCCATTGCCAAGATGACAAAATAAGAAAAGAGGTTTGCCTGGGCATGAAGCACCGCCAGTGGAATACTGAAAACTGGAAGAGGTCTATGGACCGATGAATCAAAATTTGAAATCTTCGGTCATCACGCAGGGTTTTTGTACACCGTCGAGTAGGCGAAAGGATGGTTCCTCAGTGTGTAACACCAACTGTCAAAACATGGAGGAGGAAGCGTGATGATCTGGGCTCTTTTGCTGGATCCAGAGTCGACAACTTGCACAGAGTGACTGGCACCCTGAACCAAAAGGGCAACCACAGCATTTGGCGCCATGCAATACCCTCTGGTCTACGCCTCGTTGGTCAGGGGTTCATCCTACAGCAAGATAATGACCTAAAACATACCTCCAGGCTATGTCAGAACTACCTTAGAAGAAAAAACAAGATGAGAGGCTTCAAATCATGGAATGGCCAGCACAGTCTCCAGACTTAAACCCCATTGAGCTGGTTTGGGATGAACTGGACAGAAGGTGAAAGCAAAGCAACCTACAAGTGCAACACATTTGTGGGACTTCTGCAACAGTGTTGGGAGAACTTCCAAACAATATTTGATTTCCATTGTGGAAAGAATGTCACGAGTACGTTCGGCTGTATTATCTGCAAAAGGTGGCTACTTTGATAAGTCAAAAATTTAGATTAATATTGTTCAACAAACGATTCCATGATTTGTTTTTTATCTGCAATTGTTTATTTGTTCTATGCTTTAATTTCAGAGTACATTGAACATATAAACTGCTTTAAATTTCAATAAAAACTGGAAAAATGGGGGTGTTCTAAAACTTTTGACCGGTAGTGTACGCGTCATTATCTCATACAAAATAATATATTTGCACCGTGGGCCCACCAGGGGGCCTCACCTGCATGCACGTAAACAGACAAATCAAAATAATTCCTCGGAAATGCACAAGCTTGTGAAATGTAGAAGACTAATGAGAAACAAAGCTGCTGGTAAAGCCTGATTGTAAAAAATAAATCCAAAATGGAGCTCTGCATCAATAATAAGAGAGCAAATGACCAACCATTCATTTATAACGTATGTACAGGGAAGGCAGTGAGGAGAGGGAATGAGCGCCGGTGTATTCGTGATGCGTAAGGTGGTGTAAGGATGGAGAGGGTGGGGGTGGGTGGTTGGGCAGTGCACATATGTGCACGTACCGGCGATGTGCAATCGTTCTTCATTACCGAGTGCCAATCTCCATTTGAAACATTATATTTGCAAAATGTCCTGTAAATATTTTCTAAAATTTGAACTTTCAGTTTTGAAGTAGAAATAACTTCAGATTGTGATATAATCGTACAGCAGTGTGGAGTTCAATGCTTGTGGGTCATTTTGGGAGTGGAAGTCAATTGTAGGTTCGTGTCCATTGGTATTTTCTTTTTGGATACTTCATGTGTTCACTGATAATTTCGTACAGTTTCAGTGTTTACTAATATGGGAGAGATTGATAAATTGCATTATGATCAATGAAAGATTGTTTCATTCATTTTTCTTCCAATAAAATTTTCTCAATAGAATTCTCAACCAACCTCGTACTCTTCTCAGTTAATGAAGACAAATATAGTACTTTGTATTGGGTTGAAGCCGTAAATGATGTTCGGAATACTTGCAATGTGGCATTAAATTTGGAGACAAAGTTTCGATGTATACTGTAATGGACTCCGTCTTCCTAACGGGTGATGTGAGACCGCCGGAGATGAACTCCGAAGATGCTCCAGACATGCAGGGACTCCACAGTGAGATGCTGTTGGGATTCAATAATTTGGCCATGTGGAGGTTTCAGCGCACGAGTGCAGTTTTGAAGGGAACTTGGTCACACTGGAAGGCGCTTCCGTGGCTTAAATGCACTTTAAACCCAACATGTTTAATAAATTACAACGATGGAGGCACAATGAGGAACAATAAATAAGTAAATAAATTATGGGAATAGACACCCCCACAGGCATGCTCAACTAGACAGAACTAGTACCTTGCATTAATCAACTCAACTTATCACAAGCAGACTCGTTTTGCAACACAGGACAACGAGAGAATGTGATCGTAAGGAATTGGGTAGAAGTTTGTGGTTTCCCTTTTGCAGGGGCATTGAGAGGCACAGCATGATCGTGCAGTCAGACTCTCCTGCGTTTGTGCAGGCTGCTCCAGGTGCTGGCTCAATCCAGCATCCGTGTGCGACTGTGCACCGGCTCACCCTTACACCTCCTGACTCTCACACTCTGATCAATACTTTGGTGGCCAGATGGCAGCTGACGATCACAGCAGTTCCCTCACTGACAACCACTTGATGATGGTGTGCTGGCATCCACTCGGCAAATGCGACCGTCGTGTGCTAACCGACTTTCTGACTGCCTGACTCATCGACTCTCTCTCAACACTCGGTGCGGCTGTGTGCGCCGACTCAAATTGGTGTGCGAGCCCAGCTGCTTTCTTTTTTCCACAGCACTCCCTCTTGCTGTGAGGCTTCTCTCCACCTCACAATGGTCCCGCTCACACCCACGTGTGAAAAAGTCACAAACGTGTTGTCGCCATATCATCGGAAAGTGTGCCCTTCGCACACGTGGTATGGCCATTTTCACATGGTTATACACACATGAATGGAGGGGGGGGGGTGGGGAAAGAGGGGAAAGAAACAGATACGGGGAGACGGCAACAAGGAGCTTTCTCGACATCTGATTCTTTTGTCATTGCCAATTGTGGTTACAAAACACTTGTGCTAATATATTCATCCAGATAACTAATTAATAATTAATCCTGAAGTAATTTTTGGAACAATACTTTGTCCAGTGTGGGTGGAAGGGGGAGGGGGAGGGAGGCATCATGGATGCACACAAGAAATTGCTGCCATATTTGCAAAGGAAATAAAGAGAGTGCAACCATCTGTTCTGAGTAACCAGTTGCTGTTCCATGAACACAATGCTGATGTATACATAGTACAAGCATTTCATATTGAAAGCTTACCTACTTTGAATGACCCATTGAGATGTCAAAACACATAAATTGGCACAACAGGTGTTAAATCCATGTAGCACACACAGGAGAGCATGGAGAAGGCATAGGAGCAAAATTTCAGAGTTGATTAAAGACTCAACTAAAACCATGTTAACCTCAACAAATGGGCATATTTAATCCTTAGTAGCTGCTGTGGCGCATCATTTTGTAACTGACACTTATTTGAACCACTAGAATGGTACTCATAGAGTGCATAGTCTCACCTCGCACACTCAGTCGGAACAAAAATACCATCGTTAACTGAACACGCGACTATTATGACCCACTGCTATTATGACCCATATATCCGTATTATCCATGCACTTTATTGTGTCAATTACATTGCCATTATCCATAGCTTTATTCATTATTGATTGATCAATAGAAAATTTAATGACCACTTTTGTGCACATTAAAGATAAATTGCGTCAATGATGGTGAATATGAAAAAAAAAAAAATTCAAACTATATCCCTCATGGATAGTTAGTTGATCATACGTATGAAGTTTCGCATGGATCTGTAAGGCGGTTCCGGAGAAGATTTTTTAATGTTTTTATTTTCAATCCAATATGGCCACCAGACCACGTGACTGATGTTCTTACTTTAATTCTTCACTCACATTGGGTTGGAGATCAGATATATGAAGTTTCAGATTTTTCGGATAAGGATTTTGATTCAAACCAATTATGGCTGGAATACCACTTAACTGATGACGTCATTGTTTTCACCCTATATATCCCATTGGGAGTTGATGACATACGCCAAGTTTCAATTTTTTTCATTGAGCAGTTGCAGAGAAAAATATGTCAAATTTTTTTTCCTTTAATCCAATATGGCTGCCATACCATGTGACCAATGGCATCAGAGTTATAAATAAAATGTTCTCAACGGGAAGTTTCTCCGATGTTTAAAGTTTCAGAACGATCGGACAAGCGGTTGCAAAGAAAAATATTTTTAAAGAGAAAATATATAGATGTGGACATGTATGCATGCACACCACACCACACTCTCACACACACACACACACACACACACACACACACACACACACACACACACACACACACACACTCTTTGGGGAAAAAGAGGGGAAAGAAAAGAGGTGGTTCCTTCCATCCATCCATCCATTGGTACCATACTCTGCGCAGAGTGTTGGTGCTGCCTAAGCAGTCTCCTTGGCTATTGGGCACAATCCTGGACGGGTCCCCTCTCTGACACAGGATACGAGCATGCTGGCAATCATTTTGCCGACCTTAGAAGGATGACAGCAGAGTCAACCCCAACTGGTATTAATTCAACAGCCGAGCAGGATTTGAACTCAGGATCCCAAGCCCACCACCCTAACCATTAAGCCAATAACAGGCATGGTGGTTCCTTGCTGTGGTGAAAATGAATGCTTCAGTACCGGGAAGGGCTCCGTTAAATGGTGCATGGATAAGGAGACTGCTTGGTCCATGAGTCATGGTTCCTTGCTGTGGTGAAAATGGATGCTTCAGTACTGGGGAGGGCTCCATTGGGCAGAGTAAGGGTAAGAAGACTGCTTGGTCCATGAGTCTTGGTTACTTGCTGGGGTGAAGATGGATGCTTCAGTACTGGGGAGGGCTCCATTGGGCAGAGTAAGGGTAAGGAGACTGCTTGGTCCATGAGTCTTGGTTACTTGCTGGGGTGACGATGGATGCTTCAGGTCCAGAGAAGGCTCCGTTAAATGGAGCACGGATAAGGAGAGGGCTTGGTCCATGGGTCTTGGTTACTTGCTGGGGTGACGATGGATACTTCAGGTCCAGAGAAGGCTCCGTTAAATGGAGCATGGATAAGGAGAGGCCTGGTCAATGGGTCTTGGTTACTTGCTGGGGTGACGATGGATACTTCAGGTCCAGAGAAGGCTCCTTAAATGGAGCATGGATAAGGAGGGGCCTGGTCAATGGGTCTTGCGTTACTTGCTGGGGTGACGATGGATGCTTCAGGTCCAGAGAAGGCTCCGTTAAATGGAGCACGGATAAGGAGAGGGCTTGGTCCATGGGTCTTGGTTACTTGCTGGGGTGACGATGGATACTTCAGGTCCAGAGAAGGCTCCGTTAAATGGAGCATGGATAAGGAGAGGGCCTGGTCAATGGGTCTTGGTTACTTGCTGGGGTGAAGATGGAAGGCTCAGAGAAGGCTGCATTCAGTCATAGAGACTCGCGAGTGGAGATGACAACCAGTGGTGTCAGCGCATACACACTCGCGCGCGCACACACACACACATACATGAATCGTGATTTACACATACACATGCACAATTGTGATTTATAAACATATTATGCATATTATATATACACGTGTTCAAACACATATTATACATGTTATATACATACATATTGATATTTGATCATACACATAATATTATACATGACATTTTTTACATATGATACATATTATATACACACATATTAATGTGACGAGACATGACATATTATACATATCACACACCCACACACACACACTCACAAAGGTGGATATTTGAGACCTTGGAGGGCTCCTTTCCACCTTCTGAAACCCACATATGGAGATAATAACCAATGACACACACACTCTATAAACTGCTCAACTCGTACTCCTGGTTGATATAAATGACCTCTCTGCATCTCTGGAGAATTAGAACTTGTTTTCCCATTATTTCATTCTATGCCACATCGTACCCTACTGCAATGATCGAAAGGCAACAAGGACATCTTATTCAGCTGATCTAAAGAAGATCAAATTGGTCTGCACCTGAAAAAAATAAGGTGCAACGATGGCAACTGACAGCCTTAGTACATTACTCCAGAAACTAGAATGGCACTCGGAAGAGCACGCACTTTCGTCAGGCTGAACAGTTTATGTTTTGTAACCCACTGATAGGCTGGATCTGGATCCAGATCTGGATCCGGATCCGGATCCGGATCCGGATCTTTATCAAAATGTAATCACTCCGTCCTTGTCACACACCCAACCTGTCAACCAGATTTCGGCCAAATCCATTCACAACCTTTTAAGAGATCCTGCTCACAGTCAAACAGACAAACAGACAGGCAGACATGGGTGAAAACATAACCTCCGTCCACCTTCGGTGGCGGAGGTAACAAACTAAGTTAACCTTCCTACCTTTTAGTGACCTGCACAATCGCTTCAGTTCATCCACCTCACCATATGAAATGGCCTGTTATTGGTAGACATCATTTTGAAGCTGGTATCTAAAACCAGATGCCAACTGTGCATAAGCTGTTAGGGTTTAATCCTCTTGTAGCAGTACTCACCTCTCGCAGCCCTGACTCACACATATTCATCAGCTGACGCATTCTTTGGTGATCTTAATCAGACGAATTGGGCAATTAACATCTCGACTGCAAGGCTTTTGACTCATCAGTGTGCATCGTTTTTACATATCATTGCCATTCTATTGTTCATTCGTTTTTGTTAACTTTCTGGCATCTGAATTTCTTCCTTCCATGAGACTCATTTACTGTATATAAAAAAAATTGTAAATTGTATTAAAATTGCAATGAACGAATCCTACATCTGTTTTAAAAAGAGGACTCCTGGGTGACAAACCTCAATTGGTTTGATCTGTGCTGTGGCTTCGGGTGTAGGGTGAGCAGCCGTCAGTTGCTGTAGTGCCACCTCATGACCCAGAAGGTCTGTCTGCATCTCCTGCTTGGCGACACCGAAGAGGGGAGATCACAAACCCACAAAGGGGGTAAACCAAACCACAGAAACCTCAAAGTCACAAACATGGCTGCACCTTCAAGTCGTAGCTGTGATGGTTTCCCAGACTGGATATTATATGTCAAAAGTCCTTCTCAACCCTAACTATTCCTTGTGTTTACCCATACACAATATATTATGACAAACCTGTGTCTCCTTGGGTAACTGAGTCGCATCCTTGTGGACAGCCACATATCCTGTCAACTGTCGATCAAGTTCAGACAAGGCATCGGCCACACCACTCAGAGCCTCGTCCATCTCCCTCTTGCCTTTCTGTAGCCCAGATAGCCACTCTCCCCTCTTCTTGGTCTGAAAAAGCAAGGTAATCAGCACACACCATGATATCTCAATGAGAATATGCTTTGCTCTTCTAACAACTTTAAATAGAGGACACTGTAGTCAACAATTGTGATAAGGGAGAATGCAATATCCTCCGGTGTCAATAAGATCACCAAATAAAGGAAGGGGGAAAAGGTTATTACAGCAATTCTCAAAGTTCTCACCCTCTGTGTAAGTTCGTCCCGACGTGCATTGAGAGCTTTCAGCTTCTCAGTGATTATATCATCCAGGATGCCTCCATCCACCAGTGTCTGGGACAGCTCCTCAATGTGTGTCCAATTATCGCCTGGATAAGCCAGCAGCGTGTCCAGTGTCTGTTCGCCACAGGGAATGAATGGGGTAGGTTCAGCCCAAAGGGACACCAGAACAAGCGGTTGAACGAGCACGAACAACGCCTTAGTCCATCCAAACACACATCTACATCTGCTGGTGGTTATTTAAATCGAATTATCATCCATGTCATTTTACACTTTTCATTGCCAACGAAAAACAAACTTTATATTGTTTCGTAAGTTACAAACAGCATCAAGTGTCCAGAGGACAGTCGGAGATTTTAAATTGATTACACAGAAAGGCACACAAGGGCAGAAGAGAAGGAACAAACAAAAAAAACAAATGGGAAGAAAAATAAGAGAGTCTAGAAAGCAACAGAAAGATGTTTGAACAAATTGGAGGAAAAGGGGGGAAGGTGTAAAGCAGCGTTAAAACACACCCAACAAGAGAATCTCAGGCAGTCCTGTTTGATGAGAAAAAAAGCTTAATTATCAACCAGTCAAGGGCTTGTGTAGTTTACCTCATGGGGCTGGGGGAGGGGAGATGGGTATGAGGAAAAGAAAAATTGAGAGAAGGAAGAGAAGATAAGATAGGGAGAGTGAGAGGACAATACGTGACATAGAGATGGGATCAGGGGGTTGGGGGGAGTGAAGAAGGGAAGCAAAGGGCAGTGTACTTGCAGAAAAAAAACTTTATTTATACTATAAGAGAGATGTTTGTGTGTGTGTGTGTGTGTGTGTGTGTGTGTGTGTGTGTGTGTGTGTCGATTTCTCTCAGAGTTGGCCAAACCGATCTTCGTCAAGCTTTCAGCGGTTATCAGTGAGTGCCGGGAAGTATTTTCGGAAAAAAACAAAAATTTTGGGGGATTTTTTTTTTATAATTGCTTGATGGTGCCTTAGTGTTTGTAGCTATGTTTGGTTCTTGTGTATGGCAGCTTGGCTGCTGAGTAGCTATCATTTCTTGGAAGCATAGCTGCACTGCTGATGCTGTGCCCCTCTATCAGTGCACTGGTACTCATTTCACTGATCTCAGAAGGATGACAGGCTGAATCAACCCACCTTGCGTTAATTCAGCAGCAAACAGGGCTTGAACTCAGGACCCAAGGGTTCATAAGCCAGCCACCCTAGCTGCTATGCCAACACCAGGCTTGTAGCTATGTGAAAGGTAATATTAAATGATCCCCGATCCCATTCTTTTGTAGCGGTGTTTTAGGCCCCCACAAAAAAAAAAATTAGAAAAAACAAATTTTGATTTCTTTCAAAAATGCCAACAGGATAAGAACAGCACCGGGCAACGCCGAGTACCCCTGCTCTGACAAAATAAATCCACAAGTGGAGATTTTGATATTCAGAGCAGGAATCAAAATTAGAAGAGCTGTTACAAAGCTTGTTAATATGCAATGTTATACAAAATAAATATAAAATAATATAACGCCAGGTGATTTATTCTGTTGTTGCTCCAGGGTTTGAGGACAATTATCTGGCTGCCAAATATAGACCATCTCATAAACCGTGTACAATTAATAACAAGGCTTGCACTAATCAGAAAATTGCATATATGACTGCAAGGGTACAAAGAGAAACACAAAGAGAATAAATTGTTGTAGAAAATAAATAAATAAATAAATAAATGGGAGTTAACAGAAGCATATAATGATGTCGTTTCAATTAGTTTACAGGTCGGTTGCACAACACGTACAAAGACGGAAGCCGCAGCCTGTTCTGGTTTGCCATCAGTGCTGTCTGCTTTCTGTATGGCCTCCTCAAGTTCATCGAGCCACTTGCTTTCAGAGTCCAAGTGCTGAAGCAGTTGCTGCCAACAAGACCACACCTCCTGGGCCAGACAAAAGTAGAGCCCAGATATCAGCAAGGGTGGGGAAAAGCGGGGCAGCTTGAGGAAGACAAGGGGCTGTACACAAAATACATCACTCTTTTTTTGGCACATTTTTGACACCATCCCTCCCCCCCCCCCGTGATGCTTAGTGGCGCTTTGCTTGACTCAAACCCGAGAAAATACGTGTGACTGTGAATGAGAGCAATGTCGCCCTTTCAAAATTTTGATCACCTTCTATTCTGCAATTTTTTTTTTAATATTTTTTGTTAAATCAGTGGTATACGACTGCTCTGTTCGTGAGATCATGTTGTCCTTCAAACAAACGAAAATTTGACAAACTACCGGTTGAATTTCCTGGTTTCTCCTTTTCGGAAATGCCTCTCGTAGCTTTAAATGAATGATTTGAACAGCACCTCTGCCATTTTTGGATGATTTCAACCAAAAGCAAGGCCACTTCAAATTGACATATCCTGTCAAAGTGAAGGGGAATCCAAGAAAGCTTCACTTATAAAGATGAAGGTGGTGTCATGTGACTGTGGATCTGACACCCTCTTCCCCTTCCCTCCCCCACCCCTACCCCATTACACAACATGACACTCCAGGAAACACCCGCACCCCCCAAATCATCAAGTATTTTGTTTAATGTCCCAAAAACAAAAACAGACCCTTATTACCCTCCAATTTCCACTAGGCCCTCAGGTCTGTAGCGACAGTGTTTTATTCAATGTTTCTCTTGATGTGCCTGCAGTAAACAACCGTAAACTTACATCAACAAACAGGGATAACCACCTGCATGGGACATCCTAATTACTTTCTGCTTGATTGAAACAAAGTGCGGCTCCGCGCTAGGCCAATAATCAGAAATGAAGTTGATGAGAGCACTAGGCATAGATAATTATTGGAAGGTGAAAGAATGGGTGGAAAGCTTTACATTAGCACAGTAATCCGGACCTGATTAAATAATCTGGAGAACTGGAAATTGGAAACATGCGGTAATAATCCAATTTCACAGTCAAATGGGGTATAAATAATGAAGGTACTTTATTTTTTATATTTTTAGAATCAGTTTGGATGCAAACTAGAGTAGCGCACAAAGGTGAGCAAAATCATTTTCCATCATTAATTTCATGCTGAAATAATTACTAATGCTGTAGTATGCGATAATATAACTTTGTAAATGTATGCACTAACATGGGTTTGTAAAGATTTATTTATTTCTTTCTTTCATTGATGGCCATATTTACACCTTATGGCGTCGGCTGGGAAAGTAATTGGTCAAACTCTTTCACGAATTGGCTGGCCAGGCCTGACATTTGACTAAGTAGGTTAGAGCCAGGAATTTGTAATTTGTTCAGGGTGCCGGCAATAGCTCATCGACTCTTCACGAAGGACCTTTAAGTCAACCATGATCTTTAACGCCAACCTTTAACATCAACCAACTCACTAGTGCTCTATTTACATCTTGATGCCCAACTAATGCTCTCAATGATCCGTAACATCAACCAACGACTTTTGGCAAATGGAACACCCAGCTTAATGCCCATCCAAGGAACGGCACACGCATTGCTACCTCATCCTGCATACAAAGCACCAGCATGGCAATTTATCGTTGGGTCAGGATTCAACCCCAGGATAGACAGCTTAGAAGAGAGTGTGCTACCCCGAGGCTATCCCATTGGCTAGTGAGCCAGCTTATTAAAAAAAAAATCACATAAAGATGTTAAGCAAGTTTGCACATTTGCTCAATATAATCATCAGCCTTTGGCCTGTAATAAACTCATGGCTTCACAGATTGGCCAGAAATAAACGAGGTAATAATTATATTATTTAATGAAGAACGATAGCCTCAAGCATGCATAAAGAAGCTGTTGGGAATACAAAAATAAAATTTCACAATTCATACAATTGGGCAACTTTTGAATATATCAAGAGAGAGTGAAGTTTCATCATTTCATTGTCAACTTGCAAATCTCAGACAATCACGCTGCTTAAGAGACGGGTCATTCAATCATCTAAACATGCATTGTTCCATAAAATCAACAGGATATGCAAGAACACGTAAAAAAAATGTTCAATCGTGCATAAAAAAGTGGCAGCCCATGAAAGTATTCAGACATCAAAAAGACGTATTGTTATTTGGAGAAAGCATTTTCATAAAAGGCAAACACATGATTGAGAATACATTTGCCAAAAAGGAAGGAGCATTATTGAGCCTTCCTCTTTTCAAAAACAAAATTCTGCTCATTCGTCGTGCCCTTGCTTTGTCCACACTGGTTTATGGAATGGTTGTGAAAGCATAATCTGAGGTTCCAAGTCATAAACATTCCTCTCACGGAAAGAAATAAAAATAAAAACTGCACAATCAAAAAAAATTTCCGAGTGTTTGAAAATATTACGCAGCTCGAGATTTTTCAAATGATACTTTTGCCGAAGACCCGTCGCAAAAATGATTCCTCCTTTAGAATCTAGAGTTTCGATCGTTTACACATTGTGGCTGCGGTGTGTTCATGAGAGCAATTTAAGACAATGCGGTTGAATTAGGTAGCTGCTATTTTTTTCTCGCTTGACAAAAGGCAGTCTGAAATACACAAACTAATTTTATTCCGTACTTATGATTGAGAATAAGCCAATTTGCATATTCTCATCTCAGCTGCCGTTGATCCTGGCTGATTCTTCATTGGAGTGATGTGGTCTCTCACGATAATTTTCCCTCCGCAGACAAACAACAAATATTTCTGCCATGTATCAAATATTAATATTTTTTAACTGAATGAGTTTGATTGAACAGACCTCTGTGAGCTTGTACACGTTGCTGCGTTTGAGCCTGGGGAGTAATTGCTGAAATCTATCTGTCCGGGTTCTTCCCGACATCTTTGTTCTTTGTTCCCTTCACACTTATTTCTAATTGTTTTTTTCCCCCCCAAATCTTTATTCATTATTTCATTTATTTATTTATTTTTTCATCATTCTCTTTATTCATTTTTTTTTTCATCATTCTCTTTAATCATTCTAATTCTTATTTTTTCTTCTTTTTCATCTCTTTTACTCTCGATTCCTCTCTTTCATTATCTATCTCTCGAAGGGGAAGTGAATTCTTGCAGAAATTTTTTCTGTATGGCTCACTTGGCTGTGCCTGGATGGGTTTGAGGGTTGTGGAGTAGTGGCTGAAACCAGAATCCTATCCAGGTTCCTCCTGATGACTCCATCTTTGCTTTTTACATCTTCAAGTTCCTTCTTGGTCTTCCGTTTAATTGTACTGACGCTAAAGATCACCATGGCAGGGCCATGCTTCGCACATCCACAACCTTTTAAAGGTTTCTTGCAATGTATCATGGTAAACATAATGGATGGACATGAGAAACGAACATGTGCATTCTCCGAATGATTTGCTCATGGACACGGGCATTACATGACATCTACCTGTAAATCTTTCGAAACCAGAGTTTCAAATAGTGTATAGTGACAATGATTTGAAGGATAAACATTCCGCATTTGGATGACATCCGTAGTTTTATGGGAATCTATATTGAAAGTGACGATGAGCAACGAAAATGCAAAGACATTTCAGTGACAGGCGAATTGCAGGGCTCAGAACGCAATTTTATCTGAGTAGCTTCATTTTATACAAGATCAAGGCTCGTGAAAACGTCAGAGGATAAAAAGGTAACAAACTGGCAGTGGGGCAGTTGGATACAGACACAATAAGGAAAGGAATGAATAAAAAGCAGAGAGAGAGAGAGAAGAGGGGAGGAAACACAGAGAGACGAGTGTGATGTTGGGGTACCAGCATGTAGGAAAAAGGAAGTACTCCATTAAGCTACGAGGAAAGGTCTTGTAGGTCGTAGATGGCTGTGAATGATCAAGGAATGACATTGAACAAACTGAGAATGCCCAGTCTATGGCTGGCTTTAGGGGCCAGTTTTGCAACATGATTGGCCCAGGAAAGGCCATGGCTGATGGTGAGGCCTAACCTTCAGGTGACAGAAACTTTTTCAGTGGCTGCCCATGGAAATAGTTAAGTGGGTTCGTTCAACGATCCTTCCAGGCCAACAGGGTAAGACTATGATATTTGTCAGAAAAGAAAAGCGTGTTCCACTTATCAGACCAACATCTAATTAATTCCAGATCAGCCGAGAGTTATTTAACTGATGCCTGACTGTCGCTGTGATGGGGATTCTGTACATGGTGGCCTGAAAGTCGCTTTACCGCTCCCCATTATGGAAGTGATGTTAATTGACTTCCAGGTAGACAGGAGCCAAAGGAGATGGGCAGGCTGAAGAATGCAGAGAGGAGCAGCAAGAGCAGCATTTGAGAATATGGGAACTGGTGCCATCTGGTCCTGATGCCAAAGCAGGGTCAAGGCTGGACATAATATTCTCAACTCTCTCAGGTGAGGACACAAAGTCCAACAGACAGTGGATATGAGGGGCTAAAATGAGGACAAATCGGTATGGGTTGGGAACATGGGATTTGGAGGCAAACACTGAGTTGAGACATTCTGCCTACTCTCAAGCAGAGTCTGCGGTGATGTCATAAGCAGCTTCGATAAAGCACCCCTCCATATTCATCAGCATCGCCTTTAAGACAAAAAGAAACACTGGTCTGGTGTTCACATTGTGACTTTGCTCAGACTAACAAAGCCATTGCCTAATAAGAAAGAAAGAGTGACTATCACATGTACAACAAGCATTCAGACGTCACCAATATCAGGTTTACACGATGTGATGGATAAATTTACCTGCACCATGCTGTGCTTTCCCTTCAGGCGACTGCACAGCCGCTGGTAGTTCG
Source organism: Eptatretus atami (assembly GCA_035128595.1). Classification (NCBI taxonomy): domain Eukaryota; kingdom Metazoa; phylum Chordata; class Myxini; order Myxiniformes; family Myxinidae; genus Eptatretus; species Eptatretus atami. The sequence goes on from CM068967.1 coordinate 28,350,099, forward strand.
CCATTACAGTGGCAAGTTCGGCCTTGAGCTTGTCACGGCCTGTTCCGGCTCCTGTGGCCACAACGGTGCCAACTCCGTCCTTCAAAATCTTCACCTTCACCTCCTTCTGCTTCACTTCATCCATGGCATGCTGGGTAATGTGACCACAGGTGGGATTTGTGTGCATAAATTACAAATAATGATTCACCTTCTTCATCACCTTCTTATCATTTACTTTGTTAATAAACCCTCTTCCTTCCCGCATTCCTCTCTTTACATAGCGTAACAACATCAGATCAACAACTGCATTAGTTATGCCGCATGTACAGAAATATTTCACTTATTTTACATGTCAATATGCGACTTCAGATATGACTTAATCCACCCCAGATTGATCAGTGTGCATGTACAAAAAACCCCAGCAACAAAGTTCATCAGGATGGCCAAACATATACTGTGCGTGCCAGATAAGGATTGTAACATAAAATAGCTCAAAACCTTCTAAAAGAAGCTTAAAATACTTGGAAATGTACCTGCAAGAAAAAGGTGTGTGTCTGCACAACGAAAGATTTGGAGAACATTCTGATAAACTCGTCCAATAAGTTCATATCTTGCAGCTCATACTGAAAAAAACCT
>CM068967.1:28362341-28375390 GCA_035128595.1 Eptatretus atami
CAGAGAGAGATATGAACCACTCGACCCTATTTGAATGTTATTGACTATAAAAGGGTCGTGCTTTTGTCGGTGCAGCGTGCGTGTGATTTCCACCCATTGGTTGGACAGTTCACCTGACTCCACCCACAATTTCGAAAACTATGGCTACCAATTTAGGACACTTTATAACTACCCTGAGAACCCTTTAGAATTACTTTGACCTTGAACCTGTAGAACCTCAGAACCTTTAGAATTTACGTTCTCTCAAGCTGCACTTTTGCTGGAGAGTTATGCAAGTTTCTATTGTTTCCGACTATTTTCTCTTCAAATTGTGAGTTGAAACAGGGCTGTGATGGGTTCTGTGAAGTCGGTGATATCATGATAGGGGAGCGGAGCGTTACATATTCTGCTGTTTCGACATGGGAATGCCTGTTTGCTTGTTGAGAGAGGAGGGTGAGAGTAAAGATGGGACAGCTTGGAAGTGGTTGGGGTTGAGGACTTTTGGTGGGAGGAGGGAGCATTGGTAGGAGGAGAAGGCTTGAATTTGGAGAGATGCCTTACGGTTGGGAGGGGAAGGGTGAATAGTTGGGTTTAGGGTGTGGGTCGGGATAGCAAAGAAGGGAGGGAGTTGGAGGGGGAGGCTAAGGCTGTTTTGTTTAGGCATCAGAATGCATGTGTGAGTTTACTCACAGTAAAAATGTAATTGTGTTGTGTGTGTGTGTGTGTGTGTGTGTTTGTGTGTGTATATGTGCTAGTATTTATAAAATATCCTTAATGTTTTCTTTCAACTAGTAAATACTTCCTTCCGGTATGAAATATGTTCTTGTGAATGACTAATTCACTTGCACTATGCCATTTGTCGTCATTTCCCCACCCGCAATACCTCCTCCCTCCAGCATGGGTGGTGGTTGAACACTTGCACGATTCCACATGTACATGAGAAAATTGCAAGTTCTTGTCTCCCCACCATTGTGGGAGAGAGGGGGTAATTTAATGCCCATGGCTGGTGTTGGCTTAATAGTTAGGGTGGCAGGCTTGGGGTCTGAGGGTCCTGAGTTCAAATCCTGCTCGGCTGTTGATTAATAGCAGGTGGGTTTGACTCTGCCTGTCTCCCATCTGAGGTTAGCAAAATGAGTACAGCTTGCTGGGATGATTGAGCCACTTGAGCATCTTGTGTTGGAGTGGTGACTTGCCGGGTGACTACTTAGGATAGCACCGATGCTCAGTGCAAAATATGGTCCCAATGGATGTATGTATGGATGACTGGTAGTCCAGTGATCAAGCTACAAAAGTGAAGAATGTTCAAATTTCGAATAAAGCACAAAATTGATTGAAATATGCTTTCGTAGATGCAGAATCATATAAGAGCAAGCCTGAAGTGCTTTAATTGGCATTTGAGTCGAAATTCTTAACTGTAAGAAATGTATTTTTGTAAATATACTCGTCATAGAAGAATTTTCTGCTCTTGTATTATTAAATGTGATTTCTATGCTTTGAATATATTGCACATCATGAGTGGAAAATGATGATGTTGATTAATAACACCATCTTTGGTAAAATAAGTAATTATGTATTTTATTAATTGCCATTGTCCATTATTCAAACATATGCACAACTATCACCCATGCAATTCTCAATAGTTACATGGGACTGTTGCACTGCACACATGACCACACAATAACCATTATATTTATTTCATTACATTTTCTGATATTCAGAAAATATTGCTCATTGTAAAAGAAAAACGCAGTTTAATATGCTTCGCAAAAATATATAAATCAAGACTGCACTGAGGCCTCTTGGGGATGGCTGAAGAAGTGGATGGGCAAGTGCATTGGTCCAAGCTATCGTACAAGAAGAGCAGATGCAATGTCGAAAGACACGTAACCCACTGCGTATGCACACCGAGTCACCGCTGCTGCATACAATCCGACAGAAAAGTGCATATGACAAATAGATGGACTTCATGGAGATAGTGAACAACAGGATTTCCCCTGGGCAAAAGTGAAGTCTGAAAAACCCCCCACAATTCAAGTACTGCTCCACCACACTCGAGGGTAGAACTGATAGTGATGGATATGAGGTCACTTCGGGAAACTTTCCACCCTATGTCCAAGTACTTGTTCAGCTTGTACCCGAATGTTTACCATGGATCAGCTTCACTATCGTAGGTGTTACCAGTGCACCTACGGACATGCTGGCCATGCCTGAGAAACACCTTGACGTCTATGAGGCATTCAAAGATGGCAAGTTTGTTGTTCAGAATTCTGTTTTCGCTGATAGCACTAGACCACAACACGAACAAGAAAACGCGATCATCAAAGGTGATGGAGGTCTGTAGGACTTGGGGAAAACCCTTCAGTTCTAAGGTGGTGGATGGTTGCAGGACTGGAGGTGGCAAGAGCAGTGAAATCATTCAGAAGACTTTCTTGAACACCTAAAGTGGTGCACTCCTTCCATGAAACAGACTGTGTCAGTTCAAAGGCATTCGAAAAGGATGTCAAGGTCCGTGTGTCAGCTGTCGAGAAAATGGGAAACCCTTCACTGAAGAGATAATGCCTTCGATAATCTAGATACAAGGGTTGTTATGCCTGCACGTGATGTCAAATCATTTAACCAAGCTCACCAGCTAGCAATCAAAGTCTGAGGCTTACGTGGAGGAGATACTCATCAAAGACAATCACTGACACCATCAAAAATGAATAATCTGCTTCTGTTTGGAACTCTCAGAAAACACGGAGCAGGTTCCATACCAAGATACTGCCAAGATTGCCTGCAATCTTTTGCCAGATTAACATTGCCTGACAAGCCAAAGAGGGCAATCTGGAGAGTTTCTCAAGCATGAGAACCAGGCTTATCCTCCTTCTTTGTCTTCCATTGGTCGACTCAAAGTTGGACAGAAGTCAGACTTCTCCACTACCTTGAAAAGACACAGAACTGGAAGCCACAGATGTTGAGGTTAAAGATTTTGGATGTGCTGCAATGATGAAGCTGCCACCAATAAAACTACAAACCTTCATGGACTATGTCAATTATCTTTGAGCTACACATACTTGGACAAGCACAGATTGTCAACGGCTTGACGTTATTATGGACAGATATGTTGACGGCAGCTTGAAACAGAGCATCAGAGGGGCTTAGAGTCAGGGAATTAGGAGACGAACAACCCAATTACCATCAAACTGGAACACATTCTTGCACAATGATGCAAGCAAAAATGACCTGTTCCTTTTTGGCAACGCACATTGAGAACATGAAGACACGGAAGGCACAGATATCCTTAGCACATACAACAAGGATGTTATCTGCCCACCTGTCATGGATAAACTGGGTATTGTGTCATGCAACCATGAAGAAACAGATACCACGGTCATCCTTCACACTGCCTTTGTCGCAAGAAATGTCTATTCAAGAATAATGAAAAGAACTGTTGACACTGCTGTGGTGATCCTTGCAACAGCAAATGCACTGAAGATGAGCACAGGAGCTGTGGATTGCATTTGTGGTTGGAAAACACTCGATATATTCCAGCCCACACCGTTGTAATTAACTTGTCGAGACCTGCAAGGCATGCCTTTCTTTCACACTGTCACTGGATGTGGCACGGGTTTCAGCACTAGCTGGCTTTAGAAAGAGAACTACTTTGGACATGGAAGCTTACTACGATGTGACACAGCTTTTTGTACTCTTTTCCATCAGCCCGAAACAATCTGAGGAGGATGCTGCATACATTGAAAGATTTGTGGTCCTGTTGTACAGACGCACATGCCCCCTCAGCAGAGTAAGCCATGTGCCAGGTGCTGTTTGCTCAGGGTACCAGGAGCATTGAGAACTACCCCCAACTCACGGTGCCATCCTGGGCACACAAAGAGAGCACCTTATCAAGCTGGAAATGTCTGGGGGGCAGACCTTTGTAGCCAGGCAGGAGCTACTCACCCAAGAGGACTGGAGCTGGGAACAAACCACTGGAGGATGGTCACCAAAATGGCAACACCACCAGAAGCAACCAAGTCATACCAAAAACTGATCCACTGTGTCTGCAAGAAGGCTTGCAGAGGACTGTGCAAGTGTTGTAAAGCCAGTCTTCTCTCCACTGCACTCTGTGCCTGGGCTGGAAACTGCAACAGGAATGAACACTGTGTTGAGAGAGCAGAAAGCTTTATATCCATGAAAAAAAAAATGCATATCTTTACTTTTGAACACTTTTTGGGGGGTTGCGTGCAATCAACCCGACTTTGATCAGATTGATATGTCCATCTCTGTCCGTCAACATTTTGGTTTCCGGGTGGTAACTCGACAATGCCATGGCCGATTGACTTCAAATTTAATATGGTGTAGAACATGACACGAGCTTGGTTCGTTTCAAAACGTGGATCAGGTTCCAAAATGGAATGATCTCTGCGTTTATTTATGAATACAATTTGTAGAAAAAAAAAAAAGGATTTCTTTTTATTTCATGCCTCCTAATAGAATGAAAAGACATTTTAAACTGCCTTTAAAGTGAAAAATCCTCAACATACTGCCATGTAATATTTTACATATGTGTCACTAACTTTTGATAAATTACTTTATAAAATAATATTCAATAACTTGACCCTGTGGTAAGATCCAAAGTGGGGCTTCTTTTTATATGATTCTCCATTCAAAATTATATAAACGACCAAGCTTCATGATTTCTTCCAAGATTTGAAGGATTTGTTTTGTAGCTTAACTGATGGAGTCTGACCCTGGGTACCCTGAGCGCGTATGCAGAATTTGAGGGAAATTGGCCAAGCAGTTTTCTATCTGCAATGTTCATTCACAAGACCTACATACAGTATATACAATATATGCATACGTAATCAAACGGAAGACCAAATACTGCATTGGAGTCATCAAAAGCAACCCGAATATGTAAAAGCAAAGATGGAGTCGCATCAGGAGGAACCTCGATGATTCGGGTTTCAGCCGCCACTCCACCACCTCAACCCATCCAGGCGCAGCCAAGTGAGCCTTCCAGAAAAATTTCTGCAATAATTCACTCTTTCTCGAGGATAGACAACGAAATTGAAATAAGAGTAAAAGAGATAAAAGAAAAGAAAAAGCAAGATTGGAATGAATAAAGAGAATTGTGAAAAAGTAGAAGTGTGAAGAGACATAGAACAAAGATATTGGGAAGAACCAGGACAGAGATTTCGCAGTTACTCCAGGTTCAAACACAGCAACAAGTACAAGCTACCAGAGTTTCATCAGCAGGGAAGTACAGTCCACACAGCATCAGGATATCCATCCATTGGGACCATACTCTGTGCAGAGCAATTGGTCATGTCATACATCTTTATAATGAGCAGTCTCCTTGGCAATTGAGCACAATCCTGGACAGGTCACCACTCCACCAAGGATACCAGCAAGCTGGCACTCATTTTGCCAACCTCAGAAGGATGACAGGCAGAGTCAACCCCACCTGGTATTAATTCAACAGCCAAGTGGGATTTGAACTCAGGATCGTGGGATCCCAAGCCACCCGAACCATTAAGCCAACACCAGGCATATCAGGATATGGTACAAACTAATCAAATGGAATACCTCATACTGCATTACCCTCACACATACATAACAAGAATTGCTGATTTTTTTGTATGATTATCCATTTAATTCCTGCAAAGGTCAGACCCGAAGGCATAATGTTTAGAGCATCCAGTAGAGTCTCAGAGATCTGTTGTTCAAACCTGACCCAAAATGAGTTACACCAAAGACTTTAAATGGTACATGCAGCTTACTTGCTTGACACTCAGTGTTAAAAGGAGAGAGCAAAGACAAACAGCCATAGGTTGCAACCATTGCACAGGCTAATGTGCCTATAATGGGCTTTGAACTTCCTTGCAAGGGAACTCATTATAAAGATGGATGACATGGCATTTTAATGTGAATATTTGTATATTTTAAGTAACTTAAGGTGTGAATGAAAGAAGAGTTTAAGTTTGTGTTTGATGTTGATGCGCAGATCCGCAGCAGCATACGGCTTTGGTGGCAGCACTGGAGAGATCACGCGAGTTGTGGAAGGACCTAACGGAGATGCAGGAATGGCTCAATCAGGCAGAGGAGGAGTATTTCGGAAAAGATCATGAGTACAGGTTCCTACAAAGACCTGAGCCAGGCCGTGCTGAGCTGAAGGTACGATGTCCCAGTTTGCTTATTCCTTTGTCTTGAGAAGTAGTTTGGACTTTGATGGCGCAGTTACACTCCAGAAGCTGATTCGACTGTCACTGGCCAGAAAAGTTTACTCGAATCAAATGCAAAGATCGTCATGTCTTGGCTTTTTATTGGAGGAGCACATTGAACAATCTTAGTTCATGCAGTGAGATGAGCCAAATATTCTCTCACTTAGGCCAAACAAGATAGCCCACTTTGAAGTGCAGTATCTCCACAAAATACTGTGCATACCTGCTGGCCAATGTATTGGTGTCACGTTTTTAGTCAGATCCTGTTTTTTAGGAATTCTCGTGAAAATCTGAACTATCAATCTGTTCGAACACATATTAATCACAATATTTAATCCCAATGATCCCCAAAAATTGCGAAAACTGTAGGTCGGAAAATGCTCGAGCACAATCAACTTGTGGTTTGTCAAAAATGGTTGAAGGCTTGCGGAGTCTGTTTGCAGCTCGAATCGTCTTCTTCAATGACTCACACGGGGCATGAGTACTCAGTTCTCAAATGCCCTCTCAGAGGGGGTGAGGCAACACTGGTCTGCAAAAAGACCGTGAGACCCAGAGATTGACGAAATCTCATGGTCTATTATTGCAGTCACGTGTCACTCCACCTCCTCTGGAGGGCATTTTAATCATCTGAGCACTTGGTATTCTCTCATATTAAATGATGCTCTTGCATGATGCATCAATTAATGCTTTGTTAAATATTTTTTCAAGAATCATACAATTATTTGTTTACCACCCTCTGTTGGAATGCCTCACCTGTGCACTGTTTGTTGTGGTCACTTGAGTTACCCAATGTTGGGCTGGGATTGCGTATTCAAGGGTTGAATGACAGGGTATCTGTAAGTAGATTAAACGGCAATTTATTTACGACCACCGCGGTCACACATCCGGTTGGCACATCAACACCTGACTCAGTGATGTCATACTGACTCAATTCTCATTGCTATGTGAACTCAATTGACTCAATTGCTATGTTAGCAATTGAACTCATGAAATTTATCAAAATTATAACAGTATGGTATTACTAAAATAATGATATTTTTTATTACCATCAATATAGTTGTTGTCTGTTATATTTAATTTGACACCATGTAAGACATATCCTGATGAGATCAGTCTGGAATGATCAGAGAGCGGCAGTGTTTGTCTCAAGGAACATCCGGGTGTGTTTATTCTGGACATGTCCAAGCGGTGTTTGTCTCGGACATCTTGGCTCTGGGCACGTCCAGGTGGTGTTTATGTCCAGACGGGATTTGTCTCCGGACGCGTCGGGGGTGTTTGTCTCCTGATGTGTCCGAGTGGTGTTTATGCCGGACGGGAGTTTGCCTCCGGACGAGTCCGAGCAGTGTTTGTCTCTGGACAGCTTGGCTCCAGACGCGTCTAGGCGTGTTTTGTCTCCGAACGTGTCTGGGGCGTGTTTATGGCTGGATGGAGTTTGTCTCTGGACGTGTCCGGGCGGTATTTGTTTCTGGACAGCTTGGCTCCAGACACATCGAGGCAGTGTTTGTCTCCGAAAGTGTCCAGGTGGTGTTTACGTCCAGATGGGTGTTGTTTCCAAACGTTTCTGGGGGGTGTTATGTCTGACGTGAGTTTCTCTCTGGACGTGACGGGTGGTGTTTGTCTCAGATGGCTTGGCTCCGGACGTGTCCAGGTGGTATTTGTCTCTGGGTTGTATGTATAGTATGGCTGGTAGAAAATGGATTTCAGACATTATTTTTCCATCTTCACTGTATTCTTGCAGAAGCATTTTGATGAGACAGTATGAATTGTAATTAGCACTTCTCCGCACACTGCCTTCCTTCCTCACCTCTCGCTGCTTCCCTTTCCCCCACCTCCTCACTCTCCCTCCCACCTTGCTCTCCCACCCCTCCTCACCCCTTCTTCTCTCTATTTCCCCTCCACCTTCTCACTCTCCCCACTGTCTCTCCCCCACCCCTCTCTCTCCCCCTCTTTGTTTTTCACCCTATCAGTTTTCCATAGCAAAGCGATGGGTGGTATTTGCTTGTGGGAAAATAAATAACGATTTTTTTTAATTACCATCAATATAGTTGTTGTCTGTTATCATTTTTTTGACACCATGTAAGACATATCCTGATGAGATCAGTCTGGAATGATAGAGAACAATTCACATGAACTTGCAATGGTAATGTTACATCAATACGGTGTGGCTGGGCTACGTAGAAATGTATCACATTGTCAAAGCTCCAGAACATCATAAAACATACAAATAAATGAAATAGATTACATTCTGTACTTGTTATCTTTATTGTCTGGAGAGAATGCTGCACTGTATCAGTTGTTTACTCGTTCACATTATCATGTAACCCAACAGAGATGCAGTAATGACTCAATCAGGCAGAGGAGAGTACTTAGGAAAAGATGAGTGCAAGGTTCCCAGGGACACTATCAAAATGTCTATCCTGCACCAGGTCCTGTGCAGGACCCATGTGACATGACACACGCTGGCAGACGACCTTGCCCAAAAAACGATAAAACAACAAGATATCTCTGGCACTTAAACCGAAACTCTTGCAGAATGTCTCACATAATTTTCTGGTACTATCTTCCGCAGGAATTAAAGGTTTACATTACTTGCAAGGAGACGACTTACACGACAATTTTTATGACCACCATGGACGCTCAGCTAGTTGGCAACAACGTCGATAGCTGATGTCATATGAGACTGTAGCTAGTTGATGTGGTGATTCTTCCGATTATCTCCCAAAACTGTCACCCTGAGCGAGTTTCCCAACACGGGCTGCATTTACAAAACTCATAATGTATATAAATTATCTTTATTATTATCTTCTGCTTCTCTTCTCTGATGTTCTTATTTTTGTTCTTCTAATAAATAAATGTCACTTTCTGTCTGTGTAACACCAATCGCGCCAAAATACTCGGTCAATTGCCACCAACTTGGCACACAGACCAAGTTCGACCTGGTGGTGAACATTGGGCTACTTGGTTTCATCTGCAGTCACGGGATTCCGGAGGGAAGGTCGACAAAAATTATCTATGTAATATGTATCATCAGCGCCACCTGGTGGTGAAGGCATAGGGTATATAATCAGCTGTGGAGTAACTTGCAGTTTTTGTACTGTATACATAGAGAGAGATAAGCCCCAAAGCCAACCTCCATTAGTCCCATTTGCTGCCATCCTCCTCTAACCAGCAGTGTATAGACAATGGGGTGTGTTATCACCAAACGCCAAAACTACTGGGCCAATTGCCTGCAAACTTGGCACATTGACCAAGTTTGACCTCATGGTGAACATGTGATACTTGGTCTCATTTTAAAATTTAAGGAATTTTGGGTTTTAATTTTTTCATCACAATTAAAATAAATTTGTACAAAATAAATGTTTGCATTACGATTGGTGTAAATGATGAAACACAGCAAATCTGTGATGTAATCTCTGTAACAACGTGTGGAGAGGCGAGCGTGGGGAGCCGATCCATGCCAGTTTTAGTAACGCGTTTCTTAAATGTCTCAGAAACACGAATTTTTTGTTTGCATTATCTGTGAAAATATGCATCAGAAGGAAACCTTTCAGAAGTTGTTTTCATCTGATTTTGTTGGTTAATGGAATTGGATGTGCAAGAGAAAAATTTTGCAGATACCTTTTTGAGACATGCCAAACAATATGGGACTTTCAAAATGACATATGAATGTTAGCAAGGCCTTTTGTGCATGCGTTGTGTGTGTTTACACTGACTCGGTTCTGCTCGATGGGCACTTTTAACCTGCCGTTACCAGCAGACGGGCATTACCAATAGACTGGGTGTGAATCTGTAATTCAAATAATCTTTTAAACATAATTTTCAGCGTTTAAATGAAAAAGTGGAAATTTTAAGGAAGAAATATCCATGGATGAGGGAGTTAGGTTTGTAACATTTCCTGTTAATACAAGCGAGCGGCAGCAGTGGATATAACACACACACACCACAACACACACACACACACACACACACACACACACACTTCTCCTTTTACCAATAAATGCAAAAATCTAATATATTTTATCTTGTGGCCCTGGAACCAAACAAAAATATACATTTCTCATGGACTTGTAGCCTTTACACCTCCAACCCCTTCTTTGTTCCTCCAAACGTGATTCATCGGAATATCATCATTTAAACTTACCCTGTGCACGGACAAGCCCCAGATAGGACCTTCCATCAGTGTTAAGAAGCAACCAAACCAGATAGTACGGCGTCTCCCTCTGGGAATCTACCTGAAGTTGGTAATGACGGCATGAGCTTTCTGATGCAGACGTCCATTAAATAAATCACGAAGCCTGCGGTATTCACACGAGGTAATTTACATAGGAATGGAAAGCTCGTTCTTGTAAAACCACCCGGACAATGGTTCGATGGATATCGGGGTGAAGCCGTCGCCGTGTTTGATGAGTTTGGTGGAGATTTGCCTTGGAATTAATGCTGCAACTGCAACAAATGCTATTTGGCGGTGTGGTTTTGAACCAGTGGGCGTATTAATTAGAAATAAACTACCCTATCCGTGCGCGAGATATTATCATGTTGGGCGGACCTGGTGTGGTTTACTGCCCCGCCCTCAGCGAGCTTTGCGCCTGCACGGGACCCTCCGAACCATTTCCCGCCTTCGGCTGACCATGGCGTCGTGTTCCAAGGTACCACGTGGCTTCATTCCTTGGCGTAACTGCTTACATCAATTTCTTGCCCTCTACCGTAGTGATGTTGACTGTGAAATTTCCTCCAACTGTTTTGCAGCGAAGGGGAAGAGTTTCCTTCCGACAACGGTACTGTCGCCGGCGACGACAATGGCGAGCAAGACCTAGAATCCCGTGACAAAAAAATCTCCCGAGTCAGAGAAACCTTCCGAATGACTACCGAGGTTTACATGTCTGTGCCAAAACCGCGGGCATTGTTGCCAATGCCTTAAAATTTACCGACGACTCAAAAGGAGAGCAGATGTATTCTGAGTTGTTGCCGTTGCGGCTGACATGACGATGTGGAAAGGCAACCATCCTAACGAGTGCGTATTTTCAAGACTCCCTGAATCGGCGCATGAGGACGACTGGGTGGCGAGCTCTCCTTCCAGGCCCTCGAAAGCTGTTTCCGTCCTGAAGCGTTTTGTGTATTTTGTTATCGAGATTTTTGTCACGGTTTGTGAACTGTACTTATTTTTTTTCGTGTTGTGTTCATAACAGTTTTAGGCGGTAGTTGAGTTAGTTTATTGAAAGAAGCAGGGCGAGGCCTCGTGATAAGTTTAGCATGAAGTCAGTTGGGCCTTGGGAGTATGGGGTGAAGAAGGTTATGAAAAGAGAGCGGAGGAGAAAGGATGAGGAATACGTAAAATGTCACAGTTGCTCATGTGGGCCACGTCAACAATAGGGGAGCAGAGGGTTTTATTGTTGTAGGAAGTGTGAGCAAATCGTCCACTTGAGGAAGGTTATTACGGGTTGAGGGAACGCATCGATAATTGCAGGAAGTAGCAGAATGTGAGAAATTTGCAGATAATAGTTGTTACGGTTGTGGAGTGAGGTTGCTGAGGACATTGGAAGTGGTGACTGTGCACGGGGCAGGCGGTGGTGATGGGGCGGCGAGGTGAGCGGTGCAACGGGGGCGGGCGGGTGACGGTGCAACGGGGCGGGCGGTGGTGACGGTGCAACGGGGGCGGCGGAGGTGAGGATGCAACGGGGGGGGCGTGGTGAGGGTGCAACAGTGGTGGCGGTGGGACGGTGCAATGGGGGCGGGCGTGGCGGAGGTGCAACGGGGGGTGGGTGGTGGTGAGGTGCAGCGGGTGCAGGCAGTGATGGAGGTGTAGCAATAGAAATTGGTAGACATGAGATATGGAGACAGTTTTTGTGGTGATGAGATTATTTAATATGTAGATTCTTCATTCTGCAGGAAGAATTGTAGACACAGAAGTCTGTGTAGTTGCAGGAGTGGCAGTTAGGGACATTGAAGGAAGGGTAAACGATATGTATCAGGTCACGGCAGGAAGAAGTTGGTTGTGGTACACCTTGGTGCGAATGATGTCGGGAAAGTTTACTCAGAGGTTTTGAAAAATAGACACAGGATATTGGGTAGCCGGCTTACCACAACCAACTTCTTCCTGCCGTGACCTGATACAATATCGTTTACCCTTCCTTCAATGTCCCTAACTGCCACTCCTGCAAAACTACACAGACTTCTGTGTCTACAATTCTTCCTGCAGAATGAAGAATCTACATATTAAATAATCTCATCACCCACAAAAACTGTCTCCATATCTCATGTCTACCAATTTCTATTGCTACACCTCCATCACTGCCTGCACCCGCTGCACCTCCACCACCACCCCCCCGTTGCACCTCCGCCACCGCCGCCCCCATTGCACCGTCACCACCGCCACCACTGTTGCACCTCCACCACGCCCGCCCCGTTGCATCCTCACCTCGCCGCCCCGTTGCACCGTCACACCGCCCCCCCGTTGCACCGTCACCACCGCCCCGCCCCCCCCCGTCACCTCCGCCCGCCCCATCACCACCGCCTGCCCCCGTTGCACAGTCACCACTTCCAATGTCCTCAGCAACCTCACTCACAACCGTAACCAACTATTATCTGCAAATTTCCCACATTCTGCTACTTCCTGCAAATTATCGATGCGTTCCTCAACCGGTAAAACCTTCTCAAAGTGGCCGATTTGCTACACTTGCCAAACTAAATAAGAACCCTCTGCTTCCCCTATTGTTGACGTGGCCCACATTGAGCAACTGTGACATTTTACGTATTCCTCATCCTTTCTCCTCCGCTCTCTTTTCATAACCTTCTTCACCCCCATACTCCCAAGGCCCAACTGACTTCATGCTAAACTTATCACGAGGCCTCGCCCTGCTTCTTTCAATAAAC
>CM068967.1:28375400-28395040 GCA_035128595.1 Eptatretus atami
AACTACCCGCTAAAACTGTTATGAACACAACACGAAAAAAAAATAAGTACAGTTCCACAAACCGTGACAAAAATCTCGATAACAAAATACACAAAACGCTTCAGGACTGGAAACAGCTTTCGAGGGCCTGGAAGGAGAGCTCGCCACCCAGTCGTCCTCATGCGCCGATTCAGGGAGTCTTGAAAATACGCACTCGTTAGGATGGTTGCCTTTCCACATCGTCATGTCAGCCGCAACGGCAACAACGTCAGAATACATCTCGTCTCCTTTTGAGTCGTCGGTAAATTTTAAGGCATTGGCAACAATGCCCGCGGTTTTGAGCACAGACATGTAAACCTCGGTAGTCATTCGGAAGGTTTCTCTGACTCGGGAGATTTTTTTGTCACGGGATTCTAGGTCTTGCTCGCCATTGTCGTCGCCGGCGACAGTACCTTCGTTGTCGGAAGGAAACTCTTCCCCTTCGCTGCAAAAACAGTTGGAGGAAATTTCACAGTCAACATCACTACGGTAGAGGGCAAGAAATTGATGTAAGCAGTTACGCCAAGGAATGAAGCCACGTGGTACCTTGGAACACGACGCCATGGTCAGCCGAAGGCGGGAAATGGTTCTGGGAGGGTCCCGTGCAGGCGCAAAGCTCGCTGAGGGCGGGGCAGTAAAACCACACCAGGTCCGCCCAACATGATAATATCTCGCGCACGGATAGGGTAGTTTATTTCTAATTAATACGCCCACTGGTTCAAAACCACACCCGCCAAATAGCATTTGTTGCAGTTGCAGCATTAATTCCCAAGGCAAATCTCCACCAAACTCATCAAACACGGCGACGGCTTGACCCCGATATCCATCGAACCATTGTCCGGGTGGTTTTACAAAGAACGAGCTTTCCATTCCTATGTAAATTTACCTCGTGTGAATACCGCAGGCTTCGTGATTTATTTAATGGACGTCTGCAATCAGAAAGCTCATGCCGTCATTACCAACATTCAGGTAGATTTCCCAGAGGGAGACGCCGTACTATCTGGTTTGGTTGCTTCTTAACACTGAAGGGAAGGTCCTATCTGGGGCTTGTCCGTGCACAGGGTAAGTTTGAAATGATGATATTCACGATGAATCACGTTTGGGAGGAACAAAGAAGGGGTTGGAGGTGTAAAGGCTACAAGTGCCATGAGAAATGTATATTTTTGGTTTGGTTCCAGGGCCACAAGATAAATTATATTAGATTTTTGCATTTATTGGTAAAAGGAGAAGTGTGTGTGTGTGTGTGTGTGTGTGTGTGTGTGTGTTGTTTTATATCCACTGCTGCCGCTCGCTTGTATTAACAGGAAATGTTACAAACCTAACTCCCCTCATCCATGGATATTTCTTCCTTAAAATTTCCACTTTTTCATTTAAACGCTGAAAATTATGTTTAAAAGATTATTTGAATTACAGATTCCACACCCAGGTAATGCCCGTCTGCTGGTAACGGCAGGTTAAAAGTGCCCATCGAGCAGAACCGAGTCAGTGTAAACACACACAACGCATGCACAAAAGGCCTTGCTTAACATTCATATGTCATTTTGAAAGTCCCATATTGTTTGGCATGTCTCAAAAAAGGTATCTGCAAAATTTTTCTCTTGCACATCCAATTCCATTAACCAACAAAATCAGATGAAAACAACTTCTGAAAGGTTTCCTTCTGATGCACATTTTTCACAGATAATGCAAACAAAAAGGATTCGTGTTTCTGAGACATTTAAGAACACTTTACTAAAGACTGGCATGGATCGGCTCACCACGCTCGCCTCTCCACACGTTGTTACAGAGATTTACATCACAGATTTTCTGTGTTGTCATCATTTACACCAATCGTAATGCAAACATTTATTTTGTACAAATTTATTTTTAATTGTGATGAAAAAAATTAAAACCCAAAAATTCCTTAAATTTTAAAATGAGACCAAGTAGCACATGTTCACCATGAGGTCAAACTTGGTCAATGTGCCAAGTTTGCAGGCAATTGGCCCAGTAGTTTTGGCGTGATTGGTGATAATACACCCCATTGTCTATACACTGCCTGGGTTAGAGGAGGATGGCAGCAAATGGGACTAATGGAGGTTGGCTTTGGGGCTTATCTCTCTCTGGGGATGTATACAGTACAAAAACTGCAAGCTACCTCCACAGCTGACTTGTAATACCCTATGCCTTCACCACCAGGTGGCGCTGCATGATACATATTTACATAGAGAGTTTTTGTCGACCTTCCCTCCGAAATCCCCGTGACTGCAGATGAAACCAAGTAGCCCAATGTTCACCACCAGGTCGAACTTGGTCTGTGTGCCAAGTTTGGTGGCAATTGACCGAGTATTTTGGCGCGATTGGTGTTACACAGACAGAAAGTGACATTTATTTATTAGAAGAACAAAAATAAGAACATCAGAGAAGAGAAGCAGAAGATAATAATAAAGATAATTTATATACATTATGAGTTTTGTAAATGCAGCCCGTGTTGGGAAACTCGCTCAGGGTGCAAGTTTTGGGAGATAATCGGATGAAATCACCACATCAACTAGCTACAGTCTCATATGACATCAGCTATCGACGTTGTTGCCAACTGGCTGAGCGTCCATGGTGGTCATAAAAAAATTGTCGTGTAAGTCGTCTCCTTGCAAGTTGGTAATAAACTTGGTAATATTGATGGTAATGGTAATATTTGGTAATGGTAACAAGTTGGTAATATTGATGGTAATAAAAACCTTTAATTCCTGCGGAAGATAGTACCAGAAAATTATGTGAGACATTCTGCAAGAGTTTCGGTTTAAGTGCCAGAGATATCTTGTTGTTTTATCGGTTTTATGGGCAAGGTCGTCTGCCAGCGTGTGTCATGTCACATGGGTCCTGCACAGGACCTGGTGCAGGATAGACATTTTGATAGTGTCTGTGGGAACCTTGCACTCATCTTTTCCTAAGTACTCCTCCTCTGCCTGATTGTCATTCCTGCATCTCTGTTGGGTTACATGATAATGTAAACGAGTAAACAACTGATACAGTGCAGCATTCTCTCCAGACAATAAAGATAACAAGTACAGAATGTAATCTATTTCATTTATTTGTATGTTTTATGATGTTCTGGAGCTTTGACAATGTGATACATTTCTACGGTAGCCCAGCCACACCGTATTGATGTAACATTACCATTGCAGTTCATGTGAATTGTTGCTCAGATCATTCCAGACTGATCTCATCAGGATATGTCTTACATGGTGTCAAATTAAATGATAACAGACAACAACTATATTGATGGTAATTAAAAAAAAATCGTTATTTATTTTCCCACAAGCAAATACCACCCTCCTTTGCTGATGGGAAACTGATAGGGGTGAAAAACAAAGAGGGGGGAGAGAGAGGGGTGGGGGAGAGACAGTGGGAGAGATGAGAAGGTGGAGGGGAAATAGAGAGAAGAAGGGGTGGAGGAGGGTGGGAGAGCAAGGTGGGAGGGAGAGTGAGGAGGGGGGGAAAGGGAAGGCAGCGAGAGTGAGAGGAAGGGAAGGCAGGTGTGCGGAGAAGTGCTAATTACAATTCATACTGTCTCATCAAAATGCTTCTGCATAGAATAACAGTGAAGATGGAAAAAAATAATGTTGAAATCCATTTTCTACCAGCCATACTATACATACAACCCAGAGACAAATACCACCTGGACACGTCCGGAGGAGAAACTCACGTCCAGACATAAACACCCCCCAGACACGTTTGGAAACAAACACCCATCTGGACGTAAACACCGCCTGGACACTTTCGGAGACAAACACTGCCTCGATGTGTCTGGAGCCAAGCTGTCCAGAAACAAATACCGCCCGGACACGTCCAGAGACAAACTCCCATCCAGCCATAAACACCGCCCAGACACGTTCGGAGACAAACACCGCCTAGACGCGTCTGGAGCCAAGCTGTCCAGAGACAAACACTGCTCGGACTCGTCCGGAGGCAAACTCCCGTCCGGGCATAAACACCACTCGGACACATCAGGAGACAAACACCGCCCGGACGCGTCCGGAGACAAATCCCGTCTGGACATAAACACCACCTGGACGTGCCCAGAGCCAAGATGTCCGGAGACAAACACCGCTTGGACATGTCCAGAGATAAACACCACCCGGATGTTCCTGGAGACAAACACTGCCGCTCTCTGATCATTCCAGACTGATCTCATCAGGATATGTCTTACATGGTGTCAAATTAAATAACAGACAACAACTATATTGATGGTAATAAAAAAATCATTATTTTAGTATACCATACTGTTATAACTTTGATAAATTTCATGAGTTCAATTGCTAACATAGCAATTGAGTCAATTGAGTTCACATAGCAATTGAGAATTGAGTCAGTATGACATCACTGAGTCAGGTGTTGATGTTGCCAACCGGATGTGTGACCGCGGTGGTCGTAAATAAATTGCCGTTTAATCTACTTACAGATACCCTGTGTCATTCAACCCTTGAATACGCAATCCCAGCCCAACATTGGGTAACTCAAGTTGACCACAACAAACAGTGCACAGGTGAGGCATTTCCAACAGAGGGTGGTAAAACAAATAATTGTATGATTCTTGAAAAAATATTTAACAAAGCATTAATTGATGCATCATGCAAGAGCATCATTTAATATGAGAGAATACCCAAGTGCTCAGATGATAAAATGCCCTCCCAGAGGAGGTGGAGTGACACATGACTGCAATAATAGACCATGAGATGTCGTCAATCTCTGGGTCTCACGGTCTTTTTGCAGACCAGTGTTGCCTCACCCCCTCTGAGAGGGCATTTGAGAACTGAGTACTCATGCCCCGTGTGAGTCATTGAAGAAGACGATTCGAGCTGCAAACAGACTCCGCAAGCCTTCATCCATTTTTTGACAAAACCACAAGTTGATTGTGCTCGAGCATTTTCCGACCTACAGTTTTCGCAATTTTTGGGGATCATTGGGATTAAATATTGTGAATAATATGTCGTTCGAACAGATATGATAGTTCAGATTTTCGCGAGAATTCCTGATAACACAGGATCTGACTAAAAACGTGACACCAATACATTGGCCAGCAGGTATGCACAGTATTTTGTGGAGTATACTGCACTTCAAAGTGGGCTATCTTGTTTGGCCTAAGTGAGAGAATATTTGGCTCATTTCCACTGCATGAACCAAGATTGTTCAATGTGCTCCTCCAATAAAAAGCCAAGACATGACGATCTTTGCATTTGATTCGAGTAAACTTTTCTGGCCAGTGACAGTCGAATCAGCTTCTGGAGTGTAACTGCGCCATCAAAGTCCAAACTACTTCTCAAGACAAAGGAATAAGCAAACTGGGACATCGTACCTTCAGCTCAGCCACGGCCTGGCTCAGGTCTGTAGGAACCTTGTACTCATGATCTTTTCCGAAATACTCCTCCTCTGCCTGATTGAGCCATTCCTGCATCTCCGTTAGGTCCTTCCACAACTCGCGTGATCTCTCCAGTGCTGCCACCAAAGCCGTATGCCTGCTGCGGATCTGCGCATCAAACATCAAATACAAACTTAAACTCTTCTTTCATTCACACCTTAAGTTACTTAAAATATACAAATATTCACATTAAAATGCCATGTCATCCATCTTTATAATGAGTTCCCTTGCAAGGAAGTTCAAAGCCCATTATAGGCACATTTAGCCTGTGCAATGGTTGTCAACCTATGGCTGTTTGTCTTTGCTCTCTCTCCTTTTTAAACACTGGGCGTCAAGCAAGGAAGCTGCATGTACCATTTTTAAATCTTTGGTGTAACTCATTTTGGGTCAGGTTTGAACAACAGATCTCTGAGACTCATACTGGATGCTCTAAACATTATGCCTTCGGGTCTGACCTTTGCAGGAATTAAAATGGATAATCATACAAAAAAATCAGCAATTCTTGTTATGTATGTGTGAGGGTAATGCAGTATGAGGTATTCCATTTGATTATGTTTGTACCATATCCTGATATGCCTGGTGTTGGCTTAATGGTTCGGGTGGTGGGCTTGGGATCCCAGGATCCTGAGTTCAAATCCCACTTGGCTGTTGAATTAATACCAGGTGGGGTTGACTCTGCCTGTCATCCTTCTGAGGTTGGCAAAATGAGTGCCAGCTTGCTGGTATCCTGTGGTGGAGTGGTGACGCGTCCAGGATTGTGCTCAATTGCCAAGGAGACTGCTCATTATAAAGATGTATGACATGACCAATGCTCTGCACAGAGTATGGTCCCAATGGATGGATATCCTGATGCTGTGTGGACTGTACTTCCCTGCTGATGAAACTCTGGTAGCTTGTACTTGTTGCTGTGTTTGAACCTGGGGAGTAACTGCTGAAATCTGTCTGTCCTGGTTCTTCCCAATATCTTTGTTCTATGTCTCTTTCACACTTCTACTTTTTCACAATTCTCTTTATTCATTCCAATTCTTGCTTTTTCTTTTCTTTTATCTCTTTTACTCTTTATTTCAATTTCGTTGTCTATCCCTCGAAGAAGAAGTGAATTATTGCAGAAATTTTTCTGGAAGGCTCACTTGGCTGCGCCTGGATGGGTTTGAGGGTGGTGGAGTGGCGGCTGAAACCCGAATCATATCGAGGTTCCTCCTGATGCGACTCCATCTTTGCTTTTTACTTATTCGGGTTGCTTTTGATGACTCCAATGCAGTATTTGGTCTTCCGTTTGATTACGTATGCATATATGTATATACTGTATGTAGGTCTTGTGAATGAACATTGCAGAATAGAAAACTGCTTGGCCAATTTCCCTCAAATTCTGCATACGCGCTCAGGGTACCCAGGGTCAGACTCCATCAGTTAAGCTACAAAACAAATCCTTCAAATCTTGGAAGAAATCATGAAGCTTGGTCGTTTATATAATTTTGAATGGAGAATCATATAAAAAGAAGCCCCACTTTGGATCTTACCACAGGGTCAAGTTATTGAATATTATTTTATAAAGTAATTTATCAAAAGTTAGTGACACATATGTAAATATATTACATGGCAGTATGTTGAGGATTTTTCACTTTAAAGGTGGTTTAAAATGTCTTTTCATTCTATTAGGAGGCATGAAATAAAAAAGAAATCCTTTTTTTTTTTCTACAAATTGTATTGATAAATAAACGCAGAGATCATTCCATTTTGGAATCCTGATCCACGTTTTGAAACGAACCAAGCTCGTGTCATGTTCTACCACCATATTAAATTTGAAGTCAATCGGCCATGGCATTGTCGAGTTACCACCCGGAAACCAAAATGTTGACGGACAGAGATGGACATATCAATCTGATCAATAGTCGGGTTGATTGCACGCAACCCGCCCAAAAAGTGTTCAAAAAGTAAAGATATGCATTTTTTTTTTCATGGGATATAAAGCTTTCTGCTCTCTCAACACAGTGTTCATTCCTGTTGGCAGTTTCCAGCCCAGGCACAGAGTGCAGTGGAGAGAAGACTGGCTTTACAACACTTGCACAGTCCTCTGCAAGCCTTCTTGCAGACACAGTGGATCAGTTTTTGGTATGACTTGGTTGCTTCTGGTGGTGTTGGCCATTTTGGTGACCATCCTCCAGTGGTTGGTTCCCAGCTCCAGTCCTCTTGGGTGAGTAGCTCCTGCCTGGCTACAAAGGTCTGCCCCCCAGACATGTCCAGCTTGATAAGGTGCTCTCTTTGTGTGTCCCAGGATGGCACCGTGAGTTGGGGGTATGTTCTCAATGCTCCTGGTACCCTGAGCAAACAGCACCTGGCAGGCATGGCTTACTCTGCTGAGGGGGCATGTGCGTCTGTACAACAGTACCACAAATCTTTCAATGTATGCAGCATCCTCCTCAGAGTTGTTTGGGGCTGAGTGGAAAGAGTACAAAAAGCTGGTGTCACATCGTAGTAAGCTTTCCATGTCTCAAAGGTAGTTCTCTTTCTAAAGCCAGCTAGTGCTGAAACCCGTGCCACATCCAGTGACAGTGTGAAAAGAAAGGCAATGCCTTGCAGGTTCTCGACCCAAGTTAATTAGCAACGGTGTGGGCTGGAATATATCGAGTGTTTTCCAACCACAAATGCAATCCACAGCTCCTGTTTGCTCATCTTCAGTGCATTTGCTGTTGCAAGGATCACCACAGCAGTGTCAACAGTTCTTTTCATTATTCTTGAATAGACATTTCTTGCGACAAAGGCAGTGTGAAGGATGACCGTGTATCTGTTTCTTCATGGTTGCATGACACAATACCCAGTTTATCCATGACAGGTGGGCAGATAACATCCTTGTTGTATGTGCTAAGGATATCTGTGCCTTCCGGTGTCTTCATGTTCTCAATGTGCGTTGCCAAAAAGGCAAACAGGTCATTTTTGCTTGCATCATTGTGCAAGAATGTGTTCCAGTTTGATGGTAATTGGGTTGTTCGTCTCCTAATTACCTGACCTCTAAGCCCCTCTGATTCTCTGTTTCAAGCTGCCGTCAACATATCTGTCCATAATAACGTCAAGCCGTTTGACAATCTGTGCTTGTCCAAGTATGTGTAGCTCAAAGATAATTGACATAGTCCATGAAGGTTTTGTAGTTTATTGGTGGCAGCATGTTCATCATTGCAGCATCATCCAAGATCTTTAACCTCAACATCTGGTGCTTCCAGTTCTGTGTCTTTTTCAAGGTAGTGGAGAAGTTCTGACTTCTGTACAACTTTGAGTCGACTAATGGAAGACAAAGAAGAAGGATAAGCCTGGTTCTCATGCTTGGAGAACTCCTCCAGATTTCCCTCTTTGGCTTGTCAGGCAATGTATAATCTGGCAAATAGATTGCAGGCAATCTTGAGGGCAGTGATCTTGGTATGGAACCTGCTCCGTGTTTTCTGAGAGGTTCCAAACAGAAGCAGATTATTCCTTTTGATGGTGTCAGTGATTGTCTTTGATGAAGTATCTCCTCCACGTAAGCCTCAGACTTTGATTGCCTAGCTGGTGAGCTTGGTTAAATGATTTGACATCACGTGCAGGCATAACAACCCTTGTATCTAGATTATCGAAGTGCATTATCTCTTCAGTGAAGGGGTTTCCCATTTTCTCGACAGCTGACACACGGACCTTGACATCCTTTTCGAATGCCCTTTGAACTCCACACGTCTGTTCATGGAAGGGAGTGCCACCACTTTAGGTGTTCAAGAAAGTCTTCTGAAATGATTTCACTGCTCTTGCCACCTCCAGTCCTGCAACCATCCACCACCTTAGAACTGAAGGGTTTTCCCCAAGTCCTACAGCACCTCCATCACCTTTGATGATCGCGTTTTCTTGTTCGTGGTTGTGGTCCAGTGCTATCAGCGAAAACAGAATTCTGAACAACAAACTTGCCATCTTTGAATGCCTCATAGACGTCAAGGTGTTTCTCAGGCATGGCCAGCATGTCCCGTAGGTGCACTGGTAACCACCTAGCATAGTGAAGCTGATCCATGGTAAACATTCAGGGTACAAGCTGAACAAGTACTTGGACATAGGGTGGAAAGTTTCCCGAAGTGACCTCATATCCCATCACTATCAGTTCTACCTCGAGTGTGGTGGAGCAGTACTTGAATTGTGGGGGGTTTTTCAGACTTCACTTTTGCCCATGTGGGGAAATCCTGTTGTTCACTATCTCCATGAAGTTCCATCTATTTGTCATATGCACTTTTCTGTCGGATGTGTAGTGCAGCAGCGGTGACTCGGTGTGCATACCGGCAGTGGGTTACGTGTCTTTCAACATTGCATCTGCTCTTCCTGGTGTAGCGATAGCTTGGACCAATGCACTTGCCCATCCACTGTTCTCCAGCCAGTCCCCAAGAGGCCTCAGTGCAGTCTTGATTATATACTTTTGCGAAAGCATATTAAACCTGCGTTTCTTATTACAATGAGCAATATTTTCTGAATATCAGAAAATGTAATGAAATAAATAATAATGGGTAATGTGTGGTCATGTGTGCAGTGCAACAGTTCCCATGTAACTATTGAAGAATTGCATGGGTGATAGTTGTGCATATGTTTGAATAATGGACAATGGCAATTGATGAAAATACATAATTACTTATTTTACCAAAGATGGTGTTATTAATCCAACATCATCATTTTCCACTCATGATGTGCAATATATTCAAAGCATAGAAATCACATTTATGAATACAAGAAAGAGCAGAAAATTCTTCTATGACGAGTATATTTTACAAAAATACATTTCTTACAGTTAAGAATTGTTCGACTTCAAATGCCAATTAAAGCACTTCAGGCTTGCTCTTATATGATTCTGCATCTACGAAAGCATATTTCAATCAATTTTGGTGCTTTATTCGAAATTTGAACAATTCTTTCACGTTTTGTAGCTTGATCACTGGACTACCAGGTCATCCATACATACATCCATTGGGACCATATTCTGCACTGAGCATCGGTGCTATCCTAAGTAGTCACCCGGGCAAGTCACCACTCCAACACAAGATGCTCAAGTGGCTCAATCATCCCAGCAAGCTGGTACTCATTTTGCTAACCTCAGATGGAGGACAGGCAGAGTCAAACCCACCTGCTATTAATTCAACAGCCGAGCAGGATTTGAACTCAGGACCCTCAGACCCCAAGCCTGCCACCCTAACTATTAAGCCAACACCAGGCCATGGGCATTAAATTACCCCCTCTCTCCCACAATGGTGGGGAGACAAGAACTTGCAATTTTCTCATGTACATGTGGAATCGTGCAAGTGGTTCAACCACCGACCCATGCTGGAGGGAGGGAGGTATTGCGGGTGGGGAAATGACGACAAATGGCATAGTGCAAGTGAATGAAGTCATTCACAGACAACATATTTCACTACCGGAAGGAGTAGGTATTACTAGTTGAAAGAAAACATTAAGGACTTTATATTTTATAAATACTAGCACATATACACACACAAACACACACACACACACACACACACCACAACAATTACATTTTTACTGTGAGTAAACTCACACATGCAATTCTGATGCCTAAACAAACAGCCTTAGCCTCCCCCTCCAACTCCCTCCTTCTTTGCTATCCCGACCCCACACCCTACCCCAACTATTCACCTTCCCTCCCAACCGTAAGGCATCTCTCCAAATTCAAGCCTTCTCCCTCCTACCAATGCTCCTCCTCCCACCAAAGTCCTCAACCCCAACCACTTCCAAAGCTGTCCCATCTTTACTCTCACCCTCCTCTCGCTCACAAAAGCAAACAGGCATTCCATGTCGAAACAGCAGAATATGTAACGCTTTCCGCTCCCCTATCATGATATCACCGACTTCACAGAAACCCATCACAGTCGCCTGTTCAACTCACAATTTGAAGAGAAAATAGTCGGAAACAATAGAAACTTGCATAACCTCTCCAGCAAAAGTGCAGCTTGAGAGAAGGCGTAAATTCTAAAGGGTTCTAGAGGGTTCTACAGGGTTTAAAGGGTTCTAAAAGGTAATTCTAAAGGGTTCTCAGGGTAGTTATAAAGGGTTCCTAAATTGGTAGCCATAGTTTTCGAAATTGTGGGTGGAGTCAGGTGAACTGTCCAACCAATGGGTGGAAATCACACGCACGCATGCACGACGGACGCACGACTCCTTTTATAGTACAGTATAGACATGTCAAAATAGGGTCGAGTGGTTTCTTCTGAGTCTGTAGTTCGACATTTGATTTGATCAATTCTGATTATTTTTTTTTTTTTTTTTTTTAACACCATTTACATGCTGTACCTACAAGTGCCTCCATGCAGCCATATTTGAGACAGGATATTTAGCAAAGCTCTCACTGGTTTGCATTCCATTGTGTGGAGTCAAAAGGGCCATGACATTTTCAAACAAGTCATTCTTATGTGTAAGGCATGTGATGTATTTGATCACACAATCAGACAAAGGAATTTAATTTCATGACAAAGGATGAAAGTGGAACATTGCATTCACAATTAACCAACCAGCCAGGATATGTGGTGTGAGTCAAAAGGGAATCGGAAGCCAGAAGATCGAGTTCAAAGTAAGATTGCTTCTGCAATTTGATAGATATAGCATCAGAATGGAGAAATCCTGTGCCCCCAAGTACTTGGAGGATAAAATCTTACTGTAAGAGGCAATAAAGGTTTGTAATACAGAAGAGCAATTTCATGAACATGAACCTCCTCTACAAAAGCCACTGGCCTTTCAGTTTGAAAGCAATCAGTCCATACAGACAAGAAGAGGAAACAAAATGTCTGTTCCAATCTGCATTGGACAGACACAGCACTTAAGGCTATTGTGACCGATGTGGAAAATACCCGTTCAATGCACAGGCGAACTGTTATTCCCCCGGCATGTGCGATTCCAAACAATATACATCTCAAGAAGCCAGTGGATTTTAATTGGTTTCTGTTAGTCTCGCCCGAAGTCAAATGCAATGAAATAAAATTTAAAATATAGCGAAACGATGATATTCGCAGGCTGGTACGACAGCTTTGTGGTGTATTTGCTTTCATCAAATTCTTTTGTCTCGAGGTTTGATTTCCAGCATAAACCAATAAATTTGAAATGTAGTGCGTAAAGTAGACCTTTTCGCCTTGCCCAGAATTGGCCAAGGCTTTGAGAGTGAGTTTTTTGTGTTCTTCTCTATATTAGCTCATCAGGACCCGATGTGCCTGAAACCAACTTGGCAGCCTCGTGGGAGGGGTAGGGGGAGGTGAGGGGGGCATCATGTGGTGTGTTTCCAATGCAGCATTCAAAAAATAAAAAACATACATTATAAACAAGAAAAAGAGCAATCAGAGATTGCAGACCATCACCAGGACTTGTTTTGGTAGTTTGTGTAGTTTTGTGTAGTGTATTTCCTGTGGTGTTTGTGTAGTTGGTGTGTTACGTAATTAATGAGACATAATTAGAACTGCCACTTTATAACTGCTGGCAGTGATGACCGGGTACTAAGACGTCCCGCTTTGATGCAACTCTGCTTTGATCTGACACCTGACCCTGACCCATGACGTTTCTTTCATTATTATTCAATTGAATTCAGAATGGGATGAAAATAAATTCAATTTAAATCAAATGGAACACCAAATAAGTACAGTCCTGCATTGGAGTAATCAGAAGGAACCAAACAAGCAAAAACCAAAGATGAAGTCATCAGGAGGAAGCTGGAGAGGATTCGCATTTAGCTGCTACTCCTCTCCCCTGAAACACATCCAGACACAGCCAAGTGAGCCTTTTTCAAAAAAAGGAAAAACCCAGATTAAAAAAATTAAATAATTCTGGCTGCCAAACTATGTGTCCGATCAATTTGAAATTTAAAACGTGTCTTTCCCATCATGACTCGATCAAAATTTTGAAGTTTCACGTCGATTGATGAAGCGGTTCCAGAGAAAACATTATTTAATACTTTTCCTAAATCCAATGTGGCTGCCAAACCATGTGACATCAATTATTCCGAAACAAGCTTGTACACGCATGGTTTGGGGAACATTTGTGTGAAGTTTTCCCTCGATCTGTCTAGCCATTCTGGAGAAGAAGATTTTTATGTTTTTGGGTTAAAATCTAATATGGCTGCCAAACCATGTGACATATGACGTCATATGTGTGAACGTATTGTTACTCATGGATAGGCAGTCATACAGTATGTGTAATGTTTCGCCTCGATCTGTTCAGCCATTTCGGAGAAGAAGATTTTTGAAGGTTTTTTTTTAAAAAAAAAAAAACAATATGGCTGCTGAATCAGGTGACCGATGCCATCATTAATTTTTTTTTCTGCAGACCATTTTATCCAGAGATGACCCTCAAAAATTTTCATGCTGATCAGATATAGCATTCTACATATGCAATTATGACGTCATAACGAAGTCACCTATTACATAAAAAAAATAATCATTTATTCCCCACGAGGAGTACTTGCTATGTGCCAAGGATCAATTTTTTCCTTGATGCGGTTTCATAGATGCAGAGGTCCAAATTTTCCCATTTTTCTAACATGGCTGCCACACTACATGACCGATGACATCATAATTGTCATTACAACATTCCACATAAGTAGTCGCACCAATGGTGAAAATGTTGTCTCAATCTGACAAGCGGTTGCGGAGAAAAACATGAAAGTTCTGTGCGCGGACAAACAAACAAAGACACGCAGACAGACAGACAGACAGACAAAGAAACAAATGAAAAATCATTCATAGAGCGACAACATGGTGAAGCGGAATGTCACTTCTTAGAGAACATACCTCCGCCAGACTGAATAGTTAACATTTTGAATGGCACTGATAGGTCGGATCTGATTCCGGACCTTAACCAAAGTCGAATCGGCTTGTGCTTGTCACCCAACCAACAAATCCACCTCGTTTTGTCACAAGTCGTCCACAACATTTCGAAATAACATGCTACATATCATTTTTGGCCCCATCTCTCAATGGTGAAGAATCACTTTAAAAATTCTCAGATCCGGATCTGGATTTAGATCTTCACCAAAATTGTCATTGCCGTCCTTGGCCAGTCACCTACACACACAAAAAAATTCAAAACAATTGCTTGAAAACTGTGACCAAAAATCGTGTGACAAACAGGCAAACAAACAGACAAACATACTTGGCAAAAACATTTTTTCGCCAAGTAACAAACGGACCCAAATGCAATGCCCTCTCCTTCGGCGAGGGTAAATAACAGGAAAGGAGGAAGGGGAGGAAACAGTTAAAGATCTGCATGGGGAACACAAGAGAAAGTAACCTGGACAACGACACATAAACCTAGTGCAAAAAGTACAATGAATAACTAGTCTAGCTGGTGAAGGCTAGTGTCTATCTGTGTCAGCAGACAGGTAGAACGATGGATGAAATCAGCAGGAAGTTGATTGAAGTATGGTAACCATCGTGGGAAATAAGGAGAAGCTGACGTTTAAGGGATTAAACCCTTCGTCGGGGTAAAATAGGGAGGACATGGGAACCTCTTGCTCGAACAAAGGGTGAACGCCTGAAACGTCGGCTTCGCCTTGCTTCCCACGGCAATTTAGTAAACGTCAATCAACGTTCTCCTGAGTCCATACATCTTGCAAACCAGAGAGTTCATAGAACACCTTACCCCATGAAGTCTTGAGAAAAGGGACATGTGAAGGGTCTTTTCAACTCTTGCTTTGCATTTCCAAACACAACCTAGATTTCCTGTGTGCCACGATTTTGTCTGAATCTCAATATTTCTCAACACTGAAAGCGCGAGCAGCAAATTCATTTGGTCGAGATGACGTAAAATGGAGTAATATTTTGTCAAAGTAATGCTAAACGGAAGGCTTTTGAAAGTGTGAAGAAGGTGATTTGTGTTCCACAGTGTTCAAGTATATAATTCAATTGAATTTAATATATTCAAGGTTTTAAAGGAAGTTGGAAAAATCTTTTTTCAGAGTTGACCGCCGTTGATGCAGTTTACATGGTCCTTTACACCACCTTGTTGAACACATTACATTAGTTCTTTGTGCCTTTTGTTTCTGTCCTTGATGACATCCCTAAAAAGAGCAAGTTTCCTGTTTGGAATGCTTTTCAAATTTGTTTGACTGCCAGACAGGCAGACAGAGTAAAAAAATGTACCTTACTTTGTGTGCATGTGCGATCGGGACTAGATTCCGTACAGTTTGCCAAATTCAGAGCCAAAGTACTGCTAAACTCCAGGTTCGTGTTCCGATTCATGTTTCGATTTGTGTTCTACACTTTTCAAAAATAAAGCGTCCAATTTAAATGAAGTTCCTCGATCATATATATGGACTGACGTCTGGAGACTAACATGCAGAGTGAACCTATTGCTTTACCGCAGTATGCGCTGTGAGCGTGGGGTGACAACACACGTGAAGTTACTCAATGGGACACCGAATTTAGGTTGTATCCGGTTGTGAAAACTCAAAACCAGAACTCATTATTGATTTACTTGTCTATTTATGGATGAAAATAAATATTTTGGTACCGTACGTATATGGTAAGTTTTTTTTTATTCTTTTTTTACAAAATTAATCACAATTATAATATTCAACAATCTGCTTTCAAGCCCACCTGCTTGCACAGTGCCTCCCAGCGGTTGTTCATGCTTGCCAAATCTGCTTTCATCGAAGCAGCCAGAGCAGGCCCTGCCTGGGACTGCAGTGCTTCTCCACTCTCAACAATTCCCTGCAGGTTCTTCTGCAGCACTCGTGCATCGTTCAGCAGAGCCTGGCATTGACAATGAAATCTATCACATTTCTTTCCTTCAAAATTCTCATGCCTGGAAATGCATATGGTTTCATTGTCTATGAGCGGCACTCCATTTTTTTTTCTTTTTAACACCGACGACAGATTCTGAATGCCATTTCATAATACGTTTTCATCTAGCATATCAATACTTCTCGCTCTTTCTTGAGCCTCGATCTCTGTGTTAAAAAAAAAAACTAATAATAACGGTCCGCGTTCAACCAAGCTCATGCAAGGTGGTCTCACACGTGGGTGGCCCTCATGGGACGCCAACTACCCAGAGATTTAGGTTCTAAGTTTTTCCATCAAAGCCGGATCTTTCTGAGGCCAAATCAACACATGCTTATTCATGACATAAATATTCCAGATATAACTAATCTTAAAGACCTTACGGTTGACAGGATAGCTCAAAAACAACTCACTTGCCTTCAAAGCCATCTTGTCTCAATTCAATTTCTTAACCAATTGTACATTCTGATCACCATGGTACTTCACAGGTAGGGCCTTGCATCAATCAGTAAGCCATTCATTGGAAGGGACATTAAGCTTGCTGTCCAGCCTGCTAGCATTCGCTTGTAGGCATTAAAGATCTCACTGTACCTTTCAGAAAGACGAGTGCGTTGTGTGCCAATACATTTGCCACATTCTAAATTCCTGCCCTGATTTAATTGGGGGGCACTGCATCAGCACCCGAACAGACCCTCGTCCCCCCCCCCCCCCCCCCCCCCCCCCCCCGCCCCATGCCCAGAAATGATGCACAGCCAGATGCTACACATTATGCAACAATGAGTCTCAAAATTGTTCCCAAGATTATACATCCCAAAATAATGAATGGCCAGTTAATAAGCAGAATGAGATGGAAAAAAGTGATTTATTTAACGAATTACACAACACGGGGATGGTGTAACATCACTCAGTTCACTATTAAAATGATTCATTTTGCCTTCCATTTTGGACTGTTGAAAGTATGACAGACACATCGGAGTAAAATGGGGAGAAATGGATTTTCCCAATAACCCAACCTGTTACTCAGCGGAGTGCAGCAAGCATTCTGTCCACAGATCAATATCCTCAAGCCTTATTTGAGTTCATGCAAACACAAGCTTGTGGTCACAGCCCTCCTGGTTTGCCATCGATAAGCACAGGCATTATCGAGAGATCAATGGAATCATGTGGCTAAAATGCTTCCGGCGAAGATGGAACGAACGAACTCCACAGTTGAAAGATGGAAAAGATGGTAAGAAAGACACAGGGTTTGCATTTTACCAAATGGCCTCGCATGCAGTCGTCACACAATAGCTTATTTGGGCATTGTGA
Source organism: Eptatretus atami (assembly GCA_035128595.1). Lineage (NCBI taxonomy): Eukaryota > Metazoa > Chordata > Myxini > Myxiniformes > Myxinidae > Eptatretus > Eptatretus atami. The sequence continues at coordinate 28,392,897 of CM068967.1, forward strand.
TGTCTTCCCACTTTCTGGACATGATAAACCTCAGTTTGTTGGTGCTTGAACTGTCTGCGGGCATATATTATCACTGCGTTTTGGATAAAAAAAATAATTGTTGATATTTATTGCTTTCACCTGTGAACACTGTGACTAATTAGGACTGAGTAGGGTTTGCGCAGGAAGTTGAGGGTTTACAAAGTTGGGGGTACCATGGAGACACAGCTGTGATAGTTGGAATGGCCTTCGTCAATGTTACCAAACTTAAAAAGGAATAAGCATTTGCAGTGTGGCGAGCATGTTTCACAAAAAAGCAAAATATGTTTTATTAAATTTACCAAAGGGACAAGGACCCCATGGCCGAGGCCTTCAATACTCGTAGACTCTCAAACGGAGGGATTCAGCAAGAACAGTCTGGTGCGCACGACTTAAGGGAATAGTATCAGATGGACATTCCCCGAGGGTAGAATTGGCCAACTGTCACGTGAATTTTTCCTGCTCTTTATTGTCCGTTTGGTATTTCGATAAGTGACCGGGGCCAAGATACATATATACATACATGATGGTGGTTTTACAAATCACACAAAACATGTGAATGTCAAGTGAATATAATGCAGATTGTGGTCACATACCTGTTTGTGACGTCCACTTCCGGTCAGGTGGACACAAATTGTTTCGCAACATTTCCCATTTGAGTCAATATAACAATATGGTCTTCAAGACAAATGTTCACAACCATCTCAGATCATCCCCAATCCAAAACCATGATCTTTTATATACTCGTTAACTCCCACTACCCCTTCTCCCCCATGCTTGGCCTTCAGCTCTGCTATTGGTGTTTCCCCCCCCCCCTCTGCTGGTTCCTTTTGTCCAATTGCGTCCTGATCTGTTCAGTGTACTCATAGGCCGACTCGCTCTTCCATGAGCCTCGACTTTGTATAATAATGTTGCAGTTCTAGGAACCGCATGCCTCCAAGGCAATGGCATCCAACATATATTGGTCCCAAGACAGTTATTCCATTAATATACGTTTAGATAGTCCCTTCCCTTTTGTCTAGTGGGTCAAATGGGACGTGCGTTGCAGGGATCTCATAGCTGGGTTTGCTTACACCACTAAACTTCATTTCTACTCTTCTTTTCTGCTTATCCCTGAGATAAATCCCAATTTGTGTCCTCGCAGAAGCCATCACATGCAGCACGTGCCGCGGCCGGGGGAGGGGAATAGAAAACCGCGACACCATGAGCATCGACAGCGCAGCTGCGAGGAAACGGCGATATCCTCGGACGAACCTCTGCCGCAAGCTCGAGATGATCGTCTGACGTTTCCAATGATCTGGGATGAGATTGCCGGTTGCATTGAAAAGGCATACAAATGAATATCTCTTAAAGAGGCTGCACGGATGTGGTTTTGCACAACACAGAAGCAAATGACCCAATATCGGCAAGAGCGGTGGGGCTAGTAGCTTGGTGCCAATAGCCACATCGTCAGAGGCCGATAATAGTAAAACGACAACCACGCCACGTTGTGCATGCTACGGGAGGCGCGTTCTGTTCGACCTATTTCTGGATTTAATTAGATTGGCTTCTTCTTTTCCCTCCAAACCCCCATTTAATTATTATATCCGATCGTTTCCCTCAAATCCCGACACAGATCGGTGTTAGCTCCACGCACACGATAGCAGAACCGGGCGAATGAGAGCGCTGACCGCGTGGGCCAAGGTGGATCCAAGCGTACTGCGCAAAACATGCATGGATTTATCCTAACACTTTACCGTCGGTCCTCGCTGGCGGCCACGGGTGTTCCCCACAGACGGTGGACGTTTCCTCGCCTCTCCGGCCAGTGAAGCCGCGATCAGGCAGAAGCGTGTTGCGCAGTCCAGATTGCTCGGGCCACGTGACAAATCACGGAGTAGGCATTGATCAGTGCTAATCAGAGACGCCCGGGCAGGCATGCGGGACCGACACGACCCTCGGCCGGGCGTCAGGGCATGGCCCGGGGGTTCTTGCAAGGCAATTCATGACGCGGAGTTCGGTGTAGGCGATTCATATCATGACGTGAGGTCGGAGCGAGACATTTTCACGGCTTGGGGGCCATCTTGCCAGAAGTGGAATGTTGCCGCTTCCGGCCATAGCGGCCAGGCCACACGGGGGGTCGGGGCCAA
>CM068967.1:28395626-28406084 GCA_035128595.1 Eptatretus atami
CCTGCATTACACACCCCAATAAAACTATTAAATGTGCCACATACCTTTCCTCGCCCCATTGTAAATAAATCATTAGAAATGTTCCCAGCTCGTGTTTGTCTTTTCCTTCATTGATCCAGCATGGTCCGAACCCTAGCATAGCCGGGACTTTATTCCCAACGATCCGTTCTTTTCAGCCGGTACGTTCCTTGGCAGTGTTGCTTGGCTGCATCCGATCAGGTAAAGTGATCAGATTCGGACAAGGCGTACCGAGGCCTCAGATGGAGGACAGGCAGAGTCAAACCCACCTGCTATTAATCAAACAGCCGAGCAGGATTTGAACTCAGGACCCTCAGACCCCAAGCCTGCCACCCTAACTATTTTAAGCAAACCAGGCCATGGGCATAAATTACCCCGTCTCTCCCACAATGGTGGGGAGACAAGAACTTGCAATTTTCTCATGTACATGTGGAATCGTGCAAGTGGTTCAACCACCGACCCATGCTGGAGGGAGGGAGGTATTGCGGGGTGGGAAATGACGACAATGGCATAGTGGCAAGTGAATGAAGTCATTCAACAGACACATATTTCACTAACGAAGGAGTAGGTATTACTAGTTGAAAGAAACATTAGGACTTTTATATTTTATAAATCTATCATTGCCAAAAGGTGACGCACGTGTGACTTCTTTAAGGTCAACACTGAGGTGAACAGAAGCTGCTATCCACCAGGAGCGACTCCTGGAGGAATATCTGCCTACGAGAGATTCCGATGAGAATCGTTTACAGAGTAACATGAAAATATAGCGTTTGCCTCATACGTCAACCAATGACTCCAAAATGTCCTCAAGCTGACATATCTAGAAGCACTCATCGAGGTGTTCAAATTTGAGGTATTTACTCGATATGTACTCTAGATTCAAAATTGACCTTGGGTCAAAAACTTTCGAGCCTCCAGCGCTACACATGAAAGGTCAAGGCCGATCCACCAAAATTAATCAGCTGAATTGCACAGACCATGAACTAATTCCCATGAAGTTTAAGACGATCCGATCAAAATTATTCAAAAAATAAGTTTCGTCGAACTCCCCTGATTTGCGAACAAAGTGACCTTGACTTTGACCTTGACCTTGAAAATTTTATGCGCTGAAAGGCCTCTATAGGACTCTGATTGGCGAAGTTACAAAAATTTATTTCCAATGATAACTGTGCTCTGAGAGTGATCGAATACGTTGATTACAGACAAACAAAAAAAAACAATAAAAAAAAACATACAAGCTCACTAACATATTTTGCAAAAACTTCGTTTTGGCAGATAAAAAAACACCATTTACATGCTGTACCTACAAGTGCCTCCTGCAGCCATATTTGGACCAGGATATTTAGCAAGCTCTCACTGGTTTGCATTCAATTGTGTGGAGTCAAAAGGGCCATGACATTTTCAAACAAGTCATTCTTATGTGTTAAGGCATGTGATGTATTTGATCACACAATCGACAAAGGAATTTAATTCATGACAAAGGATGAAAGTGAACATTGCATTCACAATTAACCAACCAGCACGGATATGTGGTGTGAGTCAAAAGGGAATCGGAAGCCAGAAGATCGAGTTCAAAGTAAGATTGCTTCTGCAATTTGATAGATATAGCATCAGAATGGAGAAATCCTGTGCCCCCAAGTACTTGGAGGATAAAATCTTACTGTAAGAGGCAATAAAGGTTTGTAATACAGAAGAGCAATTTCATGAACATGAACCTCCTCTACAAAAGCCACTGGCCTTTCAGTTTGAAAGCAATCCAGTCCATACAGACAAGAAGAGGAAACAAAATGTCTGTTCCAATCTGCATTGGACAGACACAGCATTAAGGCTATTGTGACCGATGTGGAAAATACCCGTTCAATGCACAGGCGAACTGTTATTCCCCCGGCATGTGCGATTCCAACAATATACATCTCAAGAAGCCAGTGGATTTTTAATTGGTTTCTGTTAGTCTGGCCCGAAGTCAAATGCAATGAAATAAAATTTAAAATATAGCGAAACGATGATATTCGCAGGCTGGTACGACAGCTTTGTGGTGTATTTGCTTTCATCAAATTCTTTTGTCTCGAGGTTTGATTTCCAGCATAAACCAATAAATTTGAAATGTAGTGCGTAAAGTAGACCTTTTCGCCTTGCCCAGAATTGGCCAAGGCTTTGAGAGTGAGTTTTTTGTGTTCTTCTCATATTAGCTCATCAGACCCGATGTGCTGAAACCAACTTGGCAGCCTCGTGGGAGGGGTAGGGGGAGGTGAGGGGGCATCATGTGGTGTGTTTCAATGCAGCATTCAAAAAATAAAAAACATACATTAACAAGAAAAAGAGCAATCAGAGATTGCAGACCATCACCAGGACTTGTTTTGGTAGTTTGTGTAGTTTTGTGTAGTGTATTTCCTGTGGTGTTTGTGTAGTTGGTGTGTTACGTAATTAATGAGACATAATTAGAACTGCCACTTTATAACTGCTGGCAGTGATGACCGGTACTAAGACGTCCCGCTTTGATGCAACTCTGCTTTGATCTGACCTGACCCTGACCCATCGACGTTTCTTTCATTTTTTCAATTGAATCAGAATGGGATGAAAAATAATTCAATTTAAATCAAATGGAACACCAAATAAGTACAGTCCTGCATTGGAGTAATCAGAGGAACCAAACAAGCAAAAAACCAAAGATGAAGTCATCAGGAGGAAGCTGGAGAGGATTCGCATTTAGCTGCTACTCCCTCTCCCCTGAAAACACATCCAGACACAGCCAAGTGAGCCTTTTTCAAAAAAAGGAAAAACCCAGATTAAAAAAATTAAATAATTCTGGCTGCAAACTATGTGTCCGATCAATTTGAAATTTAAAACGTGTCTTTCCCATCATGACTCGATCAAAATTTGAAGTTTCACGTCGATTGATGAAGCGGTTCCAGAGAAAACATTATTTAATACTTTTCCTAAATCCAATGTGGCTGCCAAACCATGTGACATCAATATTTCCGAAACAAGCTTGTACACGCTGGTTTGGGGAACATTTGTGTGAAGTTTTCCCCTCGATCTGTCTAGCCATTCTGGAGAAGAAGATTTTTATGTTTTTGGGTTAAAATCTAATATGGCTGCCAAACCATGTGACATATGACGTCATATGTGTGAACGTATTGTTACTCATGGATAGGCAGTCATACAGTATGTGTAATGTTTCGCCTCGATCTGTTCAGCCATTTCGGAGAAGAAGATTTTTGAAGTTTTTTTTTAAAAAAAAAAAAACAATATGGCTGCTGAATCAGGTGACCGATGCCATCATTAATTTTTTTTTCTGCAGACCTTTTATCCAGAGATGACCCTCAAAAATTTTCATGCTGATCAGATATAGCATTCTACATATGCAATTATGACGTCATAACGAAGTCACCTATTACATAAAAAAATAATCATTTATTCCCCACGGAGGAGTACTTGCTATGTGCCAAGGATCAATTTTTTCCTTGATGCGGTTTCATAGATGCAGAGGTCCAAATTTTCCCATTTTTCTAACATGGCTGCCACACTACATGACCGATGACATCATAATTGTCATTCAACATTCCACATAAGTAGTCGCACCAATGGTGAAAATGTTGTCTCAATCTGACAAGCGGTTGCGGAGAAAACATGAAAGTTCTGTGCGCGGACAAACAAACAAAGACACGCAGACAGACAGACAGACAGACAAAAGAACAAATGAAAATCATTCATAGAGCGACAACATGGTGAAGCGGAATGTCACTTCTTAGAGAACATACCTCCGCCAGACTGAATAGTTAACATTTTGAATGGCACTGATAGGTCGGATCTGATTCCGGACCTTACCAAAGTCGAATCGGCTTGTGCTTGTCACCCAACCAAACAAATCCACCTCGTTTTGTCACAAGTCGTCCACAACATTTCGAAATAACATGCTACATTTCATTTTTGGCCCATCTCTCAATGGTGAAGAATCACTTTAAAAATTCTCAGATCCGGATCTGGATTTAGATCTTCACAAAATTGTCATTGCCGTCTTGGCCAGTCACCTACACACAAAAAAATTCAAAACAATTGCTTGAAACTGTGACCAAAAATCGTGTGACAAACAGGCAAACAACAGACAAACATACTTGGCAAAACATTTTTTCGCCAAGTAACAAACGGACCCAAATGCAATGCCCTCTCTCTTCGGCGAGGGTAAATAACAGGAAAGGAGGAAGGGGAGGAAACAGTTAAAGATCTGCATGGGGAACACAAGAGAAAGTAACCTGGACAACGACACATAACCTAGTGCAAAAGTACTTGAACTAGTCTAGCTGGTGAAGGCTAGTGTCTATCTGTGTCAGCAGACAGGTAGAACGATGGATGAAATCAGCAGGAAGTTGATTGAAGTATGGTAACCATCGTGGGAAATAAGGAGAAGCTGACGTTTAAGGGATTAAACCTTCGTCGGGGTAAATAGGGAGGAATGGGACCTCTTGCTCGACAAAGGGTGAACGCCTGAAACGTCGGCTTCGCCTTGCTTCCCACGGCAATTTAGTAAACGTCAATCAACGTTCTCCTGAGTCCATACATCTTGCAAACCAGAGAGTTCATAGAACACCTTACCCCATGAAGTCTTGAGAAAAGGGACATGTGAAGGGTCTTTTCACTCTTGCTTTGCATTTCCAAACACAACCTAGATTTCCTGTGTGCCACGATTTTGTCTGAATCTCAATATTCTCAACACTGAAAGCGCGAGCAGCAAATTCATTTGGTCGAGATGACGTAAAATGGAGTAATTTTTGTCAAAGTAATGCTAAACGGAAGGCTTTTGAAAGTGTGAAGAAGGTGATTTTGTGTTCCACAGTGTTCAAGTATATAATTCAATTGAATTTAATATATTCAAGGTTTTAAAGGAAGTTGGAAAATCTTTTTTCAGAGTTGACCGCCGTTGATGCAGTTTACATGGTCCTTTACACCACCTTGTTGAACACATTACATTAGTTCTTTGTGCTTTTGTTTCTGTCCTTGATGACATCCTAAAAGAGCAAGTTTCCTGTTTGGAATGCTTTTCAAATTTGTTTGACTGCCAGACAGGCAGACAGAGTAAAAAAATGTACCTTACTTTGTGTGCATGTGCGATCGGGACTAGATTCGTACAGTTTGCCAAATTCAGAGCCAAGTACTGCTAAACTCCAGGTTCGTGTTCCGATTCATGTTTCGATTTGTGTTCTACACTTTTCAAAAATAACGTCCAATTTAAATGAAGTTCCTCGATCATATTATGGACTGACGTCTGGAGACTAACATGCAGAGTGAACCTATTGCTTTACCGCAGTATGCGCTGTGAGCGTGGGGTGACAACACACGTGAAGTTACTCAATGGGACACCGAATTTAGGTTGTATCCGGTTGTGAAAACTCAAAACCAGAACTCATTATTGATTTACTTGTCTATTTATGGATGAAAATAATATTTTGGTACCGTACGTATATGGTAAGTTTTTTTTTATTCTTTTTTTTACAAAATTAATCACAATTATAATATTCAACAATCTGCTTTCAAGCCCACCTGCTTGCACAGTGCCTCCCAGCGGTTGTTCATGCTTGCCAAATCTGCTTCATCGAAGCAGCCAGAGCAGGCCCTGCCTGGGACTGCAGTGCTTCTCCACTCTCAACAATTCCCTGCAGGTTCTTCTGCAGCACTCGTGCATCGTTCAGCAGAGCCTGGCATTGACAATGAAATCTATCACATTTCTTTCCTTCAAAATTCTCATGCCTGGAAATGCATATGGTTTCATTGTCTATGAGCGGCACTCCATTTTTTTTTCTTTTAACACCGACGCAGATTCTGAATGCCATTTCATAATACGTTTTCATCTAGCATATCAATACTTCTCGCTCTTTCTTGAGCCTCGATCTCTGTGTTAAAAAAAAAAACTAATAATAACGGTCCGCGTTCAACCAGCTCATGCAAGGTGGTCTACACGTGGGTGGCCCTCATGGGACGCCAACTACCCAGAGATTTAGGTTCTAAGTTTTTCCATCAAAGCCGGATCTTTCTGAGGCCAAATCAACACATGCTTATTCATGACAATAAATATTCCAGATATAACTAATCTTAAAGACCTTACGGTTGACAGGATAGCTCAAAAACAACTCACTTGCCTTCAAAGCCATCTTGTCTCATTCAATTTCTTAACCAATTGTACATTCTGATCACCATGGTACTTCACAGGTAGGGCCTTGCATCAATCAGTAAGCCATTCATTGGAAGGACATAGCTTGCTGTCCAGCCTGCTAGCATTCGCTTGTAGGCATTAAAGATCTCACTGTACCTTTCGAAGACGAGTGCGTTGTGTGCCAATACATTTGCCACATTCTAAATTCCTGCCCTGATTTAATTGGGGGGCACTGCATCAGCACCCGAACAGACCCTCGTCCCCCCCCCCCCCGCCCCATGCCCAGAAATGATGCACAGCCAGATGCTACACATTATGCAACAATGAGTCTCAAAATTGTTCCCAAGATTATACATCCCAAAATAATGAATGGCCAGTTAATAAGCAGAATGAGATGGAAAAAAGTGATTTATTTAACGAATTACACAACACGGGGATGGTGTAACATCACTCAGTTCACTATTAAAATGATTCATTTTGCTTCCATTTTGGACTGTTGAAAGTATGACAGACACATCGGAGTAAAATGGGGAGAAATGGATTTTCCCAATAACCCAACCTGTTACTCAGCGGAGTGCAGCAAGCATTCTGTCCACAGATCAATATCCTCAAGCCTTATTTGAGTTCATGCAAACACAAGCTTGTGGTCACAGCCCTCCTGGTTTGCCATCGATAAGCACAGGCATTATCGAGAGATCAATGGAATCATGTGGCTAAAATGCTTCCGGCGAAGATGGAACGAACGAACTCCACAGTTGAAAGATGGAAAAGATGGTAAGAAAGACACAGGGTTTGCATTTTACCAAATGGCCTCGCATGCAGTCGTCACACAATAGCTTATTTGGGCATTGTGATGTCTTCCCACTTTCTGGACATGATAAACCTCAGTTTGTTGGTGCTTGAACTGTCTGCGGGCATATATTATCACTGCGTTTTGGATAAAAATAATTTGTTGATATTTATTGCTTTCACCTGTGAACACTGTGACTAATTAGGACTGAGTCGGGTTTGCGCAGGAAGTTGAGGGTTTACAAAGTTGGGGGTACCATGGAGACACAGCTGTGATAGTTGGAATGGCCTTCGTCAATGTTACCAAACTTAAAAAGGAATAAGCATTTGCAGTGTGGCGAGCATGTTTCACAAAAAAGCAAAATATGTTTTATTAAATTTACCAAAGGGACAAGGACCCCATGGCCGAGGCCTTCAATACTCGTAGACTCTCAAACGGAGGGATTCAGCAAGAACAGTCTGGTGCGCACGACTTAGGGAAGAGTATCAGATGGACATTCCCCGAGGGTAGAATTGGCCAACTGTCACGTGAATTTTTCCTGCTCTTTATTGTCCGTTTGGTATTTCGATAAGTGACCGGGCCAAGATACATATATACATACATGATGGTGGTTTTCAAATCACACAAAACATGTGAATGTCAAGTGAATATAATGCAGATTGTGGTCACATACCTGTTTGTGACGTCCCACTTCCGGTCAGGTGGACACAAATTGTTTCGCAACATTTCCCATTTGAGTCAATATAACAATATGGTCTTCAAGACAAATGTTCACAACCATCTCAGATCATCCCCAATCCAAACCATGATCTTTTATATACTCGTTAACTCCCACTACCCCTTCTCCCCCATGCTTGGCCTTCAGCTCTGCTATTGGTGTTTTCCCCCCCCCCCCTCTCTGCTGGTTCCTTTTGTCCAATTGCGTCCTGATCTGTTCAGTGTACTCATAGGCCGACTCGCTCTTCCATGAGCCTCGACTTTGTATAATAATGTTGCAGTTCTAGGACCGCATGCCTCCAAGGCAATGGCATCCAACATATATTGGTCCAAAGACAGTTATTCCATTAATATACGTTTAGATAGTCCCTTCCCTTTTGTCTAGTGGGTCAAATGGGACGTGCGTTGCAGGGATCTCATAGCTGGGTTTGCTTACACCACTAAACTTCATTTCTACTCTTCTTTTCTGCTTATCCTGAGATAAATCCCAATTTGTGTCCTCGCAGAAGCCATCACATGCAGCACGTGCCGCGGCCGGGGGAGGGAATAGAAAACCGCAACGACACCATGAGCATCGACAGCGCAGCTGCGAGGAAACGGCGATATCCTCGGACGAACCTCTGCCGCAAGCTCGAGATGATCGTCTGACGTTTCCAATGATCTGGGATGAGATTGCCGGTTGCATTGAAAAGGCATACAAATGAATATCTCTTAAAGAGGCTGCACGGATGTGGTTTTGCACAACACAGAAGCAAATGACCCAATATCGCAAGAAGCATGGCTAGTAGCTTGGTGCCAATAGCCACATCGTCAGAGGCCGATAATAGTAAAACGACAACCACGCCACGTTGTGCATGCTACGGGAGGCGCGTTCTGTTCGACCTATTTCTGGATTTAATTAGATTGGCTTCTTCTTTCCCTCCAAACCCCATTTAATTATTATATCCGATCGTTTCCCTCAATCCCGACACAGATCGGTGTTAGCTCCACGCACACGATAGCAGAACCGGCGAATGAGAGCGCTGACCCGTGGGCCAAGGTGGATCCAAGCGTACTGCGCAAAACATGCATGGATTTATCCTAACACTTTACCGTCGGTCCTCGCTGGCGGCCACGGGTGTTCCCCACAGACGGTGGACGTTTCCTCGCCTCTCGCCAGTGAAGCCGCGATCAGGCAGAAGCGTGTTGCGCAGTCCAGATTGCTCGGGCCACGTGACAAATCACGGAGTAGGCATTGATCAGTGCTAATCAGAGACGCCCGGGCAGGCATGCGGGACGCACACCCTCGGCCGGGCGTCAGGGCATGGCCGGGGGTTCTTGCAAGGCAATTCATGACGCGGAGTTCGGTGAGGCGATTCATATCATGACGTGAGGTCGGAGCGAGACATTTTCACGGCTTGGGGCCATCTTGCCAGAAGTGGAATGTTGCCGCTTCCGGCCATAGCGGCCAGGCCACACGGGGGTCGGGGCCAATTAAAAGCGCCCGATTTGGGTAACGACGCATCACTCCGGGGTAGCCCCCGCCGCGGGGCCTATAAAGGTTGGAGCGGGGCCGTTTGTTCTCTCTCTCTTCTTCCTTTCTTCGTCTCCCGCATGCACTGGACTTTGTCATCGCCTGGACTCCGCCCTACTGTCATCATTGCCTGGACTCCGCCCTCCTGTCATCATCGCTTGGACTCCACCCTTCCCAACTCAAGTCTCTCCTTCACGCCGACGGTCGCGTCTCAACACTAGCTGCATGAAGCCCCACGAAGCGAGAGACGACGTGCCAGCTGTCAGGAGATATCGCGCCACGGAGCAGCCACCAAACGTATTGGTGGCACGTTCGGGCAATCAATTGTACAAGGTACCGAGAGACCGTAGCCTCAACTCCTCTCCTTCTTGCTTCAATAACTTCTCTTCATTGGGTTTTGTGCGTGTGTGTGTGGTGTGTGTGTGTGTGTGTGTGTGTGTGTGTGTGTGTGTGTGTGTGTGTGTGTGTGGTGTGTGTGTGTGTGTGTGTGTTGGCCTGGCGCCTGTCCCCGTAAGTTAAGATTGCAGAAGAATATTATTGCGCGTTAAGTCTCCTCTGTGTCCGCTTTTGTAAGTTGCTTGTATATTGCCGCACCTCTCACCGTTCTTTCTATCCCTGCATTACACACCCCAATAAAACTATTAAATGTGCCACATACCTTTCCTCGCCCCATTGTAAATAAATCATTAGAAATGTTCCCAGCTCGTGTTTGTCTTTTCCTTCATTGATCCAGCATGGTCCGAACCCTAGCATAGCCGGGACTTTATTCCCAACGATCCGTTCTTTTCAGCCGTACGTTCCTTGGCAGTGTTGCTTGGCTGCATCCGATCAGGTAAAGTGATCAGATTCGGACAAGGCGTACCGAGGTGTGTTCCCCGGTAATTTAATCACATGATTAATTAGATAACCCGGTTAACCCATAGACGGGAGGACCCTAGGTCACGTGGTTGAGTTATTGGCATCCACGGTCGGTTAGCGACCTGCCGCGTCACGGAATTTCCGTGTGTGACGGCCTGCAATTCCGGGGAGTCTGGTGGGAACCCGGATAGCTCCTCCCCCACCCCTCGTGGTCTTCTCACCCGACCCCGGCCCGCAACAATATTATATATATATATATATATATATATATATATATATATATATATATATATATATATATATCTTGTCTAACAAGGAACTTCAGCACAGAAGGAAGCAATTAGCAATGGTTGCCAACCTATGGTTGTTTGCTGTGTTTCGCAGCATGAATGCTGAGTTTGCTGTGTTTTTGCT
>CM068967.1:28406109-28418222 GCA_035128595.1 Eptatretus atami
GTGTGTTTGGTTGCTGTGTTAAATGCTGAGCATGAAGCAGCACGGACGCTCTAATCATTACACCACCGAGCATAGTTGGGTTATTGCCGTGGGCTGAGATTGTTGGTCTTAGATTTTGGAGACAAGAGCTGTGTTCACACAGCTAATCCATATAAGCTTGTCCAGAGTAATTTCCAGAAAAAAAAGGTGCTCCGCAGTAAAAAATTTGTCTTCACATTAATATATTTAATACGAGTCAGGCAGCAGATAGTGTATTAGTTGGCTTCTAGAGAAGGCTTGGTGGTGGATCATGTATAAGGGCAATCAGCAGACCCGAGAGATACACGTTACCCCGATGTTCATCATTTTAATGTGCATGCTGCAAATGTTATATCGCCTGCGGAAAACTCAAGCTCTCCATCCTCTGCAGTGGTGAGAGGCAATCATATTACCTCAAGATAGGGTTATTGTCATGGGCCAAGGAAGCATGTTGACAACCGTGCGATAATTGCTGCAGGAAGCGCCTTTGGAGGAAGCAAGTCATGCCCCTCGGACAGAGAATCAGGTTGGAAAAAATGTTTACACCGAAGTCACTCGTACTACAAATCCATGAACCCGGAAGAATAAACAGTCTCAAGTTTTGACGTATAAATGTGTGTTCACACAGAGTTCAGCGATCAAAACTTCAGATTTGCTCTGAACTAACCCTTCTGTGTGAACACACCTGAGGACTTGGAGGGTAAAGACCGTGAACGTGAATGAAGGAGTCCTTCTAGATAAACCGAATATTTTACTCTCATTCAAATTTAATCAAGCTGCATAAATGTTGGCGTTGGAAGCTGAGATGCACAAGAATGAGGAGCATAAGTTGGATCAGTGTATGATTACTTATATATCTATTATAAGTACCCCTGCGTATATATATATATATATATATATAATATATATATATACTATACACAGTACATGCACGAGTATATAGGTTCATGGGAAAGCACAGCAACAGAGGGTGAAAAAGCAAGTGTTATGAACAGTGAGACACAAGAAGAACAAACGTGTGTGTGGAGTGTGGTGAGTGTGTGAGTGAAGTGATGTGAGTGAGTGAGTAGTGAGTGAGTGAGTGAGTGAGATGAGTGAGAGAGGAGAGAGAGGAGAGTAGATGAGAGAGTGAACGGTAACCAGCATGCAATCACATGAGATTTGGCAGCAGCACCTGCTTGAAAGCTGGAATGAAGAGTGTCAATTGAATCAAGTCATAACACAAACTGAGAAAAGAGAGGAATAAAGGAGTGTAGATGTGCAGTCAATCTTAATTTTGGGAGTTTTGAAACAGGGGGTTCATGGAAGAACATGTGCATCCTAGAATACTGCTGAGGGGGGAGACTCGGTGAACAAAGACAGCTAAGCTGGAGAACAAGCGGAAGTGGATATGAGGGGGTAAGATGGAGATGATGGGTTGGTATCCGAGATCTGAAGAGAAAGACGAGTTGAACATATTGGTTCGAGCAGGTCTGCATGAGCTGTTTTGAGGTGATGAGGAGAGAAGAGAAGAGAGAGAGAGAGAGGAGAGAGAGAGAGAGAGAGAGGAGAGAGAGAGAGAGAGAGAGAGAAAGAGAGAGAGAGAAGAGAGAGAGAGAGAGAGAGAGAGAGAGAGAGAGAGAGAGAGAGAGAGAGAGAGAGAACCGGATAGAGAGTTTGCCGGCATTCAGCAGAGATAGATGACTTGACACCACAATCACTTTGAAGAAGGAAACCAGTTGGAGGAGTCAGGCTTTGATTAGCAAGATGATGTTTCTGGTTTGCTTTGTGATAGGACACACACTTGTTTTGAGCTCCATTATTGTTTGGACAGACAGACAGATAGATAGACAAGCACACAGACACACATCGCTCACAGTAATGGCTTATTGCCTCAGGATGGGCATGTGCACACAGTTGTTGTTGCAATTTAGTTCATAGCTTCCTGCTTTATCAAAAGAAAAACAAATGCAGTGATATAGCCTCATTCAGGTTAAATGCAAAGCCTGGAGATTCTGTCTCTGACTTATTGAGACTTAAAGATCCAACAGTCGAAGCAAAATCATCGCACATAAAGAATTCCTGCCGTTGCACTACATTGGCACAGAAATAAAATAGATTCGACAAACACATGCTTCTTACTCTGTCGCTTACACCAAAATGGAGAAATTAAACTTCTGTGGACTCTCATTCCATAAACTGCATAAGGGATATTTGTTACCGTATGCCGAACTGGTGAAAATCGTCCTCCCCAACCCCACACCACCACCACCCACCCAAACACCCCCACTATTCCAGCGTGAGAAACAAAATGACATTTCCAGCTAGTGCTGCCTGCACTTGTATCACACTCACCGAGCATTGCTGAAGTTGCTTTTCTAGGACAACCACATCCCCTGCAGCAATGGATTCCTCTTCCAAGAACTTCTCCACATCATCCATCCACTTTGTCAGCTCCTGGCATTCCATCTGGAGAGAGAGAGAGAGAGAGAGAAGAGAGAGGCAAGTACAGAGAGAGAGAGACAGAGAGACCAGGGAGAGAGACGAGAGAGACAGAGAGACACAGGGAGAGAGAACAGAGAGAGAGAGAGAGAGAGGCAGAGAGGAGAGGAGAGAGACAGAGAGACACAGGGAAGAGAGAGAGAGAGAGAGAGAGAGCAGAGGAGAGAGAGAGAGAGACAGAAGAGACACAGGGAGAGAGAGAAGAGAGAGAGAGCGAGAGAGACGAGAGAGAGAGAGAGAGGAGAGAGAGAGTGAGAGAGAGAGAGAGAGAGAGAGAGAGAGAGAGAGAGAGAGAGAGACAGAGAGAGGAAAAATAAATAAATAAAACAAAGTTACTATATATCTTGGCAAGGATTCCAACACATCATTATCTATTACAATAAATATTCACGATAGTAAAATTAAGCACCTAGAAGACCAGCTTTTTTTTTTAATCAACAACAGCATGACTATGATTTACAATTTGAACCCACTGTAATTGGGCCAACAAAAGTGACAGAAAATGTCAAGAAATCAATATTTATGATCTTGGGGGCAAGTCCAAATCACTCAAGAGGGGAAAAGAAAACTGTTCAGAACAAACATTTGGGCTTTAAAAATGCCATGGCCACAACATCTCCAAATCAAGCCGTACTCGTGCCCTTTCAATGCAGCGTTTGATTGGCTGAACGTGCCAAGACTGCGTTTGATCGTGGCCAATCAGAATGCCAATTAGACAATGAGTGAGCCAACTTTGCCTTTCTTCCAGCTGCACCCCCAAACCCTTGCCAAACCATGCTGCAAGAATAAGCTCTCGATGAGTTTATGTTGAACGAATCTGGTTCATAATAAGGATGAAATCAAAACATGATTAGGATTGTGGAACATTGTAGAACATTGTAGATTAGGAGTGCAAAAATGTTTGAATAGATAAGGAGAATGTGAAGGACGGGAAAGCTTGATGCCTGGTGTTGGCTTAATGG
This sequence comes from Eptatretus atami, assembly GCA_035128595.1. Lineage (NCBI taxonomy): Eukaryota > Metazoa > Chordata > Myxini > Myxiniformes > Myxinidae > Eptatretus > Eptatretus atami. The sequence continues at coordinate 28,409,571 of CM068967.1, forward strand.
TTCGGGTGGTGGGATTGGGATCCTCGAATCTTGAGTTCAAATCCCACTCAGATGTTGTATTAATACCAGGTGGGGTTGACTCTGCCTGTCATCCTTCCGAGGTCAGCAAAATGAGTGCCAGCTTGCTGGTATCCTGTGTCGGAGTGTCGACCCGTCCACTATTGCATCCAATAGCCAAGGAGACTGCTTCGGCAGCACCAATGCTCTGTCCAGAGTATGGTCCCAATGGATGGATGGAAGCTTGGTTGGCAGTGTGCTTATCAATTAGCTGTTGAAACTGTGAGTTTGCAAATGTGATGGGATTTAAATGAAAAACTGTCCTTCTGAGGCAGTGTCATGACATGGGGCACCGTATCTAAGATGAGGTCATAATTCAGGTGGAAACAAAGCTGACTGCCCCATTTTGATTGTGGACGTTAAAGATCCAATGCTACATCTGAAAAAAAGGTTCGCCATTGTGTGCCGGCATCCTGATTAGTTCCCGGACACAAGTTTAAATGTGATGAGAAGTTTAAGCAAAGTTACTTGATAAATTGAGTTAGTGGGGTACAAATGTGGCACAGGTTTGACGGACCAGATGGCCACATCGAAAGTTACTTTGGGTATCTTTGTCTAATCCGATGTACCATTCACTGTGTTACAGTGTCCATTCTGCTGAAGCAGTTTCTTGGCCTGGGGTCATGCTGGACAGTTTGCCATCCCTCTCCTAGCAGTAGTTCAGGCAGGAATTTGTTCATGGTGCCAGCGCCATAGCTCGCCTACTCTTCGTGAAGGACACCGTGGGACCTTTAATGTTCAATAACTACTGCCGACCGACAGGATGCTAGTTTAACATCTATCCGAGGGACAGCACAAACATGGATGAATCACCGTGCATGTGAAACACTGGGATGACAGTTAATAGATGGGCCGAGATTAAAATCCAGACCAGATGGATTTGAGGTGAGTGTGTGTCAGCCCAGATATTTTTTGTCTGTGCTTGTAAACTGTGTATAGTCTTAAATACAGTAATGATAAATGTTGACACCGAAGAATCATTTAGAGTTAAGTAATTGAGCCAAACTGGTTCCAGTATTGTCTTTTTTCATCAAAGATGGTTCCTTCGTGTCGAGTGGAGACCATACCTTAAGCTTATGTTGTTGCTCTTCCAGCTCTGTAAGTGCTTGCAAATAATCCTGCAGCTTGATCGTCATGGCTCCCCACTGCTCCTTCAGTCGCTGCAGCTCCATCAGACGACCACTCGACCCTTCACCCGGAGATTCCCGGCATTCCTTTTCTACTGCTGCAAACACGGCATCTAACGTCCCTTGTCGGCCGTGGAAAGCCGACTGCAGGGACTGGAGAGAAAGCACAGATAGACGGCAGTTGAGTGAAGGTGTGTTGAAAATGGAAAACCCCAAACCGGCCTTTATTTGAGTCCACTGCAGGATGAAGATCTCCATCAACCCACATTCAAGGGTGCTTGGAATATTCGTCACACTTGGCACAAAGTTTGGGTTGGTGAGAGTGAGCAACTATGGTCATTGAAACCAATGTTAGCTAGTGGAGCAAAAGCTCGAACAAACAGCCAGTTCAAGGTGTTTAGAACGATGGAATAATATTCGTTCACAAACTTGAAATACGTATTCATACCCAAGGGAAACAGTTGTATTTAAAATTTTAAAGAATCTAAGTCTCATGGGACCATAAAATCAATGTCTCATGCCAGGTGCTGATAAATAAGCCCCTAACAGGTGGAATTATCAAACCATCACCATGACACAGCACCTGGATGAAAATTCTGAATATCACAAGAGTCAAGGTTCACCTGCCTGAATTTACTATTTGTACACAAATTTAAAATAGATATATATATATATTTAACTTAGGATGTTTAGTGTTGAGAGAAAACTCCATTCCATTAAGAGAACTAGAACGGCACTCACGAGAGTGCATACCTCCGCCAGGCTGAACAGTTTAAGTTTTGTATCCACTGATAGGCCGGATCTGGATCCGGACCTGAACCAAATTCGAATCGGCTTGTTCTTGTCACCTATCCAACTCGTCCACCAAGTTTTGTCATAACACGTCCACAACTTTTTGAAATATCCTGCTAGATGTATATCATTTTTGGTGCCATCGCTCAATGGTGAAAAATCGCTTCAAAAAATAAATAATTCTCATATCCGGATCTGGATTCAGATCTTCACCAAAATCAAATAGATTTGTCAGTGTCACACACCCAACGTGTCCACCGAGTTTCGTCCAAGTCTGTCCACAACTTTTTGAGATATCCTGTTCACAGACAAATAAACACACAGGTGTGAAAACAACCTCCATCCACCTTCGATGGCGGAGGTAATAAAGGCCAAGACAAAGGCACAACAAATAAAGTTTAAGGTTACACACATTCCAGATACTAGTGCATGCCGTAGGTGCGTGCCCGTATGTGCGTGGCCGTACGTGCAAACAAACAAAAAAAAACTTTCAAACCGCGTGCCAGAAACAACAACCACACAGGCCGTTCCTTCGCTCTCACGTGCCCGTACGTGTGTGGCCGTACATGCAAAAAAAATAAAAATAAAAAAACTTTCAAACCGCGTGCCAGACACAACAACAACCACACAGGCCGTTCCTTCGCTCTCGCGTGCCCGTACGTGCAAAAAAAACCTTTCAAACAACCACACAAGCCGTTCCTTCGCTCTCGTAAACGACGACTGGATTGGGGCATTGTGTTTAAGAAAATCGAGAAAGTACAGAAATCGAGAAAGAAAGAAATACAGTAAGTCGATAAAATCGAGAAAGTACAGAAATCGAGAAGAAAGAATACAGTAAGTCGATAAATCGAGAAAAAATCGAGAAAAAAATACAGTAATCGTCACTATCCAGAAGTCCGGAAGTTAAGTCTCACTGTCCGGAAGTTCGCATATCGCAGTTACGATTATTCGCAATTTAGTTTTAATGGCCAATTATTCAATTAGCGCCAACGTATTTTGCCTTTCTCGATGTCATCGCAAAAAAACACAAAGAGAAGAGAAAAAAAACTTACGCGCAAAAAAAAATTCCTTCCTGCTTCGGAGCATACCAGCTAACTCTGATGTTACCAAAATTTATGCACCGTCTAATAATATGGAATAGGCAAAGCCTAGAAGCGAACGTAGAATTCTTCTTACATCCGCTTCTTAAATATATCAAATTAAACTCTTTTTGCTATGAAAAAAAAATATTACCTTAACATTACCTTCACACAACAACTACACCGCCAAGAACAGGATCTTATCTAAAAAAAATAAATACTAGAACCGAACGTAGTATTCTCTTACATTCGCTTCTGACTTACCTATAACTTGTTCACAACTGTATACGCAATTTCCGGTTACTTCGGCCTGGATTCGGATCAGCGATCAATAACGTAAATCACGATTAAAAATTATTTTTTGATGATCGGGAGATATCTTTATTAAATCAGTGGAGGAAATATACACATGTCTGATATTATTGGGTCTTTCATGTCTCCGACGATGCCTTTATCTCCGGCACGCATCATTCCCCATGACAAAAACCGGAAAAAAAAAACGGAAGCAAAGGGTCATAGCCAACGACGGATTCCAAATTGCAGGGTATTGTGTTGTGTTGTTGTTGTTTCCTATTCTCTCATGTGCACGCGTTAAGTAATATCACAAGATAGAAATAAAACCCAATCGTGTTTATACACCGCACAGCGTTTAAAAAATATACAATCAGAGATGGGGAATTCCCGCCATTGAAAAATAATTGAAATCAGAAAAGCGTTTTTCCATTTATTACAAAAAACATTTTTTTCAAGATGGCCGCCCCAGTCGGCCATCTTGGATCTGGCCACGCCCAAAATCAATAGGTTCGTCCTTTTCAGGTGGTACATGTGTGACCCAAATTTCAAATCGATATGGCGAAAAAACATTTTTTCAAGATGGCCGCCCCAGTCGGCTATCTTGGATCCGGCCACGCCCAAAATCAATAGGGTTCTTTCCTTTTCAGGTGGTACATGTGTGACCCAAATTTCAAATCGATATGGCAAACAGTTATGAGTTATCGCACTCACGGCTATAAATGTTGACACCAGCCAGCCAGCCGGACGGACGGACCGCCCCAGTCGGCCATCTTGGATCCGGCCCCGCCAAAATCAATAGGGTCATCCTTTTCAGGTGGTACATGTGTAACCCAAATTTCAAATCGATATGGCGAACAGTTTATGAGTTATCGCACTCACAGCTATAAATGTTGACGCAAAGCCAGCCAGCCGGACGGACGGACGACTGCCCCAGTCGGCCATCTTGATCGGCCACGCCCAAAATAATATGGTTCTTCCTTTTCAGGTGGTACATGTGTGACCCAAATTTTCAAATCGATATGGTGAACAGTTTATGAGTTATCGCACTCACAGCTATAATATTGACGTCCAGCCAGCCGGACGGACGACGGACGGACGGACGCCCCGGGTGACAACAATATCCCCTCCGCCACGCGGCGGGGGATAAAAACCGGAAGCAAAAGGGTCATAGCCACGACACGGATTCCAAATTGCCAGGGGTATTGTGTTGTTGTTGTTGTTTTCTATTCTCTCATGTGCACGCGTTAAGTATGAAGCTCACTGCGTTCGCTATGAAAACGATCATAATTGGGGCATTGTGTTTATCTATAAATGCGCATAAGTAATCGAGAAATTATTAGAATACACGAAGTCATCATTATCCGGAAGTCCGTACGTTGTAACCCGTAATGGGGAACGCGTTGAGGTTCTCTTCCCCATCGGCCACGCCCACGCAACAACGTGTCCTGTCATTGCTTTGGTAAATAAATGGCCATAACTTGGGAAGCACTTGTCCGAGTAATATCAAACCTTGAAAAGGCACATCCTCAGGTCCCAGCAATATACCTGGCAAGTTTCAATTAGATCGGACCAGTGGTTGTCAAGAAACAGCGGTCACACACACAGACACAGACACACAGACACACAGACACAGACTGACACAGACACACACACACACACACACACACACACACACACACACACATTGCTGGAATTATAGATAGATGACCAGAAATGTCCATATATCAATGTTGGGTTCCTGATACATTTGGTAATTGGTAATTGAAATAAAAACGTTCACGATGGAATAATATTGTTGAAGTTTCCACACTGCAAACAAAACGATATTGAACATTGGACGAGAAAGGTTAAAGGTAAGCATGCCACACTTTTAATTCTATTATTGGGGTTCAATACGCTGAGCCCTCACACAAGGTGTGAACATAAGACCCCCAACATTGTGACATCGTATACCACAGATAATTATCACCATATACAACCATTATCTTATCTCCACGCCCCCCCCCCCACTGTAACCCGCCCCCTCTCCTGTAACCCTCCTCAAGTCAACCTCTTTCAAAGTATACCATTTTTCATTCCTGATAATTTGGGCTGTATCCATCCATCTTTTTCACCCCCTGTGCTCTCCCCGAACCCTCATTCTTCCTTGCATCCTTATTTCTCAAGTCTCCCTCATTTTGCCCTCAAACCTGCTGTTGGTACGTTTCCCCTCTCTTTCTGCTGTTATTTTTGTTCTGTTACATCCTTATCCGTTCTATATTGCAGTCCTTGTCCTCCATGAGCCTCCACTTTGCATACAAAAAAAAATCCGTTTTGCATCACCCTTGCAAGTGGTTGCATATTTGCTATGCAAATATGAAAGGATCAAAATATTTCTGAGCTGCGATATATGCCTATGGCGTGTGTATGTGTGTGTGTGTGTGTGTGTGTGTGTGTGTGTGTGTGTGTGTGGTGTGTGTGTGTGTGTGTGTGTGTGTGTGTGTGTCAGTATGTATCCATCCATCCATAATTGGTGCTGCTTAAGCAGTCTCCTTGGCTATTGGTACAATCCTGGACAGGTCGCCACTCCAACACAGGATACCAGCATGCTGGCACTCATTTTTGCCAACCTCAGAAGGATGACAGGCGAGAGTCAACCCCACCTGGTAAAAATTCAACAGCCAAGGGGATTTTTTTTAACTCAGGATCCTTGAATCCCAAGCTCACCACCCTAACCATTAAGCCAACACCAGGCATGTGTACAGTATGTTTGACTGTTTGTATGTTTGTATGTATGTATGTGCAGCATGTATGTATGTATAAATATATATCAAACCCATCACGTCTTGGTACCAGGAAGCAAGTACCACATCAGCTATTGCTGCATGCATCCTGACCAAGAGGAAAAGCCTGCACACATTAACCTGTCTGTCTGTGGTACAGAAAACATTCTTAATTTAATAGACCAGTTCACCTGTGAATATCGCCTCTCCAGGTCCACTATGGATGCTCCCCTCCGGGGTAGACTGGTCTATAAAATTGAGAATTTTATGAGAATGAGAATTATCTTCCGGGATTAGGTGCAGGAATCGGGCTGTAGCTCTGCTGGGCTCATGCCTGATAGGTTGAGCCAATGCAACTGTTTTGTCCCAAGATATATATATATATTCAACATGTGGGGAGCATGACAAGCACTCACCCGATCTCCAATGGACGTAGTTCTGCACATGCGCACACCAAAGCATCACTTCCGACATGGAGGCATCAACCCGGCCACTCATGTCAAAAAGACAGAGATTTTATGGTCTCTATTGGTTAAACCTCAATGGAGTTGCCTATCCAGATTACGGGTTTATTTACTCTTGTCAGGATGACATACCGTATAACCATATAACCAATGATGACCAAAGTCATCGTTTAAGTTCCAGTCATACCTCCTGGCTTGGATGGTGAGCATCACCATGGATTAAGTTTCGCATGGTAAAATTGCATAATACGCAAAGAACAACAGTCTGTCTGCCACTCAGACAAGAGTGCCCGCTAGTGCAAATCAAGAGACAGGAAGGCACGTGGTGCGATCAGTGGTGAAATCAACATGTGTGGAGTGTGACGAGCTCTCCCGCATCTCCAATGGACATAAATCCTGCACATGCGCTCACCGTTGTTTAAATTCCAAGTGCTTGTAAAATGAAACAACATGACCGTAATGTTGTTATTTGCGGATAAAACCGTTTTGAGACGTAATCAGTGCTAATGCTCACTATTAAAGCTAGGAGGTACAAACTGGAATAATATTAATATATATATCTATCTTATATCTTATATCTTATATCTGCTGGGCTCATGCTCATGTTATATTATATGTGTATATATATATAATATATATAATATATATATATATATATAATATATATTGTTCCAGCTGTGGAAATTCGCAGAGCACCATAAAGGATATCCCCAAGATCAGTTATATCGCTAAGTGTGTGTTCAGTTAGATTTCCCCACGTTGTCTAAGGGGATTATTCGTGTGGAAGGGCTGTGATCTTTGAGTTAGCCGTTATTCTTTGCTATCGTTATTTGGACCAACCGCACCACCAACCACCTTTTTTACAAGCACCCAATCACCACCCTCACGACCACCACACATCGCCAACCACGCCACACTTACAACAACCACACACAACAATCACCTTCTCCACACCCACGCTACAACCCTCTCCGCATCAAAACCATCTCTGCCATGGAGAAAGAAGAAGGAGCTCCAACACCACGCATGGGATTTTCCTCTGCTTTCCCGTGCTTCGGGATGGGGAAAGGGCAGATTGAACCAGGGGACAAAGTGAAGTAGGGTGGGGGCCTGTTTTTGGGCGATAAATGGGCCCGGCGCCCCACCCTTGGAGCCAGGGCAGCAGATTCTTCTTCCCCGCAGGCCGCGAGGGGAGGGCGGGAGCGTTGGGAATAAAAGGCGGCGCTTAGACGCAGCGTAGAGAGCAGAGCTGCGTGGAGAGAACTGAGTCGAGAAGCGAAGGGAGTTGGTTGTTGGTCGGTCGGTGGAGGTCTCGGTCTGGGTGGAGCAGTCGGTCGTGGAGGTCTCGGTCTGGGTGAAGCAGTCTGTCGGTGGAGGTGCTTGAGAGGGTCCATCGAGGGTCGCCAACCAAGTCACCATGAGGGTGGAGGTAACCTGCGGCGGCCTCTGGGAGTCCCTTCGGTCAACAGGCTCTTGGACATAAAGGCCTACGGGTCCAGTCTGACTCCCTTGCCTTTGAGGGGGTCTTTCTTTGCTTTTATTTGTGTGAATGTTGTGGCGCCATGTCCCGCAAGTAGAACTGTGTAAGTGCTTGTAAATAATAATAATAGACGGTTGTAGTGCTTTTACCTTGCTCGTGTCTTGTCCCCTTCCCCCATTCATTGCATCCCTGTTTACGTGTGCATTATAAATAAATGTCCTTGTGTGAATGTTAACCCGTTTGTCGTGTCCTTTTTCCCCGATCACTGCTATCTTGCTCTCGGAATAATAGCGGGCTTTTTAATAGCCGATAAAAAATTGGTCCAGCGAGGTCTTGCGATAATACAACCGCTCGTTATCCCAGAACGGAACGAACCGCTTAAGCGGTTCGTGTCCAAGCAGGCCTCGCTGAGGTATGGTCTCTCGGTAGGCTGCCGCAGCGAATACTTAGGTATATCGATTATTCGGCGATTGACCCTGTCGCGCGGGGTAGCACATTGACTAGGCCGTGGTGTGCGCTTGGAGCACACCGTGACTGGTTTTCGGCGTTGTTCCGGAAAGTCGCGACTGAATTGTCCGTCCGGTGGGCGAGACGGGG
>CM068967.1:28423368-28437461 GCA_035128595.1 Eptatretus atami
TGTTTTACTACAAGGCCTGTGCCGGTCAGCTTCACCACCGGCCTGTTTTGCTACAATGGCCTTGTCTTGCATTGCCATGCCTTGTCTCCTGCCTTTGCCTTTGCCCCATGCCTGCTAGCCCTTTTCCTTGCATTTACCCCATTCTGTCCATTACCATGTGTGCCAGGATCATCGCGCGTGCTGCAGGGACTGCCCTTTAGGCAGCCGCATCACGGGACTGCATTGACGGCCCGTGCACCGTGTTGTCCATCCATACATCTGCACCACGGGACTGCATTTGTGCAGCCCGTGCACCGTTTTCTGTTCACTGTGCTCATTTCACGGGGGAGGCCTAAGACTGCGTTTGAGCAGCCGGCCACATTCCCTGTCACCTGCATTGGATTCATGAGCCAGAGACTGCGTATGAGTAGCCTGGCTCCCTACTTCACAAAATGGTCTGTGGGATGACATTGCTGTGTGTTTTTCTTTTCCCACAGAGTCCATCAGTCCTGGGCCATGGTGTAGTGTAAAATTATAAGGTTAAGGTCTACGAGAGACGACAGATAGAACAAAGTAACCAATCACTTAACCCTGCTTGCGTTTTCATTGCGTGCGGGAAAAAAGATTTTAAAAAAAAATTATATTGGTTTCCAGATGACTTCATCTCAATTTTTATGCTGGCCACCGACATCATTCCCCCAAGTCTGCCCTTTTAAATTGGCATTAAACATCGATGAGATTAATCAACTTACTGTTAAACCGATCTTAATCAACAATCAGAAAGTTGAAAAAGCTCAAAACATTCAGAAAAAGAACAGTTTTCATTACTTAAATTGCCAAGAGAGTAGAAATTCCATTTCGCAAAATATAGCGTTGCGAAAGATCAAAACTGACCGGAGAGCAAACCGTTCGAAGCGTCAAATTGGTCGACGGGAAGAGACGTACATACACAGGTAGGGAAAGCAGAAGTCGAGGCGGATTCGGAACAGACCAAGCACTCAAACACGTCCCTATCAAGGAGGAAGTCAGCGGCAAAGGTTCTGAAGGGAACAACCTGGATCCTGGAAAACAAAAACAAAAAACAAACAAAAACTAGAGTGCTCCCTCATAACCTCACAAAAATAGTAACATTTGCTCTGCGTTTAAGCCTACTTACTGTCTGAAAGACATAATGTGCACACATAGAAAAGAATTACCCAGCAAAATGATTTCTCACAAACAAGGATCATTAAAGAGGCAAAGCTTTTTTCTGCTCTTTAATAGCCAAAGAGCAAAACACGCAAAGGGCTAAGACAATATAAATTTCAAATGCGTACCATTGCTCCATATGAGCAGATCCACTTGGTTCAATTCTTACTCTGTTACTCTGCAGGCTAAAATCTCAAATGTCTATTCACAGCACAAATTCACCAAAGTAGTATGCACCAGCATGAATTCAAAGAATTACAGGGAAATCTATGCACAGGAGGGAGGCCATTTGGCCCATCATGCCTGCGCCACACCAAGAACCAGTGAATAAATCCTTCAATACCCCTCCCTTCGTTGCAGCCTTTTGCTGCAAAACCCACTGGTACTCATTCACTGACCTCAAAGTGATGGCAGGCTGAGCAACCCCCTGTTGTTAATCAGCGTGCCAATAGGGCTTGAACTCAGGAACCCTAGATCCCAAAGCCACCACCTAAACCGCTAAAAGCAACACCATGTTAACCAAGACAAAAATTAAAACCAATCCGGTCATTACAAATTTGATAGAAGAGAACCAATTGCACGCCCCATTCGGATCGGTCAAGTTCACCTGCAAGTTTACCTGTTAGGTATTTGTAAAATGCGGCCTCCGTTTCTGGAGATTCCTTCTTGAAGCTCATGAATCCAACATTTGATAAACACATCTGCACCAGAGGCATGCAAATGGAAGCATGGATGAGAGCAAGGATACATTTAAGACCAATCCATAAGGCCACTTTCAAACATCTGCCCTGAGTACATACAAAACTTGGGAGATCTTAAAAAAAAAAAAAGAAGAAAAAAAAAGGGAAGAATTGGGTTGAACAAACAGAGAAGGGAAACCTCAATGACAATGAGTTGAGAATCTTAAACAATGAAAAAAGAATTTAGGTTACCTCCATTTCCTGTTCACCAAGTCATTACCGGAATCCCATCTTAGGAAGTCAGTTGAAATCCAGAATGAGAAAGCATCTCAGAGCCTGCAGCAATTGGCCAACAGGGCTCTCGTCCCATTATCATGCACGATGACCATCAGAAGGAATTAGACAAAGAAAAAATTATGAAAAATACAACCACTCAGCTTTACCCACCGATCACACCTTGCACCCTTCTTCTTCTCTCCTCTTCCCTCTTAAGGGATAGGTCCGAATGCACCAAGCTTCTCCCTCCTTGACTACGATACTCCTCCCCTCCCTCTTCCTGACCAACTTCCACTCCACTCTCCACCCACTACTACCTTACTGATATCCCCCCCACACAATCCTCCCATCTTCAACTGTGGCTACTTCTTTTCCTCCATACCTTTCCCCTCAACCTTCTTACTCAAATTGCAATTCTCTTTCCTCCCATCCACACCAGTTCCAGGCCCATTTCACCGGCATTCCACCAATCTCCCATCAAGCTCAATCTGCACAATAAAACATAATTACATTATGACCTCCTCTGCCTGTTGTGCACCCCCATTTTAAAATCGCGCTTCAAAACCACCACCCTTCTAATGGTCATCCCGGAGCCTTATACCAGCAACTGCCCAAATAACAAGCCAAAGATGCAAGGGCAATCCCAGGACACTTGCACAAAAACATGCAAAACGCCGAACATCGCGTCTCTCGCACTTTGGTTTCTCCACCCTCTCCAATCATGCTCCAGTGTCTCGTCTTTCATCTCAAGGCGAAGATGTTTTTCCCAGTATGGGAATCAACAGAATCATGCACAGGCTGCAAGACATCCCGGCCTGCTCACTGCCTTCCTGTGTCAAGGAAGGTAGCATGAAACAAATAGCTGTGTTATCTCAGAAATCTGGTGGAATTGAGAGGGTTCCAAGGCCCATGATGTTATAAGAAAAAAAAAAAAACAACATTTCGGACCCCATTCAGCAAAACTTGCAAATGCCAGTCACCCTTCGAATGAGCGATAAATGCCACTTGAAGTTTTCTTCATACTACAAGTTGCGAATCTTACAGAAATTGACCATTACAAGACAGGAGCTGTGAAACATACATCCAAATGATTTACAGTGCCTTCAGCAAGTATTTCCAACCCCTACCTTTTGTCACTTTCTTTTTGGTTACAGCGTGAATTTAAATGGATTAAATATATTTTTGCGCTGATTACACAAAATACCCCATAATGGACAAAATTGAAAAATGCTTTCAGAAATGTTTAACAATACAAACGGAAAATTGAAATGCGTGCGTCAATAAGAGTCAACCCAAGGTCAATACCTTTAAACACCTATTACAGCTATACAGCTTTGAGTCTCTTAGGTATGTTCTAAATAGCTTGCATTTGCCTTGGTTGCTAATGGCATAGAGAGGTGGCCTTGGGATCCGAGGATCCTGCGTTCAAATACCACTCAGATGTTGAATTAATACCAGTGGGTTGATTCAGCTGTAATCCTTCCAGGTCGGGAAAAATGAGTGCCAAGCTTGCTGGTATCTTTGTGTCGGAGTGTGACGCTCAGAGATTAGCCTAATAGCCAAGGAAACTGCCTTAGGCAGCACCAACGCTCTACACAGAGGTCTGGGTCCCCATGTTTTGTGTTGTATCGCTTTGCACATCTGGATTTGAGTTTTCCCCTTCTTCCTTGGCAGATTTGCCCCAGCTCGTTCAAGTTAGGATGGGAGAATCGGTAAAAATTTCAAGTCCTCCAAAATTCTCATGGATTCAAGTGGCCTTTTGCTGGCCACTCAAAGCCTTCCACGATCTTGTTCTAAACCTTCCGTGTGCTTGGCTTATGCTGGTCATTTCCCGTGGGAACGTAAAATCGTCCACAGCAGCCAAAGATGTCATTCTGGGGAAGCAGTTCCCTCAAGGGATTTGCTCTCGAGGATTTCATTGTCCTTCTTCATTACAAGTTTCCCATTCCTGCAGCTGAACATCCACATGCTGCCACTCCTGCTTCATGGTATGGATGTTTAGATGGTGATTAGCTTGCTGGTTTTCCGCCAGAGTAACGCGCTTGCATTCAGCCAAAACTTCATTCATCTCATCAGACCACAGAATATTTTCCAATGCTCTCAGAATCTATACGTGCTTTTTGGCAAACTTCAGGGCATCCTATGTTGCCTTTATCTCAGAGGGCTTCCGTCTTGCCACTCTCCCATAAATCCTTAGATTGTAATGCTGCAGAGATTTGTCTTCCGCAGACTCTGCATTCCTCAACCAAAGAACTCTGTATCCTGTCCAGGTGTCATGGGGTCGTTGTCACCTCCCTGGCTAATTCCTTCTTGCCCTTGCTTCGTTGTCGACAACCAGCCTCTGGAGAATTGGTAATTCCATATCTCGTTTCCATTCCGAATGATTAGCTCACGGTGCTCCTTGGAATTTTCAAAAACTCTAGAAATTGTTTTTTTTGGCCACTTCCCCAGATCTATGCCTCTCAACAATCTATTATTATTTTTTATTTTAAAAAAAAAACAAAAAAAGGATTTCATGTCATTAAAGTGTCTTTCTAATCTATTACGATGAAAGTGAAAAAAAAACAGTAATTTCCTGGTTTGATGCTTCTGAAGTGCATACTGCAAAACTTTACCACAGCAAAGCAGGCCAACAAATGCTTGCATGTCTTCTAACAGGGCTACAGTATAATATGCCAGAATCTGGTTTACTAAATTAACAATTGTTTTATTTAGATATTTTGGCTGGTTTTCCATATCCCGTTCATTTATATTGATTTGTAAACAGAGCACTCTGATGTCCAAAGATTGTGTTTACACCAACAGCTTTTTTTTGTTTCACACCTCCCCCCCCCCCCAAAACACAATCCTTAATTTAATCACTTTATTAAAAAACTGCGATTATCTATCTCTTATCCCTTTAAGTTTACTTGTAATTTCAACCTTTGCCCATTTATTTTAAGCTATATGTTTTGTTCTGACTCTGCTTTGCGCACAGCTAATTAAAATTTATAAAAAGCTTTCAGAACTATAGTACAAGCAAGCATGGTATTACTCCCATGTGCAGCTCCGATATTGGTATCAGGATGTTTTTCAAATTACCTTCAAACCTTCCTTCGGAGGAAACTCCAGAGCAAGAGGCGGCGCTCCTCGACGTTTAGGCGTCCGTTCGACCCACCAATGACCGGCCAGAAGGCGGCTGGGCCCTGCCCCGTTGATGGCGAATATTGTTTTGCAATGTTCTGTCCAGAAAAAGAAGCTCAAGGCAAATTGACGTACATCACGTTGCTGAAAGCGCAAGAAAGTTCCAGAATCTAGAGCAAGATTGGAACAGGGAGGTGAAACAACAACGTTGTGATCGGAAAACATAATCCAGCAATACCAATGCTAAATATTTTAATACCGATTCAATGAGAATTATTGTTGAGAGTAAGAGGCATTTTATGTCAAATAAAGAGATGAAGCCACCTTAGATTTAGATGAAATCCAATTGAAAAGACACAAAAAATTCTGTAAAAATCCTCACTAAAAACCCCAAGTTGTAATTACTCGGAAATTCGTTATAAAATTAAATATCTCAGCAATATATTGTTTCAGTGTAGTAGCCAGGAAAACGACAAACACAAAAACCCAGCTCACGAATACATGCTGGTGGAGATATCAAGCATGAGCCTTTGTGGAGATCTGCTATATAAAACTTGTCCACACGCTTTGTCCAATAAGAGGGGGGAACAACCGCATGGAAGCAAAAACAAGCCTTGCAAGACGACCGTGAGTAAAAAAGTAATTTTTTTCTATAAAATACAATCCTTCAGTTTGATTAAAAGCTCTAAAAAAAGAATAAACTATTAGAGTTCAGAGAACACCTTACCCCACACAGTCTGAAACAAGACATGGCGGTTTCTGCAAAGCAGCAAATTTGATTGCGAGAATAAACTGCCGGTTTAATTTATTTTTTTGTCCAAGTACTCCAAAAGAAAGTTTCTAAAAATGCCAAGAGGCATTGTGTTTCCGTTCCAGTATACAACCTAGCACAGGATCGACAATGTCGAATTTGGTCGTTTTTCAGCCGTTACTAGCCAACAAAAACGTCCATAGCACACGTTCTTTCTCACACTAACTAGACACATGAACCTCCAACCATTTCGATGTCTACTCATAGTCTCTGAAGATTATAAACAACTTCGTTTTTAATTTTCGACCAGGTCATTCAAAAGGTGTATCCTTCTCGACAGTTTTCATGGACGCGGGCTGATCTTTGTCAGGAGCTAATTTTGTGTTCCCAAAACGATCATAGTTTGATTTTTAATTCGATATTTTTATTTTTTTATTTTTTTGAAAAGTTCAAAGGCCCGTACGAGGCAAACCGAGGGACATAGCAACGGTTCTCCAAACGCGCACAAACTAGGTCCATGGTAAACCTCCACCAGTTTCATCAAAATCGGCCTACGATGTAAACGGAGTACTGCTGGGACAGACAGACAGACAGCAGACATAAACACGGAAAACCCTGGACAAAAGTATGTCGACTACCCAAATAAATTCCATGAAGTAAAAAACAGATTGTAGGAAAAAAAAAACTTTTCAGACGTTTACCCCTGTTTATCGCCTTCTTTTACACCACCTATTAACACGTTACATTAATTTTCGTGCCTGGTGTTTGTGTCCTTTATGCCATTCTATGAACAGCAAGTTTACGTTTTGGAAAAACAGTAACCTCCGCCATCTTCAAGATGATGGAGGGTTACGTTTTCACCCCCTATCGTGTTTGTTTGTTTGTTGGACAGTATTTACGGAAAAACTCGTTGAACGATTTCGACACCTGTGGGGGGGGTTAGGTAATGGTCCAGATCATTCATTAAATTTGGACTTGTCCCCCCCCCCCCCAAAAAAAATTGTTAGAGAAAAAAAATTTTTTTTTTTGCAATGACATGTGTTAATTATTCCAACCCCCCCCCCCAAAAAAAATGTTACCCCCCCCCAAAAAAATATAGATTTTTGCTTTCTATTTTTTTTAAGTATTTCCAACCCCCCACCCCAAAAAATTTTACCCCCCCCCCCAAAAAAAAATAGAGAATTTTTTTTTATTTCTTGCAACTTTTTTTTCAAACAAAATTGCGATTTCCTTTTTTTTGCATTATCTACATGTCTTTAATAATATTCCAACCCCCCCCCCCCCCAAAAAAAAAAGTGGAGAAAAAAGAACTATAACTTGTCAGCACTGTTGACATCATATTTAACGAATAAATATTAAAGGTTCACTTGAAAGTGACCCAGCAGTATTGCGGCGAGGTTCACTCTCCCATGGCTCCCCCCTCTATTCTCAATTTTTTCACTGCCAATAGCAGGAGATAAAAAATTACGCACCCGTTCCAAAGGAACGGCAGTTTGCATTCCTTCCGGATTAGGCAGCTCGATTCTCCGTCAATTCAACGTCTTGCACCACTTAAAAAATGTTGACGACAGACAATGACACACCAAATAACGCTACACCACTTAAAATTAATCACTCCTCTGGCGCATTGCAATCGGGACAAATTCAGATAAATATTGTTAAAACTTCGGTAGTTCCGATAACGTTACAATTCGTGTCAAAATAAACATTTCATTTGAATTAATTGTTCCTCATCATAAACTGACTTCGTAGAAGACAGACAGACAAATAACCAATTTGCTTACGCCGCCTTTACTCGACGCACAGGTAATAAATAAATTCAATCACACGAGAATCCACCCCAATTGTGCGGTTTGCAGGGTGTCTGTATGAAAGTTCTTATAGACATGACCGTGTACCTAAAGCCACGAGAAGATGGCTCCGCTTTCGTACTCGCATTCAATGTTCGACTGGACCTCATTTCCGTCTCCATTTTTACTCCGTAAAATCTAAGAGTTGCCTCAACACGAGACAAGTTCATACCGCATTGCACACTCACAGAAAAGTTTAACAATGATTAAAATTGAGAATTGAGAAAAAAAAAAAAAAAACAACAAAAAAAACAAAACATCGAAACCACTTAATTCCATGGCTATATCAGGTTTAAACTGTAAAATTAATTATAATCAGGCAAGATATTTGCTTCAATTGATTGAAATCACACGCACAGTCAAAAAAAGGGGGAAATATATCAGCAATGCGATTAGATTAGAGGATAAGCATAATATTTTACTTCATACACCAGAAAAGAACAAATCTATTCTTTAAAAAAAAACAAAAAACAACAAACTTTGTTTGCAGGTGAAATTGTTCAATATGGATATGATCCACAAAATATTAAAATTAAGGCTGTGGTATGATATTCATAAGCTGCTGATAGCATAGAGGTTTATTGAAGTCCCAAGACTATTTAAAACGTCAGTCACTGAGCTTGGGCAATGATCAACCCTTAGAATCGATTCCCCATGGAACCGACTTGAACCCTAACTAAGTATACAGCCTAACGTTCCAAGTCTCTGATTCAATTGCCTACTATGCTTTATCTCACTTAGTGTCAATGAGAATGCATTAGCTGTTAGAAAATATTGCATCAAAAGTTTTCCCTGGCATTCTACCAAAACAACAAAGGAAAATCCGTTTCTGGTCTAAGTTATTCAAAGTTGAAAGAAATCAGGACATGCTCACGGAACTGGCATTGGTCGGACTTCTATTTCAGGATCCGACACAGCATTTAGCCCATTATATCAGCATGAGTAGTGTGAATTCCAAAATCATCCAAATCTTCAGAGCAAATATTGCACAATAACAGCAAATAAAAGTGGGACTACAGATGTATATGTTTCCTTACACACCGCCCGGTAACCAGTTCAATTTTTTTTTATGAATTGAAAAAATTACAAGTTTTCCAAGGTTGGAAATTGAACACCTTTCACTGCTTATTTTTTTTCCAAGAGCACTTTCTGTTTCAGGTGGACAGAGACAGATACAGCATTACTTTTGCTCTGTGCGGAAAAAAATAGGAATGCATGAGGACCTCCTCGAAAGAAAATCTGCTTCCAAAAAGCTTGTCATTGACAATCCCAGTGATTGATTTGAAAAGAATCTGGCCACCGAAGATTCCAATCAAAAAACACATTACTGCTCTGCAGCCAAATGTCTTCATGTCAGTACCTCTGTACTAAGCTAATGAATCATTGCATCCAATCGTCGAATGGAAAGCATGCTAAACTACCGGGATCAGTTGCATCATACAAACGGAACACACCCTCCCAGCACTATCAATACCAAGCCTGCCTCAACATCACCCTGGACTAACGTTTAAGGCTACCCCCCCCTCCCCCACAAGATCGAGGACAGCAGTTCAGAATCGAATAGATTCTAAAATTTAAATTTTGCTAAGCCTACCAGTGGTTTCACAAGCGTGGGTGAGTCAGAATTGCATTCAACTCGGATTGATGACGCGTTACTGTCTGCTAGCATTAGTGGAAACGTAAAGATCTACAGTCTCATTAAAAAATAGGCAGGCGAGTCTTAGATACGATAAGAAGGAGAGAAAATCTGAACCAAAGTAAGACAAACAACGAAAGAAATAGAGAAAGCAAAAATTTAGTAATACAGATAGGAAACTTGAAAAGAATGGAAACGAAAAAGGAAAAAAACGGGACACATGTGGATGCAGACGCTCAAGGAGAGTAGAAGGCAATCAGGAAAGAGAGCCTAAACGAAATAAAAAAGAAAAGAGAAATAGCAGATACCTAAAGGGATACAGTATAAAAGGCATGAAAAGAACACGCGAAGAGTGCGAGCAGAAGAAAGAATTATGAAATGAGAAGCATACGAAAGGAGGCATGAGATGAAATGAATTAGAAAAAAACAGCTATCTGAGTTACAAGAAACCACCAAAGCAGAGAGAGAGATACAAAAACGGAACTGAGTGTTAAAGAGGAAAGAACGAACGGAGGAGAGAGAGTAAGGAAGACCACCACTGTGCAGATCAAACACGGAAGCCGCCAGATTAAAGAATGAGATGCAAGAAAGAGTAGTGAAAGAAGAAGGAAGAAACAAGGAAAGGAGATTAAACCAATGAAGGAAACAACAGATTGAAATGAGAACAGAGAACATGATGAAAACAAAAAAGAACAAGATAGCAGAAAAGGAAATCATCAGAGAAACCAACGCGATTCAGAATGAGAACAAGAGAGCGTGGAATAAAAAAGCAAAAATGAATTTGAATGAACAACAAAGGAAAAAAAACTAAATTGGAACGAAGATAGGAAAAACAAGAATGAAACGAAAAGGAAATCAAAAAAAAGAAGAAACAATGAATGGAGAATGAAAACAAGAGAGACGAAAAACACAAAGAAACGAGTGAAGTTAACCAACTGAAGAGGAAGCAAAAATTTGAAGTCCACAGAGTATGAAAATCCGGAAAGTGAACAACAAACTCAAAGCTCAAGGAAGAACGACTCAAAAGCCAGAAGTAGAACGGCACAATAAGGTGGAGTTACCAGCAACCAACAAGGAGTTAATGTAGTGTGCAGACCTTATTGACCACCACTCGTCGGGATGGAAAGAACCATAGGGAAACCCTGATAAGGAACACAAATAAAATAGACAGAAATAACAGAGACAAAGAAGGAAATATATATTGCAAAGACACAGAAGGACCGAGTCGAGACTAATTAAATAGACACGAAGAACAAAGAAAATAAAATGTATAATGACTTCGGAATAGAAAAAGTAGAGAGAACTTACTACAATAAACTGGGAAACGAGCACCACAACACATGAGTAGTAGAGACATGGCGAGCTTAAATGTCCCGTACCCGTCAAGCAGCCGATAGCCTCCTTCAGAATGAGGAGACTCTATCTCCCTTGAAGCGATCTTCGACAGTGGTCCTGTCGAGCTTTGCGAGTAAGCGATGCTGTGACGGTCACACGAGCTTGGGGTAAGGCCCC
Organism: Eptatretus atami; assembly: GCA_035128595.1. Lineage (NCBI taxonomy): Eukaryota > Metazoa > Chordata > Myxini > Myxiniformes > Myxinidae > Eptatretus > Eptatretus atami. The sequence continues at coordinate 28,434,364 of CM068967.1, forward strand.
GGACCCCTTGTGCACAAACCCCAGCTGATATGTCCTGCGTTGTTCACGAGTTGACGGAAAGTGGTGCTGCAACGCGCGCATAAGCGTGGTGAAAAGCTTGTGTGAAGGACCCGTGTGATTAATAGGGTGTGCGTGTGCGGAGAGCGAAATGCGTGCTTTCCCAGCACGCAGTTGGGATGAAGCACCGTGAGTAACCCCACGTGTGCGATGAAATGGCGACGTGAGGTTAAGAAGGTGTGTTAAAGAAACACCGAGGAAAACGCGTTCAAGGGGAAAAACGTTTCGAAATGTGTTGAGTGAAACGGCGCGAGTAAGTAACGCCGTGTGGAAGAGGACCATGTGTAGGCCTGTATTGAGGGATCGTCGCATTCGAAATTGCAACGCATTGTTCCCGGTGTGATGTCATTCAGTGTGAGCTCGTGCACGTGGAGTTTGCACGAGAGTGCGATGACGACGTGCCTGACGATGCAAAGCGATAGCGGCCGTAGATGTTTGGCACCGTGCCGTGTTGCCACGCACCGCGGTCCTTGGCTTACGCCGAGGCCCACTGCGCCTGCGTGATGAAAGCCCGTCCGTAAAACGCACTGTGGATTAGGCCAGCCCACACGGGGACAGAGTAGCTGATAGTTGGACCGAGGTTCTTCCAGCGACGTGTGAGCTCCTACGATTAGACACATCGTTCGCGTGGAACCCCCGAACGCGAGGCTGCTTTAATGCGCATTGACTCATCTGACGTATGTTGAATCCAAGGATCCTAATGGTACCGTCCAGGAGACGAGGTGCTCGAACCGACAGCTGCAACGCCCGGGGAGCACGGTGCGAGTTGCCCGCTATCGCTGTTTAACAAAAAAAAACATTCAAAAAAAAACAACAAGCCTCCTGGCTAACAGATCGGCAGTGGAAGACCCCCCCTTCCCGGCAACAGGATACCCACTAGTTAGGGATGTTATGTATAACCGGCTCCAGGAGGAATAAGTCCTCATGAGGCCTGGAAGGACTTATAAGGTTTATCAGATTAGGATGGAATAATATTTAAGACAAAGGACAGACTTGGATGTGTACGGCGAGTTATACGTGTTAAATGAAGTAACATAAGATGAGGAGAGCGACGATTAATGATTTTAGTAAAGAAAGAATGGCATGATCACGATGAGTGAACAGAAATGAAAATACGTGGAGATGCGGCCAGCGAGCCTGTGTATGATGAATTGGATGATCCACCAGACCCGGCTCAGTATAATAGTAGTGTTAGTCAAATTACAACAATGAGTCTTTGCTGTTGTGGGACGGAGGCTCGAAAACCCATTTGGAGGGCAGGAGCCCTTGACGGCTGTGACATGGCTGCGAACGGTGAGTATCGTAGGGTACCCCAGGCACCGGGCAAGCCCGCGATAGGCCAAAGCCCAGGGGAGCTGATAGTTATGGGCACGGGTGGGCACCGCATATGCGGCCCGGGGCGCCATTGGCCACTGGCCAGTCATTGGCACGGCACCCAGGGAAGGGCCCCGGGGCGCCAGTCCTGCCAGTGACGTTCAGGGATACAGGAGGGCAACGCCCCATGTTTAGGAGCTGGATAGGCTCGGAACAATTAGTTGCCCGGGGTGCCATCGTTGGAGAATCGCAAGTGTTTCCTGCCAAGGAGCCACCGCGTCCCAGGCCCTAGAACCGTTTGAGGGCACGAGAAAATTGGAGGCAAGGCCCAAATTGTAGCCACCCACAGGCGATCGGAATCTGTTGTCAAACCAAGCAGGACGAGAGGCCTTGGAAAGCCCCATTAAAGTTAATAATTTAGGTAGTTAGGAAGTTACCCCTCCGCACCCATCCTCCCTTCGCTCGTGTGCGCTGACTCCACGTGTAAGTAGATCAGCTGAAGGGCTAGGAGATCTAGCTTCATTGCCTCAAGACAGGCCCGAGCTCTCCTTTTCCCTCCAGAAGGACGTATGAGTTACTAGGAGACAGGATAGTTTAGCACAGAGACAATAAAGGTAGAGGAGACAATTTATAGAAGCGAAGATAAAAAAAAATAAATAAAAAACAAAAAAAATATACAGATGGGCTAATTGGGTTTTGTTGCAATTAAGAGTGGTAGACAGACAGGCAAAGGCGAAGTGAGAATGAGACAGTAGTCAGTCCAGCCCACCTTCGAGTGCCAGCACCACCGCACTCCCTCCAACGAACCCAGTACAAGACAAAGCCGCCAGTTCATCTGCCTGTGTTTGCTACAAGCCTTTGCCGTCACTTCACCACCGGCCCGTTGTGCTACAACGGCCTTGTTTGCCTTGCCAGCCTGTCAGCCTGCCTTTGCCTTGAACCCGATGCCTCGACCCTTTGTGCATGCTCCATAACCAACGTCCCAGGATCATCGCCATTGCTGCGGACTTGCCCTGAGCAACCGCATCACGGACTCATTTGGCAAGCCCGTGCACGTTTTGTTATTTGCTCATCATTCAGTCATGTGCCAGATCTCGCGCGTGCTGCAGGGACTCCCTGTAGGCAGCCAATTCACGGGACTGCATGGTGCACCCGTGCACCGTTTTCTGTCACTTGGCTCATTTCACGGGGGCTAGACTTGTTACAGCGGCCACATTCCCTGTTCACCTGCATGGATCATAGCCAAGACTGCGATGATTGCCTGCTCCTGCTCTTCTTGTCCCCAAGTCCATCCAGTCCTGCCAGGTTTATAAAATTAAATTCAAGTAAGGTAATTGATATGAGTTCGCCCCCTGCCATGTGTCATAGGCCGCAATTTGAGTTAATCGTCTGTGAGGGTATTAGTTACTCAGCGGTAGATTATTATTTTTTGACCATCGAAACACTCTAAAGCGCACTCAGGATCCAACGGAAAACGTACTAGGGAAAACACACATGATGGCGACCGAAAACGACGACTCGCGTCGTAAAAGGATGGGTATTTACGCTGTGAAATTCGCAGGCACCAAATATCCCCAAGATCATTATAATCGCTACCGTTGTTCAGTAGATTTTCCCCACCTTGTCTAAAGTGAAATTCGTTGACAGGGCTTATCTTTTGATTAGCCGTATTCTTTGCTATCGTTATTTTGGACCAACCACACCACCAACACTTTTTGTACAACCAA
>CM068967.1:28452202-28471963 GCA_035128595.1 Eptatretus atami
TTTAGAAAATTTGGCCCAAATTGGCCTTTTGGCCTATATGTAACTCAAAAATAATAGGTGTTTGAATTCAGTGACCTGACATGAAAATGCTCTTCAAATTACAAGTCAATCGGATGAAAATTGACGATTTTAGAAAATTTTGCCCAAATTGGCCTATTGGCCCATGTAGACCTTTTGGCCTACGTTTACCTCAAAATTAATAGGTGGTTGAATTCATTGAACTGATCTGCAAATCCTGTTAAAATTTCAAGTCAATCGGATGAAAATTTAGGATTTTAGAAAATTTTGCCCAAATTGGCCTATGTCGACCTTTTGGCCTATGTTTACCTCAAAATTAGTAGGTGGTTGAATTCAGTGACCTGATATGCAAATGCTCTTCAAATTTCAAGTTAATTAGTTTAAAATTGAGGATTTTAGAAATCTGCCCTATGTTGACCTTTTGGTCGATATTGACCTTTTAGCCTATATTTAACTCAAAATCAATATGGGGTTGAATTTGGTGCCCCGATATGCAAATGCTCTTCAAATTTCAAGTCAACCGGATGAAAATTGTGGATTTTAGAAATCTGGCCTATGTTGACCTTTTGGTCTATGTTGACCTCAAAATTAATAGGTGGTTGAGTTCAGAAACGTCATATGCAAATTTTTGAGATTTAGTGATATTGTCTTCAATTTTTGTCTGATATTGTCTTCAATTTAGTGATATTCAATCAATTTGTCTTCAAATTTCAAGTCAATTGGATGAAAATTGAGGATTTTAGAAAATTTGGCCAAATTGGCCTTTTGGCCCAAGTTGATCTCAAAATTAATAGGTGGTTGATTTCAATGACCTGATATGCAAAAATGCTCTTAAAATTTCAAGTCAATCGGATGAAAATTGACAATTTTAGAAACAATTTAAAAATTTGGCCTATTTCAGGTTGACCTTATGGCCTATGTTGACCTTTTTACCTAAGATAACCTCAAAAGTAAGAGGTAGTTGAATTCACTGACCAGATTTGCAAATCCTGTTCAGATTTCAAGTCAATTGGATGAAATTTGAGGATTTTAGAAAATTTGGCTCAAATTGGCCTATTGGCCTATGTAGACCTTTTCGGTCCATCGAATGTAATGAAACTTCAATGCAGGACCGTTGCAGGGTCGGTTGCATTAATCTCTGAAAATTTCAGAACGATCGGTTGAGCGGTTTTGGCTGGAGGTGAGTGGACAGACAAACAAACAAACACACAAACACACAAACAAACACACAAACACACAAACAAACACACAAACACACAAACAACAAACACACAGACACACAAACAAACACACAGACACACAAACAAACAGAGGCGATCAACATACTTGTCAAAAAAAAAAATTGCCAAGTAACAAACAGACAGACAGACAAACAAACGAACAGACCCAAACGCAATACGCTCTCCTTCGGTGAGGGTAAAAAGCAGTAGAACACTGTAGTGAAAAGATGTATCTATTGAGAGAATACATATTCCACTGCGATTTTGATGTTTACACAGTGTCGACGATCTTTGAGGAGTTGGAACACAGAACGGATCATGATGCAACAGAGTGAAAAGAGCAGTAGCAAGAGAGGCGGTACAGAAATAAAGAATGAACGGAGGAAGGAAATAACAGGCAAAATAAATTTGTGATTAGTTTGAGTGCAACAACCAAAAACAAAGGGACGAAACTACAGCAGAAAGAAAGGACGCATGTGGTCTGGAAAACGTAGATGAAGTGGAAGAAGGTACTGCACAAGCCAACGTCCAATGCGCTCAGACCCGGAACCGGAAGTTAATTCAATCACATTTCTAGTTGATATTCAATCACATTTCTCATTGATATCAATCACAACTCATCATTGGGGGATTTAATTACATATCTAGTCCATCATAATTACGTAAAGGGTTATTAAGTCCCTCATCCATGCATCTCATGGCAAGGCACTCTCAACACGTACTACTTCACAATCACCTGCAAGTCTTCTTTCCTCCTCTCCATCACTTCTGGGTCATCCAGCTGCTTTGGGATGGCTCGCAACCTACTTTCGACTTCCTCAATAAATGCCTTCAAGCCCGCCACCTTCTCATTATACCCTGGAGGTGGCATACTTCCGAGGACTGCAACACATATACCAATCACTGTTAAATATCCCACCATCAGCATTTCAAGAAGAATGAACGCTTTTAGTAACCTTCTTATAACCTGTATTCCAGAGAAGCAACATGGATGCTATCAAACATGTGAAACACAAAAATTAATTAATCGGAGATGAAGTGTTTCAGCATCAATTATTATCAATCTTGGTTGGGAACACAAATAGCTTGTGGCATACATCTATAAAATAATGAGTTACCCAAAAAAGTGCCCCCCCCCCAACCACTCTCCTGACCCCCGTCTTCCCCAAATGAGAAAGTTAGGGACACTGACCTGCCTGCAACTTGCACAGCTTTCTTTCCAGTGTAGAAAGTGTCTTAAAGTGCAACTGGGTGAGCCGATCAGCATCGCCCCGCAAGGCACAGAGTGCAGCATTGCGCTCGATCAATTGCTCAGCTTTCGTGGCCAAGACTTCTAGCTCAGGCTCCATCAAACGTACTCGAGCTACATCCTCCTGCAATGGTGCAAAACCACATACATCAGGAATCGGTTAGCAGAATGTCGTAGAAAATACTTGCGTAGCTGGCAAATGGATATACATTGTCTATTACAAGAGAGGAACTATGATTAATCTGTTCAAAACTACGAGGCAATGTTACAGAACCATTAGAACATGCATGCTAAGTTGTGCATACAGCTCACCCGACACTTCCCCAATTCCCGCTTCACTTTCTCAATGTCACCATCCTCATCGCGCCCAGCCTCCACAGAAGGCATGTGAAGCTCATAGCGAGCCACGTCACGGTGGAACTGCAACACGAGACCCTGGACTGACAAAGAGTCCTTATGATCGTGAAGCAGTCGTCCGAGTGCTCCCCAGCGCTCCTCCAGCCCTTTCAATGCTCTTTTTACCTGCTCTGCCGATATCCCATCTGCAAAATGGTGGAACATCATTGCACTGTAAGACTCTTGCTTTTTCAAAAGTAATTCAACAACAAGTTTCCTGATGCAACTGTGTGCAAAGATTTGTGCAGCCAAAATGAGGATTTTAGAGAGAAAAAAATTTTTTTGACTTGCCCCAAGGCACGATTGGATGTAATTGTGAAAATTAACTGGAAAAGCTTTACACAAGTTCCAGAGTGCCTGGAGCAAGACGAGTGTTGATGTCATTTGGAAAGTTCCCTCGCAAGATACTTGATTATCCCGAAGTTTAAACCCAAACAGGCAAGGTAACAAGCTTTAAGCCTTTCACACCCAGGCCATAATAAGGCCCAGCCGATTTAAATTGCCAATGGCCAGCAGGAAAGTTTCAAAGTCGTCAGCACTTCCAGGACTAAACTTTCCTTTTGGATCACATAATCTTCTGAAATGTTAAGTGCACTCTTTTGAGTTTCTTGTCCCAGTTGGAATTCTGACCACCTGAGACTTTTTGACGTCCATTCTGTTTCAGGCCTTCCACAGCCAGGCATATATTTGAATTCAATTAGCTGCTGTACAATTCCAGACAAAGTTCATGGATTAAATCTCCAGCAGCAACTTGGCAACGAGAACAAAGGTACTGACCTAATAATACTGATCAACGATGTTGCGATGACAAACATTCCATGCTTTCGATTAACCAATCTAAATGAGAAAGCTGGCTGGTACAATGCCTGAGTGCTTTTGCACATTTGTACAAATGATATGGTAATTACTTCCAGCTGTTGCCGAATTCATGTGCTCAGTGTCATGCATTATCCCCCTGGCCAATACCTCTTTCCATCTGCTCCGCAACATTCTGTCCCGTACACATCACGTCATTAAACTGCTTCTGTTTCTCTGCTCTCTCCTTTTCCAAACCCTGATGGAAAAAGAATGAACAATTCAACAAACGTGGGCCTTTTTGTACATGCTGATTTACTTTTGATTTGCTTTTGTTTGGCTTCTGACAAGGAAGAAACAATTCATCACTTGTGTATTCAAAGGATGTCACAGTCTCTGCCATGCTGTGTCAAACCAAAACCTTCATCAAGTTACTCCAGCAAGGTGTCCTTAAACGCAGCACTGCGGGATCTCTGCCAGGCTTACGTTTAGCTTGTTCTCCAAGCGTTCGACATCCTCGGCCTTGTTCAGCGACGTTGGTTCAATTACTTGCAGTATCCCCTCCGCCTTGCCCAGCCAAAAAGTTAGCTCCAGTATCTCTGCATCAAACCTGCCACAACATACACACAGCTTACTTAATAGCTGAACTTTCTTATGAAGAGCCATCAATAGGACTATTTTGGTAAAAGACAGAGTTTTCTCTGCAGTTTCATTATTTTCAAGTGAATACAATAATAATAATGATAATAATAATAATAATAACTACAAAGCATCTGATATTGTAAAGCCCTTCCGCTTTGAATTCGGACTTTTCTTCTGCTGTATGCGAAATGGTACCGTCGACCTTTTGACTAAATTATTAATTTTTCTTCTCCATATTCTCATAATAAAGATTTGTTGAAATTTTGATTAAAAAGCTCAAATGGTAATTAAAATTTCAGGTGAATTGGATGAACATTGACAATTTTATGTCACGCTGACCTTTGACCTTTGGACTAAATTATTAATTTGTTTTCTCCATATTCTCACAATAAAGCTTTGTTGAAAATTTGATCAGAAAAGCTCAAATGGTAAAAAAAAGTAAACGCCAGACGGACACACACACACACACACACACACACACACAAACACAAACGCAGATGCAGACACACACACACAAAGACACACAGACACACACACACACACACACACACAAACACAAATGCAGATGCAGACACACACACACAAAGACACACACAGACACACACACAGCCAGACACACACATACACACAGACACACATGGACACACACAGACACAGACACACACTGGACAGACACACACACACACACACACACACATACAACACACACACACACACACACACACACGCGATTGCAAAACCCCGTCCCCCACGGGCTGAAAATCTATCTATATTCCACAATCTGTGTGTGTGTGTCTGTCTGTCTGTCTGTCTGTCTGTCTGTCTGTCTGTCTGTCTGTCTGCTGTCTGTCTGTCTGTGTGTGTGTGTGTGTGGTTGTGTGTGTGTGTGTGACCGCTGTTTCTCGACAACCACTGGTCCGATCTAATTTAAACTTGCCAGTTATATTGCTGGGACCTGAGTATGTGCTTTTCAAGGTTTGATATTAATTGACAATGCTTCCCAAGTTATGGCCATTTATTTACCAAACCAATGACAGAACACGTTGCTTGTAGGCTGGCCGATGGGGAAAGGGCACCATTTAGTTACCAATCACAGGACACGTTGCTGCGTCGCGTGGCCGTTGGGGAAGAGATCCTCAGCCGCGTTCCCCATTACGGGTTACAACGTACGGACTTCCGGATAGTGATGACTTACTGTATTCTAATAATTTCTCGATTTATTATGCGCATCTATAGATAAACACAATGCCCCAATCCAGTCGTCGTTTACGAGAGCGAAGGAACGGACTGTGTGGTTGTTGTTTCTGGCTCGCGGTTTGAAAGTTGTTTTTGTTTTTTTTCACGTACGGCCACGCACGTACGGGGACGTACTAGTAATAATAATAATAATAATAATAATAATAATAACTAAACATGTGTGATATCCATTTTTTAAACATGGTTGATGTGCATTGCCTTGATTTCACATGCGAGCAAGATATTATGAAAGACCATTGAACACAGAATAGAAGACTTGACTTCATTAAGTGAGAAATTCCCGGAGCAAGCAGGTTTCAGAAGAGGACGAGGTACGAGAGAGCCAATCGCAAATCTGAGGTGGATCATGTAAAAAAAATAAAGGAATATCAAAGGAAGGTTTCTCTCTGTTTTATAAATTATTGCAAAGTCTTCGATTGTGTTGATCATTAATTATGCTGAGACAAATGGGGATGTCGGAGCACCTGAACTATATATCGAAGGAGCTCGTTCTCGGCATGCCTGCGTGGGAGTGCGTGCGTCCATCAACAATTGTCCTATTGGGGATACCACTAATCAAGCAATAACGGAACCCTCTGCACAATCGGCAGCGCTGCATAGCAATGCACGCATACACACATATACGTACACGCAGCATATAACATGCTGCACATACACGCATGAGGAGAGTTTGTTCCCAGACAGTTTGATCAAAAGAAGGATGAGAAGAGGCCGGGGATGGGGAGGGGGATAAAAAAAATTTATGTTCATTTTAAATCTTAGTGTGTTGTTGTATATTATTCGGAATTCAGCATCGAAAAAGTATGTGATGAACATCCCATTAACACTCTCCCCCTCCTCGCTCCTTAGGCCGGTATCTATTCACCGCCTAATTTAATTTTTTCCCATCAACAAGAACTGTTTTAAAGATTGGGATTCCCGTCAGCGAAGTGATGGGTCTTACATTCTAGTACAGTATGTCTGATAAGAATCCTGTACGCAAAACAAGAAACTACAGTAAGAAGAGAGTATGGAGAGACAGAATGGTTTGGAATTGGAAAAGGGGTCAGACAGGGGTACATTCTCTCCCCTTACTTGTTACCTCCGCCAATGAAGGTAGATGGAGGTGATGTTTTCACCCCTGTTTGTTTGTCTGTCTGTCTGTCTGTTTGTGTGTTTGTCTGTGAGCAGGATATCTCAAAAAGTTATTGACGGATTTGGACAAAACTTGGTGGACAGGTTGAGTGGGTGACAATGATGAATTGAATAGTTTTTGCTGAAGATCCGGATTCGGATCTGGATAAGATAATTTTTTAACTGGAAGGGTATGAGAGATCCAATCACAAATGTGAGGTGGATTACGGAAAAAGCAATTAAAGGAATGTATCAAACAAAGGTGGTTCTCTTTTGGATGACAACAATAAGTCTTTGGTACGACTAGGCCAAGGTTGGGTTCAAACTACCAACCACCAAGACTCAAAGCAGACACTCTCACCAATATGCCACCTAATCTAGTTTGTTTACCACATTTCTTGTGCTTTCTTGTTTACCGTATTATCGGTAACAACCAATAACCACATTTCTGAAAAATTAACACGGCGGCTGGTGAGTTACCAAGGAGGGTGGAGCAACACACAATTAGGAAATTTCTGGTCAATGAAAACATCAAAGAAGGTGAAATTTACAGACAATGCAAAGGAATTAAAGAGCACATCCGTTTTCAAGAGCACCTTTGGGGAAACGTTTTTGAGAGACCGAAGCTATTAAGATTGACATCCTGCACTGGTGACATACACATCCCACAACATCTCTCTATTGAAGGCATTTGAAAGGTTTCAGTCTGATTGGTCAAGTGTGTGTTTCAAAACTACAACTTGGAAAAGTCATGCAGTGTGTGTGTGTGTGTGTGTGTGTGTGTGTGTGTGTGTGTGTGTGTGTGTGTGTGTGTGTGTGTATGTGTACACCTAATCAGATGCACACGCATACAGGCATGGATCAAAAGTCCAGGGTCAGGTTTCCAAGCAGCCCCATCGCTCAACTATTGTTGGTTGAAATCAGTGCACACAAGTCATGCATAACAAGCAGTGATTAGTAACGACAGCCATTAAAAATCATGACGTTGTCGAGGCTTATCATTACAGCATGCTGACCTTTTTTGAAACAGCATTCACATTTCCCTGTGACAACTGTGCCCTTTGAAAATGAATACGATCAAAATGGTGCATCACTCTTAATCAGGATGCACAGAATGGCCTGCTACCTTCGTTTCAGCTGAGGGTCAAGGTGCTGTCGCTTCGTTGGTGGTTCTTGAATCTGTTCTTGTCTTCCATGCTTTAGGAGAACTTTTTCCTTGCTGCTGACCATTGTAATTGTCTCCACCATGGTTGACCCCATAATTGTGGTCCCTGTGCTCATCGTCTGGGAAACCAAAGGTGGAGATTTGTTGATGGTCTCTGTCAGCTGGAGAAATGAGCATGCACAAAATAAAGTCATGGGAAATCTCTGAAGAGAATGGAAATATAATTTTGAAATGGCAAGCCAATGGTTGGAAGAGCAAGAGCACACCAAGCTTCCTACTTGGTTTTAAACATTCACACATTAATGTCAGCGAGCAAGGACAGCTTCAATGTTTCATGAAAATGTGAGGCAAAAACAAACTTGACAATTCAACATTCAAGTCCCCAGAACCATTTTGTGCATGTGGTGCCCCAACAATATGCTGACCAGCCTGGATCGGCTCTCAAGCTGATGGATGAGGGCATCCCACTGCTGCGCGAAGCCATCCAGCGTGGTTTGCACGGCAGAGGTTCCTGTGGGGCTTGCGATAGCAGTCACCACGGCCTGGCCCAGGGTGCTTAACTTGCTCATTATTGGTCGTTTCATGGACATGTCCTCCTTGAGGATCTGTATTTGTGGGTACATATCGATTTTCACAAGGGTTAACATTCAAGGCGTACACTGTTTAAATTTATGCTAAGAAATCATGTCGGACAAAAACCTGTGAATCAGAACACGTCCTGGTGACGCAAGGATAATATTCCGACGAACTACAAGATACAATCATGAAAGTTATAAATGATCTTTTCAGGCTTGGTGGCCTTGGTACATTTTTAGGTTCTCATCATTCATCGACCAGAAGATTGCTGATGATTGGTGAATTTACCAGCATGAGGAATTGCCAATCACAGCAAGTTTTACACACATCACATCCTTTGATTTTTAGGCAGAAATGCACCGACGATAGTCCTGTGATCTTACTGCACTGCAGTTATCCAAAATAACATTCACATCACAAACTATCATTAATATGCAAAATAAACCAGGCAGAGCATTGAATTGTGAATCAAAAGGATGTGATCAGTAGGAGCCCGCATTTTCCAAGATGGGACCACACTTTGTTTTAAAGCCGTGGAAGTCGCTGAGTCCTCATTATTATGAATCTCAGCAGAAACACTGTTCAAACAGATGGGGTGAAGTTAGAACACTAATGTCGTTGGCTTAAAAAATGGTTTCTGCAATTTGAAATTGCTAGTCATTGAAGCTTACCGCCAACTTTCTCACGCTGGACACGATGTCGTTGTGGTCGACAAATCCAGTAGTTTTCACCTGGCCCAATGCTTCTTCCTTCTCTCTCAGCCAGGCATCAAAAAGGACCTGAAGGATACAGAAGGTAGTTTTGTAAACAAAATATTTGCTCAAATTTGAGCCAGGAGACAAAGGGACTGAACTGACAGTGCAAGGGGCAACAATTATAGATACAAGCCGGTAGGCGGCGATGGGTCGCCCAGCATGGAACTATAAGATATAGAGCAAAATGGATGTCATATAGCGGATAGGAATCACCTTAAGATTATGCATATCAATACTCATCAGTTCCATCTTACTGATAACTACTCGGTATCCATTTGAATGAAAAGTACCGAAAATGCGGTTTGAAATCGGAAATCCCCAAAGTTCGAGGGGGTGCTGTGGGTGAACAAAGATCTAAATCGAAAATCCGGCTCGATCGTTTGTGCACAATGTATTCCAGACGATTAGTGTGAATTTTCATGACCATCCGACCATAACCCTAGGAGGAGTAGCATTTGGCGCGAAGGCACCTCCAGTCTCACATATTATCGATTTTTGCACTAATTGACCTTTGACCCCTGACTAAGCGAAATCGTCAAATGTCCTGAGGCAAAGTTGTAGTACTCATTGAGTACCATGAACCTGCAAAGTTTCATTCGTATCGATGCATTCTCACCTGGTCGCGAGGGGGCCTTCAATTTTAGCCAATTTTCGCGCATACCCTAATTGTAGGGGGCACTGCTGGTAAAGTATTCCATATATCACAAAAACCGGATTATGTTTGATAGAGCATCACCTGTAGATCATTCGTGCCAAATTTCATAACCCTACGTGGGATAATGGCTTTCGGAATTGATTTTGCGTGAACGGTACCGATTTTGAAGGTTTTTCGCGTTGTTGCTAGGGAACCAAAGCGCCCTAGCAACCATCACAATTTCCAAAGCACAGGTCATAAGATGTACCTACACCCGATTTGGTCAAAATCCGCCCACGTTTACTACTAATTATGCTATACAAACGAACAAAATCCAAAACAAACATCCAAACAAACAGACAGAATTACTGACAATAAGGGTCACCTATTTCGGCGACCCAACAACTAGCAGAGGCAAGTGGTAAAAATACTACAATATAAAAAAATGAAAAAAGGAAGTCTTTTATTCTTGTGCTGGTTGAAAAAGCCCAAAAATGGGAGGTTATATATTTCTTAACAGCAAAGAAAAAATAATTTTCGGGAGCGATTGCAACAGCGGTCTATTGCCTATACACCACCCAGGTTCTATTGTTTTTGTTTTTAATCTGATTTTAAAAAAATTCAAATTTTCCCGCAGGTTGAGATTCATTTAAAGTAACTTTCACTTAATATTATTTTCTCTCCAAGGAGCGTTTCCATGTTTCAGGGTGGGGCAGAGAAACAGACAGACAGCATTGTGTATATATGATAGATAAAGGCAAGGGGATGGATGTACAGAAAAAGAGGACAAATAGGAGGGAAGGAAACAGCAACCTGAAAGTAAGAGAGGGGTTAGCCAGGGTCAAAACTCAAACGAGGTAGAAATTCTCACAGGTAGGGTTGGGGGATGACATGACATGGTGTGTACACTACTTACTTTTGAAGCCCTGGAGAGAAGAGTGTGATTAACCCACAGTGCAAAGAGTTTGATCCGTAAGGCAATTCCAGAAACAGGAGAAAAGAGGAACAAAAAAAAGGAGGTGTGCAGAAAGCCTGAATTTTTGGAATTGATAACCAGAAGGAATTATGTTAACATGGGGCCAGGTTAGCACTTCTGACGGGCAGGCATGTTAAAAATCGACAGATCAACAGGCAAGGAAGGCCACGTCGAAAAAAGCAGCATTTTTATATCCTGCAGCTAAACGTGAGAGATGGGAATGTTTTATATCCTGAGACATCAAAACTAGAGAAATGGACCCAAAAACAATCAGCTCAAATCTTTTATCACAGCAGAGATCGACAACACGTCAGAAAGCACAGCGCTTTGCCGGGCCACCTGGTGTTCCCTGGGCCTTTCAGACTAAATACATTCAGCATCTTTCATTTGAGCAACTGGAGTATGACTTCCCCTTGAAGGAACAAGATGTTCAAAGTCTGATACATATGTTCTTTCTGTAATCCATTTTTAAAACACAAAAACGAAAATGTAACAATACCTCCGAGTGTAGATATCATGCATGTGCAAGAGCACGTGTGAACAAACAGTCCGATATCAAATAGCACCTCTTCGCTCAAATGAACACCCTGAACTATTGTGCCACACCAGCACTTTCTGCAAGTCCCATGACCATTATGGGGCACCTGCCATGCATACACACCTTTATCCTAGTTTTCACAGCTACCTTCGCTCCACCATTTGCATATCACCCAAGTGTAACAAAAACTCTTCACCCTTTTCCTGCAAAACTTCAAATCCCATATCCACTACCCCCACGTTCTCTGGATCTTGATTTCCACCCATACGCTTTTTACACCTGAAACTGCCAGACCCTACCAAATACCCAAACGTCCCTTGATCCCACCGCATTGCCGATGACACCACCTTTTGCAAGACCCACACGGAATACAATTATTTGACCATACTCCTGACTACAAGTCCTTAGTCTTCCTGTTCCTTATTCTTACTCCACTTGTTACATGAATTCTTCTTCTTTGCTGTTGCTTCCTGAACATTAACATTCAACCACCATGTTTCTCTATCCTTTTGTACATTTCCTGCAATCATCCCACATGCCCTCTGAGCTACCTTCTTCCATGCATCCCTCATTTCCCCCTCAAAAATCATCCACCGCAACAACAATCATCACTTGTTCTTTTTCCTTCCTCAACTTGGTGTTTTCTTCTTGAAATCTCACCCTAATCTCTCCATCCTGTTTCACATACTTAACCTTCCCTTCAGTCTTAATTCTTCGATCGCCAACAACGAATCTGTCAAACATTATTCCCCAGATATCACTTTCACATTAACTACACCTCCTCTGAGACTCCGAGGTGCTAACAAATATAATCAAACTGACTCTTCCATTCGCCATTCATGTACGTTACCAGCAATTCTGCCCTTTTCTTGAAACATATATTCAGTACACACAGGGCTGGCATGATGGCCACAGGTACGCACACTCACCTCGAAGCTGTCTAGCCTGGGTTTGAATCTCAACCCAGCTATAAACTGTCATCCTGGTGTTTCACATGTAAGGTGATTCATCAATGTATGTGCTGTCCCTCGGATGGACATTAAAAATGACGTCCCGTCTACCGGCATGAGTTCTTTACTTGATCTTGTTCACATTAGTTTGTGTCTTTCTTGGAGTTGACGAAAAAAGATAAAGCTATGGGGCTGGATGAACATCCGGGAGTATTGAAGGAGATGGCAGAACAGGTAACCATGATGTTAACATGTATAACATCGTTCTTATCTGCTGTGCCAATACGGGTCCACGTCATTGATGCATTATAGGCCTACTTTTTGTCGTACAACATGATTGCCATTCTTCACAACAACAGCCACATCACTGATCCACCCAGACTTCAAATGGTTGTGGGGATCCAAAGTTTTCCATGCCTTCACGTCTTCCAGGGTGTAAGTACGTTTGTAAATTGAAGATAATTCACTAAATGTGGATGTAAAATGGTTGGAAAGTTTGTCTCGTTTCTGGACCTTGCTGTTCGGAAATTCATACGAGTCTGTATTTCCTATAACCTGTATTGTTATGATATCACTCCCTCCACCTTGGATGGATTGAGGTGTCAGGGCACTACTCCGGTACGCTCCGGCAGGACTACTCCCTGTCTCCACGAAGAGTAGGCGGGCTCTCTCCGGCAGCATGGCCAAATTACAAATCCCAGCCCTAACTATTGCTGAGAAAGCAATGGCAAACCACCCAGTATAACCCTTGCTCGGGAAGCTGTTTCAGAGGCACCAACGCTGTGTGAAGAGTAGGGTGCTTCTGAGAGACAGAGAAGTACATGTACAGTGCCTATAGAAAGTCTACACCCTCTTTCAAAGTTTTCACCTTTGGTGCCTTATAGCATGGAATGAAATTGCATTAAATCAGACTTTTTACACCTTTATTTACACATCGTAACCCACAACTTCCAAGTGAAAAACAAATTAAACTAGAGGGGGAGCACTCTGTAGAGTGCAAAACCTTCGCCGCCAATAGTGCTGAGTCACTTAAGTGAACCTGATATCCTATTCATTATAGGTCAAAACGGATCAGACTCTACTGAACCACGATTGAATAAACTAAACTAGATCGACGCGCATGTAGAAATGCCAAAAAAAAAAAATCAAATTTTTTTGAAAAAAAAGTTGCAAAATTTTATTTTTTTTCTCTAACAAATTTTTTTGGGGGGGGTTGGAAATCACTTAAAACATGTAGAAATGCAAAAAAAAAAAATTCAAATATTTTTCAAATAAAATCGAATTTTTTTTGAAAAAAAGTTGCAAAATTTTTTTTTTTTCTCGAAAAAATTTATTTTATTTTTGGTTGGAAATCACTTAAAACATGTAGAAATGCAAAAACAAAAATTCAAATATTTTTTCAAAATGGCCGCCATAGCGGCCATATTGGACTTTGGTCCAAGTCCAAAATCTAATGGCATGATCCTTGGACCATACCTAATCCCCCCACCAAGTTTCGTCGAAATCCGTCCAGGAGTTTTTCCGTAATACTGTTCACAAACAAACAAACAAACAGACAGACAGGGGTGAAAACAGTAACCTCCGTCCATCTTCGATGGCGGAGGTTAATAAATTTCAGAAAATTTATTGAAGTCTCCTGGGCTATTGGGCACAATCCTGGACGGGTCACCACTCCAACATAGGATACCTCAATGGCTCAATCATCCCAGCAAGCTGTTACTCATTTTGCCAACCTCAAAAGAATGACAGTCTGAGTCAACCCCACCTGCTATTAATTCAACTAAGTGAGATTTGAACTCAAGAGTCTAGGATCCATTTGAACTCAGAATCCTTGGATCCCAAATCCACCACCATAACCATTAAGCCAACACCAGGCATAATGTTTGCAAACTCCATCCATCCATCAGGAACATACTCTGTGCAGAGCATTGGTGCTGCCTAAGCAGTCTCCTTGGCTATTGGGCACAATACTGGATGGGTTCTGAATAGGATACCAGCAAGCTGGCACTTATTTTACCGACCCAGAAGAATGACAGGCAGAGTCAACCTGACCTGCTATAAATTCAAACAGCTGAGTGTGATTTGAACTCAGGATCCTAGGATCCCAAGCCCACCACCCTAACAATTAAGCCAACACCAGACATAATGTTTGCCAATTGCGTGGTTTCTATGCATTATTGAAAGCCACAAGTATATTTATAATTAATGCCAAATTTCTTGCCTGTATTAACACATCTGGATGTCTTTTATTTTCAGAGTAAATTGGTGATGAATTCTTCAAAGCATGTGTGACGCTCAGTATTCAAACATTTTGTACAGAAAAGGATGCACTGCAAAGCAAGTCCATGGATGCATGGTTGCTCTGTTTGGTGAGGATATTGCTCATTATACTAAAGTGATATGATGTGCGAGGGAGTTTAAACATGCCAGAGAATTGATTAGCGATGACCCCAGGTCTGAAAGAAAAACGGACATGACCAGTCGAGAAACATCTTCTGCTGTGAAAAGGCCACGATAATGATTGATCGCTGAATCAAGGTTGCAGGACTTGCAAAAGAGTTTGGCATTTCTATTCGGAAGCATTGAAACCATTATCAATGAACATCTTGGCATGTTAAAGGTTTCTGCCAGATGGGTGCCTCACAGGCTATCATGGGCTCAAAAAAGCTCAAGATTTCCAGAGTGTGTCATCCAGTTAAGAGTTGCTGTTGCTCTGTGGCGCTGAGTTTTTGTCGTAACCGGTAACTGGCCAGGATGCATGAAACCAACAGCAAAACGAGGCCAGGGGGTGTTGACGCATGTCTTCTGCTGCTACAAAAAAATGCACCACCACACCCAGACAAAAATAACATTCCTTTCCTGTAGTAAACCTCTGCAGACTACTGTAGTATATGAGAGTACAACTCTCATATACTATTGTTCTAATTGTAGCATGTTTGCCTGGGCGAGAACTATAGTGCAGCCCAATATTCACTTGTGTGGGTTCAAGCAGTCAAATCATCTACCCCACAGCACAAATTTAGCCCCAAGTGACATCTGATGTCTGAGCTGCATGAAAGACACATTCACAATGATGATTCCTTGAAGTTTATGACTGACGAGTAGTTGAAGAAGCATTCAGAATAAATATATCAACAAAGCATTACTACATTGAAGAACAAATGGCCACAAAGTGCACTGAGATGAAGGGTGATTACATGAAGAAACTAGAAGGGTACAGTGCAAACCTCTGCCACGCAATGCCTGATCCACAAGAACATATCAGGACCAATACATTTTTGAAATTTCATGCTATACAGTACTATATCGTTTTTGGCCCTATCTCTCAATTGTGAAGAATCACTTAAAAAATTAAATAACTCATATCTAGATCTCTATTTGGATCTTCACCAAAATCGAATCAATTTGTCCTTGTCAGACACCCAACCTGTCCACCAAGTTTCATCCGCATCCATTCACAACTTTTTGAGATATGCTATGTATCGGTTTAGCGCTATCTCTCAATGGTGAAGAGTTACTTAAAATTTATCGTAACCGGATTCGAATCTGGACCCGGATCTTCACAAAAATCGAATTAAATTGTCCTTGTCACACACCCAACCTACCAACCGAATTTCATCCAGATCCGTCCACAACTTTTTGAGATATTCTGCACACAAACAAACGGGAAAAAGACGTCGTGCAGAGCACGATACTTGCAAATTCTGCCCCCCTCTCCAAAGGTTGCCATGGATACATCAAATGGTCCATTTTCGTCAAGATTAAAATTGACATTCTTAATCAAAGCTCAGGTCAATCGGATGAAAATTGATTATTTTTCATATTGAAATTGATGATTTTAGAAGTTTGACCTTGATTTGACCTTTGACCTTTTGATCTCAAAAATAGTTGCTTTCCCAATTCAGTGACACAATATACAAATCCTGTTGAAATTTCAAGTCAATCGGATGAAAAATGACGATTTTAGAAATCTGACCTGAAGATGACCAATGACCTTTGACCTCAAAATCAATCGGCTTTTCAGTTGTTACTACCTCTACAGCTTGGTAAAGTTTCATGAAGATCGGTTAGAAATTGTGACCTGTAGGCAATTGACAGACAAACAGACAGACAGACAGACAGACAGACAGAATAACAAAATCGACTGGACCAATATACTTGAAAAATCTTCGATTTTGCAAGTAACAAACAGACAGGGGTGAAAACATAACCTCCTTCCACCTTTG
Source organism: Eptatretus atami (assembly GCA_035128595.1). NCBI lineage: Eukaryota > Metazoa > Chordata > Myxini > Myxiniformes > Myxinidae > Eptatretus > Eptatretus atami. The sequence continues at coordinate 28,468,713 of CM068967.1, forward strand.
GTGGTGGAGGTGAGAAAGTTGAAAACTTTTTCTATATACCTGAGTTGCAAAACATTTTTAACACTCCTAATACCAGTGACATGCACCACAATTAAAAGTCAGGTTGCCATTTAAGCCCACGTGAGACAGTTCAAAGGCAAGTGCGTTACTTCTGCTCCACCCTAACAAGAACACATTACATGAAGATCACCAAAGAACTGTCCATTTGAAGTCAGGTTCAAAGATGACTTTATTAATTTACAGAGTATTTCAATAATAAATGCAATGGGCTAGCAGGACAGCCAGGAGTTATTCGCACTCGCCCCTGGGCTGTCGAGTCTGGGTTCAAATCTAATTACCTCGCTATAAGCAATGCATCAGGGCGAGACGTCAATGCAAGCACCGTCCCTCAGATTGTAGATAAACTGGGCGTCCAGTCTGTTGGAATTAGTTAGTGGATGTTAAAGGTCCCATGACGCCTTCCTTGCAGAGGAGGCTAGTTAGCTTCAGCATACTGGCTGGAATTCCAAATTCCTGTCACCTTTCGTCTAACATCATGCCAGGACAGCTGGCTCATGAAAGATAACCAAAAATGCTTCCCATCGACCGCACAAGGTGGTGGGACTAATTGGGGCTGCTAAAGAAGTAGTCGTCTCGTTGTCTTGGTCCGTCGAGTCGGGCCCGACTTCTGGTGACATTCATCATCATATTTCTCTACACATCCTTATACTGCACTACTTCCCGCAGATCTGGCAGAGACAGCTTGGTTTCAGCCTTTTCCCCATCCATCCAGCACATTCAAGGTCTGCCTCTTCCTCTGGTTTCCTCAACCATACACAACATAGTTGATTTCTCCAGACTTTCGTTTTCTACACCCAAGATGCATCCGAAGAATGAAAGTTTATGTTTTAGCATCAGCGCTTCTAATGTACATGATGGTCTCATTTCTTCAATCAATGATATATTTGTTCTTGCAGTCCATGGAATTTTCAACATTTATCTCCATCATCACATTTCAAAACTTTCAATCTTCTTCCTTTATTTATTTTTCACTGTCCGTGATTCACATCCATACATTGTAACTGGAAATAGCAGAGCATTCATCAGCCTACTCTTGGTTTGTTTTGTCACGTCTTTATCTTACCAGATCGTTGCCAATCCTGACATTGCTGTTCTCTCCAATAATAACCATCTATTAATTTCTCCTCCACATTGTCCACTCACTTCGACCTAAGAACCCATGAAGATGAAACTTTCCTCGTTTTCCACATGATCGTCTCCCAATCTGAACACGTCGATCTTCTCAGTTTACAAGATTTTAGTCTTTTTTATGTTTTCATAAAGACCAGCTTTTTCATTTTCCTTCTTCACTGTCTGCAGCAGTTTCATCAAGTACTCTTTACTTTTCTGCCAACAGAGTGGTTTCATCAGGATATCTTAGACAGGTGAAAATCTTCCTGCAATCCTAACTCCAGCCTCGATGTCATTCAAGGTTGATTTCCTCATGATGCACTCACCATACAGATTGAACAAGAACGGCACTCGGGAGAGCGCATACCTCTGCCAGGTTGAACAGTTCACATTTTATAACCCACTGATGGGTGGATCTGGATGTCATAACTCGTCCACAACTTTTTGAAATATCATGCCATATCTCATTTTGGCACCATCTCTCGATGGTGAAGAATCACTTTAAAAAAAAATTTAAGATTCTTGTATCCGGATCCAGATTTGAATCTTCACCGAAATTGAATCAATTCGTCCTTGTCACACACCTTACCTGTCCACCAAGTTTAGTTGGAATCCATCAATAACTTTTTGAGATATCATGCTATATATCGGTTTTAGCCCGATCACTCAATGGTGAAGAATTACTTTTTTAAATTATCGGATCCAGACCTGGATCTTCACCAAAATTGAATCAATTCTTCCTTGTCAAAAATTCAAAGTGCCCACTAAGTTTCGTCCAAATCCGTCCACAACTTTTTGAGATATCGTGCAATATATCGTTTTTGGCCCCATCTCTCAATGGTGAAGTGAATAAAAAAAATTGTAATATCCGGATCCGGATCTTCAACAAAATCAAACCAATTTGTCCTTACCACACACTCAACCTGTCCACAAATTTCGTCTGAATCCGTTCACAACTTTTTGAGATATATTGTTCACAGACAGAGAGTCAGAGGTGAAAACATAATCTCTGGTGGCAGAGGTAACAAGTAAAGGGAGAGAATGTACCCCAATCTGACCCCTTTTTCCAATTCCAAACCATTCCGTCTCTCCATGCTCTGTTCTTACTGGAGTTTCTTGTTTGGTGTTCAGGCTTGTTCTAGGCTTCTTACCAGACAATCAGATGCTCCAACATCCCATTTCTCTCAACTTGATCCACATCAATTCATGATCAACACAAATGAAAGCTTTGTAATAATCTATAAAAAAAGAAATACTCCTTCATTTGATATTCCTTTGTTTTTACCAAGATCCACCTCAGATTTGCGATTGGATCTTTGGTACCTCTTCCGAAACCTGCTTGCTCAACTGGTATTTCTCACTGAATGAAGTCTTCTATTCTGTTTTGAATGATATTTAGTAATATCTTGCTGGCATGTGAAATCGAGGCAATGATTCATTTATTTGAACATTCTCTTGGATCTTTTCTTTGGCAATTGTATGTACTGACTGCTTCACCTTTTGGGCAATAACCCTGCTCCAGATCTGCGTACAGATAACTGTTAAAATTCTGATTGTCTCCCCCACAACTACCTTAAAGAGTTCAATTTCATCGACACCTGGTGATTTTCATTTGCCAGCTCTTTCAAGGCTCTACCTACCTACCTCACATTCTATCACTATTGGTTCTTGCTCATATTCTCTTTCTTCAAACGTTGCCATCATATTGCTGATCTCGTTTGTTGGAGTTTGTTTAGTCCTTCATCGTTCTTTCACTTGTGTTACTTCTGTCAGATATTTATTTTCCTGTTCTACTCTTAAGGACCCCAATTCTCACAAACTTTCCTGTGATCTCTCTTATCGTTTTTAATAAGATATCTTGTTTCCCCACTCTGTTGTCATTTTCTTCACAATGCATGCCTCTCTAAAATATTTATCTTATCTTTCCCAGGTATAAGTGGAATTCGGCATAAAGTCATTTAATGTCCTCTCTTGACACGCCATTGGTTTTCATCTCCCTTCTTATTCGTCTTCCAATATTTATTGCCTCTTCTGACAGCCACTTGGACTTCTCTCTTCTTGCTTTTGGGATGTTGTTTTGT